>CM052798.1:122103070-122186045 GCA_028533885.1 Nasua narica | reverse complement strand
CACTCTTTGCAGATGATATGATATTTTATGTGGAAAACCCAAAAGACTCCACTCCAAGACTGCTAGAACTCATACAGGAATTCAGTAAAGTGTCAGGATATAAAATCAATGCACAGAAATCAGTTGCATTCCTATACACAAACAGCAAAACAGAAGAAAGAGAAATTAAGGAGTCGATTCCATTTACAACTGCACCCAAAACCATAAGATACCTAGGAATAAACCTAACCAAAGAGGCAAAGAATCTGTACTCAGAAAACTACAAAGTGCTCATGAAAGAAATTGAGGAAGAAACAAAGAAATGGAAAAACATTCCATGCTCATGGATTGGAAGAACAAATATTGTGAAAATGTCTATGCTACCTAAAGCAATCTGCACATTTAATGCAATCCCTATCAAAATACCATCAATTCATTTCAAGGAAATGGAACAAATAATCCTAAAATTTATATGAAACCAAAAAGACTCCAAATAGCCGAGGAAGGTTGTAAAAGAAAACCAAAGTCGGCAGCATCACAATTCCAGACTTCAAGCTCTATTACAAAGCTGTAATCATCAAGACAGTGTGGTACTGGCACAAAAACAGACATACAGATCAATGGAACAGAATAGAGAGCCCAGAAACAGACCCCCAACTCTATGGTCAACTAATCCTCCACAAAGCAGGAAAGAATATTCAATGGAAAAAAGACAGTCTCGTCAACAAATGGTGTTGGGAAAACTAAACAGCCACATGCAGAAGAATGAAACTGGACCATTTCCTTACACCACACACAAAAATAAACTCAAAATAGATGGAAGTCCTCAATGTGAGACAGGAATCCATCAAAATCCTTGAGAAGAAAACAGGCAGCAACCTCTTTGACCTCAGACACAACATCTTCTTCCTAGAAACATCACCAAAGGCAAGGGAAGCAAGGGCAAAAATGAACTATTGGGACTTCATCAAGATCAAAAGCTTTTGCACAGCAAAGGAAACTGTCAGCAAAACCAAAAGACAACTGACAAAATGGAAGAAGGTGTTTGCAAATGACTTATGTGATAAAAGGCTAGTATCCAAAATCGATAAAGAATTTATCAAACTCAACACCCAAAGAACAAATAATCCAATCAAGAAATAGGCAGAAGACATGAACAGACATTTCAGCAAAGAAGACATCCAAATGACCAACAGACACATGAAAAAGTGCTCAACATCACTCCGCATCAGGGAAATACAAATCAAAACCACAGTGAGATACCACCTCACACCAGTCAGAATGGCTGAAATTAACAAGTCAGGCAATGACAGATATTGGCAAGGATGCAGAAAAAGGGTAACCCTCCTACACGGTTGGTGGAAATGCAAGCTGGTACAGCCACTCTAGAAAACAGTATGGAGGTTCCTCAAAATGTTGAAAATAGAGCTACCCTACGACCCGCAATCGCACTACTGGGTATTTACCCTGAAGATACAAATGTAGTGATCCGAAGGGTCACATGTACCCGAATGTTTATAGCAGCAATGGCCACAATAGCCAAACTATGGAAGGAACCTAGATGTCCATCAACAGATGAATGGATAAAGAAGAGGTGGTATACATATACAATGGAATACTATGCAGCCATCAAGAGAATAAAAATCTTGACATTTGCAACAACATGGATGGAACTAGAGGGATTATGCTAAGCAAAATAAGTCAATCAGAGAAAGGTAATTATCATACGATCTCTCTGATATGAAGAATTTGATAGGCAGGACAGGGGTTCATGGGGGTTGGTGGGAAATGAAACAAGATGGGATCATCAAGAGGGAGACAAACCATAAGAGGCTCTCAATCTCATGAAAAAAACTGAGAGATGCTGTGGAGTAAGGAAGTAGGGACAGGGTGGCTGGTTTATGGACATTGGGAAGGGTATGTGCCATGGTGAGTGCTCTGAAATGTGTAAGCCTGATGATTCCAGACCTGCCCCCAGGGCAAATAATACATTATATGTTAATTAAAAAAAAGAATATGATTCTTATTTTGTTTCCATAGAAGTATTAATTTCACTTGTTGAACATCCACAATACACTTACTTCAAAATGTTTATCAGAATATTATAGAAAAATTGTTTTCATTCAGGATAAATTATTTTGTCCTTAGCGTGGTATTAAATGTGCTTTAAAATCTTATTCTAGGCTCACATTAGATGGAAGATTTATCATCAATATGCATATGTTGTTATTAACACTGAATGTGCTTTTCCTCTCTCTTCCCCACTTTATTTCTGTGTGTGACCTTCCTTTGTCTAGCTCTTTTAACGATGTCTGTAGCTGACTATCAGATGGTAAGTACACTTAATCCTGGTGATCACTAATATATAATTGTTACATCAATGTATTGTATACTTGAAATTAATATAACACTTTATGTTAATTATACATCAATTAAAAAATATATATGGGTTTACTCCCAGTATGTAAGATACTCTGGGCTCTTGGAGATCAGCATAACCCCAAGATGAACTTAGAGACAGTTTTTTTTCAGCCATATCTTATGAATAGCATGCCAGACCTTAATTTCTGTTTTCAATCAATTAAATCAATTATTTGAAAACCACTTCTAATGCTTTTTTACTGATAGGAGCTAATTTCTGGCTTCCAGCTCTCATTTATTAACCCAGAGGCCAGAAGGCCCACAAAATCAGCTCTGCTCACAACTATTTACATTCCACTCTGTGGAGATCTGCCTTATATTTGAGGCTAGCTATATCTCTGTTCTTTTTTAATGATATCTAACATTAGCATAGAGATTTAAATTTAAGTACTAAATTTACCATCTTGTCTTAAAATATCTGGGAAGCACATTAAATGATAAATAATGTAGTATCATCTTGAACTTCAGTGGAACAATTAATAGCATCCATAACCAGATATGAAGTTATCTACATAGAGAAAGGAAGAATATGTAGGAATTTAATAAATCAAATAAAAATTAAAAGGTGATATAATAATTAATTCACCATCTCTGTAGTTTGGAAATGCAACTCCTTTCACAACATATAGAATATTTACATTAGTGTCTCAGGCACTTTCTTTTTTTTTTTTTTTTTTTTTGGTACAAGGTGCATTTTTTTACATATTATTTTAATTCCAGTATAATTAATATACAGTGTTATACTGGTTTAAGGTGTATAATATAGTGATTCAACAATTCTATACATCATCCAGTGTTCATAATGACAAGTGCACTCCTTAATTTCCATCACCTGTTTCACTCATTCCCCCCACCAACCTCCCCTCTGGTAACCATCAGTATTTTCTCGATAGTTAGAATCTCTTTCTTGGTTTGTCAGTCTTTTTTTTACCTCTTTGCCAATTTATTTTGTTTCTTAAATTCCACATATGAGTGAAATCATTTGGTATTTGTCTTTCTCTAACTTATATCACTTAGCATAATACTCTCTAGCTCCAACAATGTCATTGTAAATGCCAAGATTTTATTCTTTTTATGGCTGAATAATATTTCCTTCTACATATTTATTACATCTTTTTTATCCATTCATCTATTGATAGACACTTGGGCTCTTCTATAATTTGGTTACTATAAAGAATGCTGAACTAAATGGGTGCATATATCCCTTTGAAATAGTGGTTTTGTATTTTTGGGATAAATACCCAGTAGTGGGATTACTGAATTATAAGGTAGTTCTATTTTTACAGTTTTGAGGAACCTCCAAATGTTTTCCACAGTGGCTGCATTCCTACCAGCAGTACAAGAGGATTCTTTCTCTCTACATGCTAGCCAACACTTGTTTTTTCTGCTTTTAATTTTAGTTATTCTGACAGGTAGGAAATGATATCTCACTGTAGTTTGATTTGCACTTCCCCAATGATGAGTGATGTGGCGCATCTTTTCATGTGTCTGTTGGTCATCTTTTTTTTTTTTCTGGAGAACTATTCATTTCTTCTCATGTACTTTTATATCGTACCTTATTCAAACCTCAAAACAACCCCTGTGATGATTAGGTCATTATTCTATCATTTTAAAAATAAGGAAACTAAAAAACAAGTTAATATTAAGTAATATCTTCAAATGATACACCAATTGGTAAATTGTGAAGAAAGGGTTCAAACCTAGATTATCTAACTTTAGAACCAGATTCTCCATCATGAGATGTCTGAGGGGAAATCAGCAAGAGATGTCTAATCACCAAATCACCTTCTTCTCAAGATGAGGACACTGAGTTGTATTACTAAGTTGATCATCACTGAGTTTATGATAATTACCCAGCAGGAATGAATGAGGTTACATAAGAATGCATTTGCATGAGCAGGAGCTGAAGTGAAGACTTGGAAAACAACAGATTTAGGTAACTCAAATGTAAGAGGAGACCAAGAGATGCATCTTCCAATTCAAAATATTTTGGTTCAAGGTTAAGAGAAATTATGTTTTTAAAAAAATTCCCTGTTAGACTAACAGAAATAATTTCTATGATAATAAAATTCTATAAAGATAAAGTAGCAATTATATAGAACAGATGATTCTAGTAAAGTTTAGAAAGTAGTATTTTTCAACTATCATTTAGAATTAATTAAATTGGCTAAGATTTTCACTTCACATAAAAATTCAAATGAATAAATGAAAATCCAAATGAATTAAAGACCAGGAAAATTATAACCCATATATTCGGATTTCAATAAATTATATTAGAATAAGATTTAATCACAGACTTCACTGATCTGGATAGGTATTTAGTTTTAATTCTTAGTGTGATACTGCTTATATTATTTCAAAAAACACTGAAATTAGATTATCAAACACTATACATGTTCATTTTTTATACACTAATTATAAAGATGAGTGAATACCTTTCTCCGTTTCATACTCACATAGTATAATGAGAGTTTCCTTCATATTACTTATCAATATTTATGGTTAAAAATTGTATTTTGAAAAAGGGCACCTGGGTGGCTCAGTCAGTTAAACATCTGCCTTTGGCTCAGGTTATAATCCCGGAGTCCTGGGATTGAGCCCCACATCAGGCACTCTGCTCCGTGGGGAGCTTGCTTCTCCCTTTTCCGTCTGCCTGCCACTCCCCCTGCTTCTGTTCGCCCACTCTCTCTCTGTCAGATAAATAAAATCTTTTAAAAAAATTATATTTTGTGAGCTGATTGATAATTGGCTTCCACTAAGGTGCCTACGTGGCTCAGATGGCTAAGCGTCTGCCTTCAGCTCAGGTCATGATCCCAGGGTCCTAGGACTGAGTCCCACATCTGGCTCCTGACTCAGGAGGGAGTCTGTTTCTCTCTCTCCCTCTGTCTCTCTCCCCAAATTCATGCTCTGTCTCTGTCTCTCAAATAAATAAAATCTTTAAAAAAAAATTGGCTTCCACATTAATCAAACAGTTCCACAAGTACGAGAACTGCATTTTTTTTAATCACCTTTGTATCTCTAGGTACAGTATAGAGCCTCATCACAGGAAGAACTCAATCACTACTTCTGAATAAATGAACATTATAGATAGAGAATTCTTGATAGTGTATTTCAAAGCTGTTTTGGGAGTAAAATTTGCTGCTGCTGAAAAATGCACCTTGTCTCCTTCCTGCCACAGTTTACTTAGATGAATCCCAAAATAAAGTTCAAAGAAACAAACATCAGATATACTTTTATGAAGGATAATTCCTGATTTGTCCTGATATGGATAATTACTTACTCTGTCATGTGTCAGTTTATTCTTATTGCCACTACCCCAGTTCATGCTATCATCTCCTCCCACTTAAGACTATTCAATAGCTTGCTGTGAGTTTTAATTCTAGATTTAGAGAAAAGATTCCTTGGGTTAAAAATTCAGAGACCGGGATTCTGTAATTTCTTGTACTACCAACTGATATAAGCTCTTTCATCATGTATTAAATAAGGGAACTGGGCATTCTCAAAATTCCCCTAAGGTCGTATTATTTTCCCCAATTAAATCCTCCTTTTGTATTTCCTCCTTTTGTAATTACATTCTCAAAACAGATCAAATGTCAACTTCCCACCCAAATCCTTCCACAGGAACTCGGCTGCCGAGCCTCAAAATGGCCAACGCACCCCGAAGCAACCCGGGACTTCCCGAAGATTGAGCCAGCACTGCCACGTCACCCTGGTGAAATAGAAACCTATGTGGGAAGCCGAAACCCTCTGCAGTGCCAATACTCCCCTTATACGAGGAAAAACCCTGCACTCACCCCGCCCTGCAGATGATGCTATAAATCCCCAACTGTCCGTCTCCCAGGCTCGACTTCCCTGGCCCCTTCCTTTTCGGACCAGAGAACCTCGCCCCGGAGTGCTTCCCAATAAAGCTCCGTTTAACCTTCCATCACGTCGTGGCCTCCATCTTTCCTTACCTTTCGTCGATAAGCCTAACAAGAAGATCACTTGAAATTGAATAAATATATGGTCAATATTTTTAAAATCTGCTGGTAGTATAAAGAATCATTTATGATTTCGATGACCTCAAGCAAAATGGCAGAACTCCAATACCTAACTCAGTTAAAATTATAAAGGTTTAATGCAACAAGAATTTTATGGGTGTAATCTTAATCTCAGTATCTATATTTTCTCTGCATCCTTTTCTCATGTAAAGCCTTCCAAATAGAACAATTGTGATAAAAGTTTGAATTTAATGATATCTGTAAAATTCCATTCATAGTGAAGCATACAGCATAATTAAAATACATCTAAACACAAAGCTCTAGGAAGTGAACTGTCTCATTAATGAATGCCTAAGTAGTCCAAGAAGAGAACAAAACATTCCATCAGAGCATAAGTATAAAATAAATGTTACTAAAGATGCACTTCCTCCTAATGAAGTAGCTTTTCAGTATCCTCAATATGTCAATGGAAGATGACTTTCTGATTTCAACAGAAAATCAGTCATAATATTTTTCAGATACCTTTATGTTAGAGAGAATAATGTTTATAAAAATTATAAAGCCAAAAATGTACCCAAGGGGTACCTGGGTGGCTCAGTGGGTTAAAGCCTCTGCCTTCGGCTCAGGTCATGATCTCAGGGTCTGGGACCGAGCCTGGCATTGTGCTCTCTGCTCACCAGGGAGCCTGCTTCCCCTTCTCTCTCTGATTGCCTCTCTGTCTCCTTATGATCACTCTCTCTCTGTCAAATAAATAAATAAAATCTTTAAAAAAAATGTACTCAAAATGAAAAGAAAGTTATATTTCCACCTACATATATATGTTCTTTAAAAATATATCTGGGAAGAATAAATATAAATAAATATGGTAATATAGAACACAGGGATTTTCTTTAGCCTTTCTACAAGAGTACTTTAAAAACTTTATTACAGGGGCGCCTAGGTGGTGCAATCAGTTAAGCATTTGACTCTTGGTTTTGGCTCAGGTGGTGATCTCAGGGTCGTGAGACTGAGCCCTACTTTGAGCTCTGCACTGATTAAGACTCTCTCCCTTTGCCCCTTCCCCTCACCTCTCTAAAATAAATGTTTTTTTAAAATATATTATGAAACTTATAAAAATTATGACAAAAATTGTCATGTGGGAACCTGGGGGAGCTGAATCTGGACATTCACTCAAATTAAAAACTTAAATACAGAGCTACCTTATGATCCTGCAATTGCACTACTGGGTATTTACCCCAAAAATATAGACGTAGTACAAAGAAGGGCTACACGTATCCCAATGTTTATAGCAGCAATGGCCAAAATCACCAAACTGTGGAAAGAGCCAAGATGCCCTTCAACAGATGAATGGATAAAGAAGACATGGTCCATATATACAATGGAATATTATGCCTCCATCAGGAAGGATGAATACCCAACTTTTTTTTTTTTTTAAGATTTTATTTATTTATTTATTAGGAAAGAGAGAGAGTGAGAGAGAGCAGGTCAGAGTGAGAAGCGGACTCCCCATGGAGCCGGGAGTCCGATGTGGGACTCGATCCCGGGACTCCGGGATCATGACCTGAGCCAAAGGCAGTCGTTCAACCAACTGCGCCACCCAGGGGCCCCCAACTTTTTTATCAACATAGATGGGACTGGAGGAGATTCTGCTGAGTGAAATAAGTCAAGCAGAGAGAGTCAATTATCATATGGTTTCAATTATGTGTGGAGCATAAGGAAAAATATGGAGGACATTGGCAGAAGGAAAGGAAGGGTGAATTGGGAGAAATCAGAGGGGGAGACGAAGCATGAGAGACTGCGGATTCTGAGAAAAACTGACGGTTTTTGAGGGTATTGAGGAGGGCACATATTGCATGGAGCACTGGGTGTGGTGCATGAACAATGAATCTTGGAACACTGAAAAAATAACATTAAATAAAAAAAAAACTTAAATACAATTTTTATACCATTGACTTCCAAAGACTGAAATCTTTGTTGTCCAAATCTTTATTACAGCCTTCAGTAACTATTGTTCTAATATCATCTCATTTCCCTTTCACACTTTTCTCACTACATTCTGAAAATTCTGGCACCCTTTCAATCTCTTAACTTACAAAGTATAGTCTGACCTTAAAGTTTTGCACATGCTTTCCCTTGACCTAGAAGATAATTTCTCAACACTCACAATCTAGCTAAGTAGTACCTATTTTCCTGGTCTCAGATAATACCTCTTAAATATCAGTTGCTCAGTGGTATCACCTTATCTATATTAGATACCCTATGTGGCCTTTTTTAAAATTCTTTTTTTTATCTTAACAAACACTACAATATATAATGGTGTATGTATTTTTATTACTTTTCCTAGTAATCAAGCAAGATAATTTTTTAACAAAAAAACAACTAGAATTACCAAGAGACAGAGAAAATAGAAAAAAAAAGGATTTCTACCTAGAATGACAACCAGTGAGAGATACATATATACATATATATATATAATCTCAATATAAATTGAGATTGCTAAGAAAAGATGAAAATATATCTAACCAAAGTTTATCTATTTCTATACCACCATAAGACCACATACTTCACTTGTGGAATCAAAGCTATTCCAAGATATGGATAACTGGAAAATGCTTAAACAGTAACTTCATAGGTAATTTCAGATATATTCTACTTTAACTTTAACATCAGTATCAGTATCTTCTTTTGAGATAAGGCATGGCATGAATGATTCGTTAAGCACACACAATGTAGAAATATTAGTGTTCTTGACCACTTTGTTTACAGTCATAAATCTAGCAGAGATTTGCTTCTTTGCTTTCATATTATTTACTATATATTGTAATTATCTGAAACTTACAGCATATAATGATAAAGAACAAAATACTCATGGCATGCAGAACACAAAAGATTACATCACAACTTAGAAAAACAAATAAAAAAAATCTATTTGTTCAGATTACTTTCTCCCTACAGTACAAAGAAATAAAAGGGAAAAAGCACAAACATTCCATTGAAACACAAGTAACTCATGTATTTTAAATATGAAAAACATGAGAAAGACATGAGAGAGAATGACCGTAAAACATTCAGAATAATGAGTCAAGATGTTTTATTATGCATAAATGTTAAGGAAAAAATACCCAGTGTTTCAAAATTACTGGATGCTAAACAACCATACTGTCTTTTAAATAGCTAAGAAATTGTGCTAAGAAAGGTATGTTTTAGAGAAATCTTTTCGATTCCCCTAAGATGTACATATGAAATTTCCTATATATATAAATTTTCTTGACAATTTTTTCAGTAAATTTAGAATTGTGATTTTCAGAAACACAATAAAATTAGGATAAGAGGTAGAAAACTAAAACAGAAATACTCAAGTATGAAAAAAGTGCCACTTGGTGTCTAAGATCAATGGATTCTTAATATATATACAAAAATAATTTCTGAGATCATAACAAAATATTGTTAGGGAATGTAGTACTATATAATTTCATAAGAAATCTGCACAGGATAAATATAGAAGAGAGCAATATATTGATA
Source organism: Nasua narica (assembly GCA_028533885.1). Taxonomy (NCBI): domain Eukaryota; kingdom Metazoa; phylum Chordata; class Mammalia; order Carnivora; family Procyonidae; genus Nasua; species Nasua narica. The sequence goes on along the minus strand of CM052798.1, from coordinate 122,176,143 downwards.
TGCAAATGCTAAGTACCAATTGAGGACATTTGTGCGCTAGGTGGCAGTTCTTACAGTGCAAAAGATTTAATTTTGCCTAAATAAAATTTCAGAAATTTAAAAACAATGTAAAAATTACCAATTAGTGAAAGAAGGTAATACAACTGACTTGCATGCATAATGAAAATCCTTAAAATTTTTTGAATCTCGAGGCATTTTCCACAGTTACCCATAATCGCAATGACACTGCCTATAAAGGACTCCAAATATCTTTTTCATGCATTAACAGAAACAACCTCCACCCTCTGATTATTAGTCAGTGGGTGCTCATGATGTCTTCATCAATCAAGTCATACAAGTGTATAGAATTCTTAGAAAAAAAAAAAAAGAAGAAAAGGAATTCTCTCAGGATGCTGCCTTGGCTGACAGTCTTTTACTGATCTATTTGAAAAGAAATAGGTATGATTTAAGAACCATAAAGATGGACTTGTATATCCCAAATTAATTCTTTTTTTAAAGATATTTATTTACTTACTTATTTACTTATTTATTTACTTATCTATCTATTTATTTATTTATTTATTTGAGAGACAGTGTGAGCAAGCATGAGCAGGAGGGAAGGCAGAGAGAGAAGCAAGCTCTCCGCTGTGAAGGGAGCCCAATGCAGGGCTCAATACCAGAACCCTGAGATCATGACCTGAGCCGAAGGCAGACACTTAGCTGATTGAGCCACCCAGGCGCCCACCCAAATTAATTATTAAGTGTTCCTGATTTTATGTCTGAAATTTAGCAGTTAAAACTTAGTTTATATTAACTATTGTATAAATTTTTCAAGAGAGAAGTAATACTTCAACTGCTAATCATGTACAACTCATGTGAATAGAAGATCAAATAAATGGCTTGTTAACAAGTAGAGAAAAAAAATTAAAATTATGGATTCCTAAAAATGGATAAAGGAGGGGTTTTTGAAGATTTGGATGTTACAGAAGTTAATCTTGAGCTACTTCATATGCTTGTGACTGAACCCATTATCAACTATTCAGCAAAGAAAACCAGAAAGGAAAAAAAATGATTCTGCATTTGAAGTTTATTTTTGTTTTTATTTGCAGTGGGGGTGGTTGAAGATATCTTCCTGATAGGCTGGAAAGTCTGCCCATTCTCTTCAGGTAGCTGAGAGATCAAAGAAACTTCAAAGCAAAAAAGGAAAAATGAGGGGCTGTTGAAAAATCTCACAGCAACATTAGAACTTGAGGTACTTACTGCTTCCAGGGATGTGTGGCACCTTAAGGCCATCCTGTGCTGAGCCAAGATTAAGAATTCGTCACAACTCAAGAATCAATTTTCAGGTAACTGAGACTGAAAAAGACCTGTGACTTCACATTCTGCAACATGATCAGCCACTTCCAGCAACATGGCCAGTGTTCAGAATCTGAATCAAATCAAAGTAGGTATGAAAACTGTCCAGTAATTTAATACAAAAATCCCCAAAAGCTTTTTTCCCTATGGATTCCTAAAACATTCATTAGGAAATTTTAAATCACCAAATTCATCTCTTCTCTTCCAAAGTTCACACCATAAATCTAGAGCCTTGCTAACTCAGTGTGTTCCATTGACTAATGGCTTCATTATCACCTGGAACTTGCTAGAAATACAGAACACTGAGTCCCACTCCACACCTACTATATCAGAATGTACATTTTAAGACTAAAGTGCATTAGATTTGCATGAATTAAAGTCTGAAACACATCAATTTAAAATCTGCTTCTCTGAGAGGTTAACTAAGTCTTTGCGTACTTCCCTTGGAGAACACAGACCCCTGATTACTTATGCACAGTACACCGGCATAACTGGACATGATCTTAGTGACATGTTTACTGATCCCTCAAAATTTGTCTATTGATTCAGAATTTGAGTGAAAGGAACAAAAGTAACCCAACATTCTCTTTGGTATTGAATGTTAAATAATCTTTCCCCATCTTTTCTCTCTTTCTTGAACTACCTTCTTTTATTTTAAGATTTTATTTATTTATTTCAGAGAGAGGACGGAGAAAGATAGAGAATGTGCATGCACAAGCATGAGCAGGGAGAAGAGCAGAGAGAGAAGCAGACTCCCCACTAAGCAAGGAGCCCGATGCAGGGATCGATGTGGGGCTCTATCCCACGACCCTGGGATCATGACCTGAGCCCAAGGCAGATGCTTAACCAATTGAGCCACCCAGGTGCCCCCCCCTTGAAATACCTTTTAATGATTACCAAAGTTTTAACATTCAAACATAATCCAGCTGATGATAAGGGAATTATTTATATATTAAATTCCTTACCAATATATGAAATATTTTGTAATTATAAATATCATTCTAAAAGATATAGCTAGTATCATCAATATTCAAAATAGTAAGGTGTGAATAAGGTAGAATTTTGGATATGAAATTTGTCTTAAGTAGAATATATTGTAGCCAGCTTGTATTTACACATAAAATTCCTCCCAAAGCACATATCAAACATAACCAAAGCTTAAAAGCAAAAAGTTTTTACACCAAAAATTCTGTTTTTAACTAAGTTCACTTTTTTTATTAATGGCATCACCACCCTTACCAATCATTCTGAATAGTAAAATCACATCCAGTTCTATCATTCATATCTAATCTGTAAGTTCTCCTTCCTTTTCATTCATTCTTCCAATACCCTAGGTCAGATTCATATCACATATCAAATGAACTATGGTAATTGCTTACTAACTAGAGCTTTAGATCTTTAATCTCTACCTTTTTCCAAATTAACTCCACAATACCAACCCCCATTATTAAAATAAAGCACAAGTTATAATTTGGGCCTCAAAAAATTTTTTATCATATTTTACTATTTATAAGGTAAAGTTTAAACTCCTTATCCTAGTGTTTAAACACTAAGCTCTTTATAATTACACATCTCCACATTCCTCTTGCGAGTGTTGCCACATACCCTACTGTCCAGCCACTCTGAACCTCTCAACATCTTTCAAAGCTCAAATATATTTTTATTCTTTTATCTGTAAGAATTTATCCTGTTCTTTTACACTGGACTTTCCTTTCTTCCTTCAATCTATCTGCCTATTAACATTTGCCCATTTTTTTCAAGACTGAGCTTAATGATGATGCCCTTATTTGTTTTTTGTTTTCTACCCTCATTTATGTTAAATTTCGTTATTTTTGTACAATCTTACCCAATCAACTGTAAGGTCCCTGAGAAAAGTGTTTCTAAATAAATCTCTTCACTAAATAAGCTATAACACAATCATATCTATGCAAAATATTTGTTAAATTGAACTGAATATTCAATTCATTATACTGAGAGAAAATTTACAGCTTGTCAAAAGACAAAAGATACTATAAAAAGAATGTATCAATACTATAATTAGTATAAGAAAAAATGGTCTTAGAGATACAGATTTATGGTTGAATTTGCAAAGGTGAATCTGACACAGGTCATGCACTGTTTTTAAATTATTTTCTGCTGTACAGGGATACCTCTATGTGATAAGACATATGAGGAAGCCATTTAAAATATCCAAACATAAATAATACTGGCAAGGTAATACTGATTTCTTTTGAAGAGAGATTTCCAGATACACTATAATTAATTTTTCTAATCCACATAATTCCCAGGAATCATACACTTACAATATAAGGAAGTTACCACTAGAATATAGAACACAGAAAGTTTGTTTTTTCACTAATGTATTCCAATCATCTAGCACAGTGCCTGACACAGAACAGGTACTCAGTAAATATTTGTTATTTGACTGTATAAATGAATGGATGCATGAATTAAACAACATTTTTGTTCATTTCAGACTACTGAATCAGGAAGAACAAAATCAATTTCAAATACTAACAACATATCTATGAAGTAACATATACAAAATTAAAGGAAAATAACAAAGTAAATGGTAGGAAGACTTATATTGGACTTCCTTCTGATATTCTTATCCACTATTTATTTGAATCATAACAGGAAATTGATTTGTACTTGAGGAGGTATTCGCATTCTCCTAGCCTTAGAAGATCAATGAAATGAACTACGAGGAGGTCCTAGAGTTGTGTTTCTTAATTTTTCAACAATTATTAGTGATGACGCCAGTACAAATGTACTTAGCACCAACCAACCAAAGTCAATTAGTCCCCCAATTCTCCAAATTGATAGACATCAACTAAAAGCTTGCAGGCAAAAAAATAAGTCATCATTTTAGTCAATTAAATCTTTCAAGTCGGGGCGCCTGGGTGGCTCAGTAGGTTAAAGCCTCTGCCTTCCGCTCAGGTCATGATCTCCAGGTCCTAGAATCCAGCCCCGCGTGGGGCTCTCTCCTCAGCGGGGAGCCTGCTTTCCCCTCTCTCTCTGCCTGCCTCTCTGCCTACTTGTGATCCCTCTCTCTGTCAAATAAATAAATAAGATCTTAAAAAAAAAAACCTTTCAAGATAATCAAGGTGTGTTTTGTTATTATTCTCTGTTCTTTCAGTTTGTTTTCCTACATGTGTTAATACAGAATTTATGGGATTACTTTTCTGATGATATGATTTTTATGTTTTCATAAATAAAACAAAGGAAGTTGAATTTGCTTTTTTTAAATTCAGACTGGGTATTACTAGCATACAAGAAATCTACTGATTTTTTTAATATCTGCTTTATATTTGTTATTCTATGTATCCTAACAACAACAATAGCAATAAACAGTACCCGCATTCACACTGTGCCAACCTCATGCATAGTGTTTGAGGTGTGTAATTTCAATCCTTTCAAAACAAAGAATCGGCACAAATGGCATGTCCATTTTAACTTACACAAAATGTGATTTAGTGAAATTGATCTATTATACGATGCTAAACAACTGTCCAAGGTGGCAAATAGCTGAGCTGAATATCAGACCTCAAAGACATACTCATCACTGTATAGACTACATGTCTTCTTTCAGTTTTCCAGATCCTGTTTCCCAAAGATACACAGATAATTGGCCTATAAGTAATGAAAAGACTGCCTTTGTTTTAAAACATTGATACCTTTTAATTTGTGATAAATGAACTAGCCATTTAAACAGATTATCATTATACATGAAGCATGATGCAGGTTTTAAGTCCAAGATATATATATTGTATACAGTTTCATTGGGTCAAGGAGAAATTCTAGTATTTTACTTTGAGCCAGAAATTATAATTATATTCAATCAAATTTTATATGGGAATAGTTAAATATATTTCCATTTAGATCTGTTAATATGAAAAATTTGATCAATAGATTTCCTAGTATTGATCTGTTCTAGCGTTCATAATATGAACCCCACTGGTCAGATGCATTAAATACAGCTGGATGTCATTTACTGATAATTTACATGCTATTTTTATACCTATATTCATAATTGAGATCAATATTTTCTCTATATATTCTCTTTGTTAGGTTCTATTATCACCATTACAGGGTAGCTTTTCTTCTTTCTCTGTGTTCCAAAAATACTTAAATAGGCTGAAAATTAACTGTTCCTTTAGGATTTGGAAAAAGTAACTCATAAAATAATCCAAATCACTCTTTTAGGTGATAAAGCAACATTCTCATCTACTTCAGCTTTCTTGGGTTTCCATATTGACTTTGTCAGCTTTGTTAATTTCCTGATGATTCATCTATTTCACCAAAAAAAACCCTGAAATTAATAAGGTTTTTACAGAATTCATGTATTTTCATAGTTCTTCTGTATTTACTAAGGACTTTCTCTCTTCTGTAACTGCCTACAATAGTATGACCATCTTTCTCACAGTTGATAGTCCCCCACAAATGAATCACACCTTCCAAAAAACAAATAGGCAGAACCTTTACATTTCTTCACATTTGTGTCACTATGATGTTATACTAGATTTCAGTTCTGCCACTGAAGGTTCCCATAGGATTCCTGTGTTTAGAACTTAGTTGCATGATAATCCAGGTCAGACATGGAAATTCCATTTTACTAAATGTTATGGACTGAATGTTTCTATCCCCTTTCCCCCAAATTCATATGCTGAAGCCATGACACACACCCCCCAGTATGGTTGTATTTAGAGATAGGGCCCCTAATGAAAATAATTAAGGTTAAATGAGGTCATAATTCTAAGACCTTAATCTAACAGGATTAATATTTATACGAGAATTTTTATCAGAGAGTTTGCTAAGGCACACCCCAGCACAAAGAAGAGCAGGTCATTTGAATACCCTGAACACACAAGAAGGTTTCTATTGGCAAGCAAGGAAGAGAGCCTCACCAAAACTCAACCATGCTGACACCAGAATATGACCACACTGACACACTGATCTTAGAATTCCCCAGCTTCCAGAACTGTGAGAAATTAATTTCTGTTATTTAATCCACCCAGTCAGTGTTATTATGTAATAGAAGCCCAAACAGACTAAAATACTAGAGTAAAAAGCAGAGTAGCATTGTCTGGAGCCAGCAATAGCATCAGGCAGATTCTACACCAAAGAGATAAAGCTATTCCTTTGAGCCCATTCTGTGTTTGGTTGGTACTGTTGTGAGCAAGATATATCCCCTACTAAATGCCTCTCTACTTAAACAAGTTAGAGTGCCCTCTGCTGAGCAGCTTACCTATATAACACAACCTCATTTTTATATATTTTGATATTGTCATTCCTAATTTCTATGTTCTTCTCATCAGAACTGGGTATCTGATGTTCAAAGAGGCAGTATAGTCGGCTTTGAAAAACAAGGGGGTTAGGGACACCAACCTCCCTGTGGAGTTAGAAATCCACATATAACTTTTTATTACCCCAAAACTTAACAGCTAATAGCCTACTGTTGACCAGAAGCCCTACCAATAGCATACAGCTAAGTAACACATATTTTGTATGTGTATATATCATATACTATATTCTCACAAAAAAGATACAGAAAAAATATTTAAAAATTCCTAAGAAAAATACATTTACAAAGCTGTACTATAAAAAAAACCAACACCTAGGAGTGCCTAGGTGGCTCAGTCAGTTAAGCATCTGCCTTCAGTGGGATCAAGCCCCACATCATGTCCCTGCTCAGCAGAGAGCCTCCTTCTCCCTCTCCCTGTGTTGCTCCCCCTGGCATGTTCTCTTGCTATCAAACAAATAAATAAAATCTTTAAAAAAATAAAAAATCAACACGTAAGTGGACCCATGTTGTTCAAACCCCTATGTTGAAGGGTCAAGTGTACTTGGAAGAGCAACATTTTAAGTATACTTATTGTGGTATACCTCTCAAAAATGTTCACACACTAATCTACAGAACCTCTGAATATATTATGTAATATGACCAACAGGAAATTAAGATTGCAGATAAAATTCATCAACTTTAGAATAGGATATCATACTAGATTATTTGGGTGTGCCAAATGTAACCAAAAGGGTCATTACAAGTTGATGGAGGCAGAACAGTATCAGAGTAATGCTGTTTGAGACTCAGTCAGCCACTGCTGGCTCTGGAGATGGAAGGGGAGCCATCCATCCATGCCAAGGTATGCAGCAGCCTCTAGAAGCTGGAAAGACAAGAAAAGGAATTGTCCTCAAAATCTTCCAGAAGAAACACAGCTCTACTAACACCTTGATGCTAGTCCAACAGGACCCATTTTAAATTTCTGACCTCCTGAACAATAAGATCATAAATTCGTGTTGTTGATAATGCCAAGTTTGTGGAATTAGAGATAAAAGTGATCAAATTACAACCTCACCACCTGTAAACGATGTACTCTTACGTCACAAAAATTTAAGTTCTCTTAAGGCTTTGGTTTCTCATTTATAAAAAATGATGTAATAATAATCTATAAAATTGTGTAATAACTGCCCCAAAGGGCAGTTGTGAATCTTAATTTACATTCTCCATGATATGTACTTGGCAAATAGGTAACATACAATACCCCTTGAAGAAAAATTTACAAGAATTAACTTTTTTTTTTAAAGATTTTTATTTATTTATTTGACAGGAGAGAGATCACAAGTAGGCAGAGAGAGAGGTGCGAGGGGGTAGCAGGCTCCCTGCTGAGCATAGAGCCTGATGCGGGGGCTCGATCCCAGGACCCTGAGATCATGACCTGAGCCAAACGCAGACGCTTTAACCCATTGAGCCACACAGGCACTCCAAGAATTAACTTTTCGTTCATCTACTTTATTGTCATAATTTCCTTTTGTATCATTCTCTAGCTTTCCCTAGTTGTATTTTTTATTCACTTTCGGCTAATTCCTTGAACTACTGCTTAGCTACTTTACCTTCTTTCTTATTTTCTAATGAAAGCTTTTAAAGTTATTGCTTTTCTTCTAAGTAGAGCCTTGGCTCTATCATGTAAGTTTTGGTAAACAGTGTTCTCATTGTATTTAATTGTTTTTAAGTTGTTTTAATTTCTACTTCCACTCCAAAATTGTTTGGGAGAGTTTCATATTGTTTTTAACTTAAGAATGGTTGTAATTTGTTGCTCTTGTTATCGATAATGCTTAAATCTCCAACAATAATTTCTATCTCTATGGCACACAAATCAGATAACACGTTCTGCATAATTTGACTTTTTGTATTTACAGGATTTGCTTGAGATCTTGTTAAACGGATATTCAATCTTCTCTGTTTCCACAATTAAACTTTAAATAGATTTAATTAAACTTTTTAATTGATAATTCATAATTATCTGCAAACCTACTTATAAATTTATGTCTGCTTTTTCTAATAAAGGCTCAGATTTGTAATATGTTAAAATCGTCTATTTTTCTTCAGATTCCTAGAAGTTATTTCTGTATATATTGTTTTTCTCTGCTATTTACTATTAAAGTAGGTCATCTTATCATTAAGGCCTATGTTTATTTTCTATTTAAAATTTTTTTTTCCCCTTCCAGGATTTAAAATTTGATGAAAATTTTGCCTTGAATGAATGCTGATTTTTTTAATTTGCATTTCCATTTCAACATTTGCCCATTCTTTTTTTTTTTGCTTATTCTATCTTATGTATATTTCTTGTAAACAGCATATACCAGAATTTTATTACCTTTACTAAAGATGAGAGTCTTGTCAACAGTTTAAGCATTTAAATTTCTAAGAGTATTTTGATACTTTAACATATATATATGTTTTGATATACACATATATTCTGTTTTAATTATATATTCCACATCACAATGGTATTAATTTTATGGATGGTTACTTTTTTAACCAACGTGATCTAGATAAGTCTGGAGACAAACTATGTCACATGATTTAGTCATTTGTTCCAAGAAAATTTGGTCCATGAAAGATAAGGCTGTAAACCACTATATAACTTCAGGAAGTGCCCATGATCAATTTATCAGAGACGAAATCTGATCATCCGGACAAACATTTTGCTTGTCTGTCAAGACTCCGTTCAAGATCCTGCTTTATTGTGTTCTCTCCTAAACTCTGATATCATGAATTTACCCCTATCTCCATCAGATTTCCACTGAGAAAACTGTCTTAAATCATTTGATTCTACATTCAAAGTCTATCAATCTCCCACCTTAGATTTCCACATTGAAAGAGTAGGTAAGACTTTGCGGTATTATCTCTTACTATAGAAAGTTCTAATAAATTTAACTTTACTCTATTAACAAATTCAGAGATAAAAATCTGAAACATTAAGTAGTATTAGAATCAAAATAAAGTGCCAACTCTTTTTATGTTAAGGAATTTGACACTAATTTTCACCTGCTCATTCCTACATTACAATACGTTCTAATATAATATGATTTACACCAAGGTCACTGCAATTAATTTTACATTTCATATATTCTCTTGAACAATGATACAGACTTAATTTCTAATAGTTGTTACATCTTTATACCTGAATTCTCTAATTACGAAAGTCTGATTTGGAATTATTTCATAATTAGTTGGACTATTACTGAAATGCATACCGAAAACTTTTATATACTTTTCAAAGTAAACTGTAAGTGAATCTCTTATATATTTGAATACTTACTCTATTTCTAGGGAAATTTATCTGGATAAAAATTATCTCAAGTTTCCATAAACATTCTCCTCTGACTTCTGATTATTTAGTGTTACAATTTGGGGATTAGACTACAGCTATACATAGTCTGTTTTTTTTTCTTCTTTTTATATGTGTTCTTGTAGATTTTTTTCCCCTGTGTATCGTTGACTTTTTTTCTGAAGTAAAGGTTACTTTTTTTTTTTTAAAGAGAGCAGCTGCAGCAGTTTCTTGTTTTTGTTTTTGGTTTTTTTAAGATTTTATTTATTTATTTGACAGAGAGAGACTGAGAGAGAGCACAAGCAGGGAGAGCGGCAGGCAGAGGGAGAGGGAGAAGCAAGCTCCCCGTTGAGCAGAGCCAAATGCCGGGCTCCATTCCAGGACCCTGGGATCATGACCTGAGCTGAAGCCAGACACTTAACCAACACTTAATGGACACTTAACTGACTTAGCCACCTAGGTGCCCCGAGGTTATTTTTAAGTTTTATCGGAAGTGGGTGGTAAAGTTTTTCCAGAAGACTACTTTATTCTGTGTATGTTTATAATTTTTTTTCTGAAGAAATACTTCTCCAACAATAATTTAATGTCTTCAACAATAGTCTAATTATTACTGTTTTCTTCTCCTGCTGAAATAGCTCTGATTCTATCCTCTGTCATTCCTTTTTATTTTCCTTACCCCTGCTATGTAGGAAAGTATCTACAGTCTATCTTCTATAGATCATTAAATAGATCTATTCTTTGGAAATCCTGTTCTTTATTTTTTGGATGAAAAGTTAATTCAGATACTGGATATTCTGTTTCTTTGGTTACTTCTATATCTTCTCCCTTTTTATCTGACCCTATTCAATCCTGATGGTTTTCCATATCAAGGACATCACAGAGCTTTCAAAAGTAATTTTTATGATTTCTATAGTAGCAACTCACTTGCAGGGGTATTATCTTTTTCGGAATCTTTATTTTGGTATTTTCTTTCCTTTCCTCTATATTGTTTTTACTCTTCTCATTATTAAGCTTGGTAAGAGTTACCCAGAGTTAGTGTTTACCAAGAGATTTGGTGTTGGCTTGCTTTGGCAATGCTTAAGGCTTACATGCTGGCTAAATCCTCGTTTTGGACTGAGGGTTGAAGAGCAGATTTATATACAGAAGTCTGAACCTATTAGCAATTTTCAACAAATATTCTGCATAGAGCAGACCTTCTTTACTTTTTGTGCCACGTAAAAATTTAGCAGTATAGTAAACCATGAGGAAACCCTTAAAAAATAAACAGAATCCCAAGGAAACGAATTCTATTGAAATACAGAGAACAATCTACTTTAAAAATAAAATATACATTATATTCCAATATATGTGCTTCATTAGCCATTAATAGCATATCTATTAGAAGGTTTTATAACTACCACAAAAGTATTAGTAAGAATAAAAAATATTTTAAGATACCTGAAGCCACTGAAACATGGTATCAAGATATTAATAACCTCTACAGGGGAGAAAGTCACAAGTCCTGCTAATATAACTGATTTATTGCCTACATCCAAACTTAAAAGGAATGCTCAATTTCCATTATAGATTAATGAAAATAAAGATTTACTTTTTCCTATCCAATTTCATAGATCTCCTGATTTTGGATCCCACGTTAGGGCACCCGCTTTAGGGCAGTTTCGCCCTACTTTCCAGTTTTGCCCTTATCCATCATAGCTTACGTGTGGGAATTTGGAGCCCTAGAAGACGTGAGAGGGAAAAGACAGCACTCTGCCCTTTTCCAAAAGTCACATTTTTAAAGCAGAGAGATAGTACTCAGGTTGTTTTGCTTGGCACAGATCCCATCTCCAAAGTCAGAAGATAATAGTGAAAGAACAGAATATGTTTCTACTCCATTAGGTGATAAGGGCTGCTGCTGGATTTCTTTTTTTATAAGATTTTATTTATTTATTTGACAGAGAGAGAAAAATCACAAGTAGGCAGAGACCCAGAGAGGGAGGGGAATGCAGGCTCCCCACTGAGCAGAGAGCCTAATGTGGGGCTCGACCCCAGGACCTGAGATCATGACCTGAGCTGAAAGTAGAGGCTTTAACCCACTGACCCTCCCAGGCACCTCTGCTGCTGGATTTCTTGAAGTGTATCATATACAGGTTATCTATCAATGGTTCATTATCAAAAACTTCCACCATCAGTTCCCTCAGCTCTTTTTCTGTATAACAACTTCAACATTTTTTATAGGTAATTTGAAGGTGATAACTACATCATGGTTACTATCCAGATGCCAAATTAAACTAAAGATATATCAAACTATTTTAATTTTACACACAAGGCATACATACAACTAAAATGTAACTTTCAGAGGATAGCTTTGTTTTTTGGAACACTATTTCAAATCTGTATATAGTACTGCTTCACAAAAAAAATTAAATAATTTCCATGAATAAAATGCATCAGAGCTATTTTTGACTATGGAATCCTAAGAACAGCTTTTTTTTTTCCCAAAGACGTTCAATTTTTTTTTTATTTGTTGGAAATATCTTAGGTCAAAATACATATTTATAAACCTAAATTATCTTTTAATACACATGCACATGCATGCACACACATAAGCTCTAATATTAAACTATTCCATGCTTTTTGAAAACCTTGACTTTATGAATGAATACAGTCTTTTAGTCATACATCTTGGATAAACAGACAGAAAATCAATATAGTTATGCCTTTCAGTCTTTCTTCTCATTCTTGTTGCTATGACATTACCAAATAAGCAGTTAGTGTTAAGCAGGAAAAAGCCCCTCTGGTATTTTCCTATAATCGTTACCTTAAAATAGTGTGTCTTCTAAACTGCTGTATGGCCATCAACTAAAGAAACTATTTCAGTTTTTGCCTCATTATAATGACACTTTAGGCTTGTTGATCTCTTGTCCAGCTCTGCACAGAACCAAAGAGCACAGGACTAAAACAAGTAACCATAGAAACCAAACTCCATATGTGTTTGCATAGAATGGAAGAGGTTACATTTGTGTAGACTTTCATTTTAGTGAAATTTTGATTGGTTTATGAGTTTATAATCTCTGGAAAAACAAAATGTTTCTCACATCAATACTTTATCTGCTAAGTACAGGAACTGTGCTATCAGGGAAAATGATGGAATTCCATAAGATAAATATTTTCAAGATTTTACAACAAAGAAATAGGGCAAGCTATCCCAGTTGATTTTACGTGCTATAGAGCTAGATATGATAAACCTGAGAAAAGGAACGCTATTCTAGAATGAAGGAAACCTTAAACTCCATTATAAGATTGCCTCACTAATATGACTTTGCTGCTCCTTTTCAAAAGTAACTAGTGACTAAAAATCCACAGAGGAAATTTTTGGGTGTGAAATTTAGAAATAAAATTTTGTCTTGTTCTTTGTGTATAAATGTATCAAAATGGTATCTGTAAAATTAAAACAAATTCAGTGGAATATAACAGAAAATATTTGGTGAAGCAAAGATATTTCTCCCAATGATTTTCTTCATAGTTATAACAATCAAAGCTAAAAAGGGTAGTTATTAAGGAATATTATTGGTAATTTATAGATTCCCACATATTTCTATATCTAAATCTTTTTAATTCATTTTTTAAAAAATATCTAAGGAAGAAGGTGCTACGTATCTCTTTCCCCTCAAACTTTTTGCTCTAAATTTCCATTTCCTTTTGATTTTTTTGGGCACGTTTGGTCTATATATAAATATTTCCCCATTGACATTTTTTGGTTGTTATAATCATCTTTGACACAGAAGGTACTATATTAAAATTACCTCTCAGTTCCCACACTGAGAAATATCTCAGATTAAAGGTATGAGATATGTATTTGACAATTGTGCAACAGCTAAGAATAGAAATAGAGACCCATGAGGGCCTCCAGACGACCACAATGCCTCAGTGATGATAATACCAGGCACCAACTACCCCAGGGCTTATCAAGTTACAACTTTCCCCAGTAAATACTCTTAGAAATTATTCATACAGGTTTGGTTGTGAAATACAGCTAAGTGGCTCTGATGACTGCATTTGATTTCCTGGTATGTACTTTGAAGATCACATAGTCCTTACCAATCACTTGGGTTCCAAGAGATAGTTTCGTTCCTCAAAGCCAACTGAGATAATCAAATATCTTTGGAAAAGTTGCTCTATTTCTGACAGTGTTGAAGGGATGTAGAAGCGTAAGGTTCTCATCCTCAAGGATCTTAAAGTGTAGTTGGCTTACTGCCATATAAAAGTGGAGACTACATGAGAACTATGCAAGTAGGACAGAGGAAGCATGATATGGGAATTCAGAACAGGAAATATCAGTGTAGGATAGAAAAAACCAGAACACTTGAAGAAGGAAGTAGGACTTGAAATGTGTTTTGTTTTGTTTTTTAGAGGGGAGGAGAGAGAGAGAGAGAGAGAGAGAGGGAGGATGGGTGAGGAGGGACAGATGGAGAGAATCTTAAGCAGGCTCCATGCCTGGTGCAAGCTGGAGGCGGGGCTCCATCTTATAAGCCTGAGATCATGACCTAAGCCAAAATCAAGAGTCGGACACTTAAGTGACTGAGCCACCCAAATACCCCTTGAAATGTGCTTTAATGGATAGGTAAGATTTCAAGAGGAAAAGCATGTATCACTTCCTAAAATTCAAATTAAGATGTGATTTTAAAAGTATGGTTATTAAAGAGTAGGGTATTTAAAAGAGCACATAACTTCAAGATGAGCAGTAGTGAATTTGAATTACCTCCATGCCTGTGATATTTTACAGATGATCTAGGAAACTTGGGATTTCACTGAAAAAGAAACAGATGTTAAAACAATTATTTTTGTTATGTTGGATGTTTTAAAAATGCTAGCATAACAGTTGAATACTTTAATATTTGGTGCCAGATTTGTTTTCAAAAGCAAGACAATGAGAAAAAGAAGTAAACATGTTGGGAAGAGTATAATTATACATTGCACTTTTGATGATGCTATTTTTATAAATCTTAAATTAGAAAGCCAGTTAAGTTTTTGATGCATCTTTTAGTTTTAACCACCAAAAGTGCAAAGCTGTTAATTTAAGCATCTTTGTTACCTTACAATTCTTGCAATAAATCAGAGACCTAAATTAGACACTGCTATCTTTGTAAAATAACATGGTAGCAGATTTCACAACAATTTTCACAGAATTCTTATTAAATCTCAGAATATTTTATCTTATTTAACTCTTAAGAAGACTGTAAGAAATAAAACACCCCCTTTAATATACATAGTGCTTTCTGAAATTTGCTTCATTGGAAAGATTAAAAATTAGTAATTAATTAGTAGTAATAATTTAATTAATAATTAATTAATTAAAATTATTAATTAATTAGTAGTAATTTGTTACTAAATAATTAATTAATTAGTAATTAATAAGTCATCATTATCCCTTAAATTTAGGTACCATTTTTCTTCAGTCTTACAAAATTGCAACTTCCATTTGACTGAATTGACAGTTCCCATCATCAAATTTATCCTCTCTGGGACTTAACAGAATATTGGCACTGGGGATGAAGAATTTGTATAATTGTTCAGATAACCTATCATTTACATTCCAAATATAGATGAAAACATGCTTTGGATTTGGATATGAATAGGACATTTATTGACACCTGTGTCATTTTCAGATGTATTTTTTAGTACAGTTGCAGAACAATGTATTTGACATAACTTGGGACAATCCCTAGTGTCTTTCTGGAGCCTTTTATTCATCTGCAACATGTGCTCTACTAAGAACTGGTGTGGAGCCAACAAGATAACAAGTGTATGGAAAAGCTCTGAGGTAAGAGCTTCACTATAGAAATAACATATCTGTCACTTCTTATTTCCCCATTTCCATTATACTCTCGTACACTTGGCAAATTCCTCCACTTTTATTTAAAAGGATGACAAACTTTAAATTTAGTTTCAGTAAAACTGTATTCCCATCCCTGACACACATTATTCTTGGTCTTTGGGTACCTTGCTTCTAGGTATTAAAATAGTGGTACATACACCACAAGGTAATCCATGTGCTTTGTGGTGAGTTGAGCACATATAAAAATGTGTATGTACATACTTATATTAAAATATTGCAATAAATTAAATCACTAAATAATATTTAAATTAAAATATGTCAAAAAAAGAGGACAACTGATCCACATACCAGAAAAAAAGATTTTTTAAAATGTTTCTTTCATAGCATTGGTTGATATTCATTGATAAGCTGCCTTTGATGCTTAAATTCATCTGAATTCATCTATACATATTATGTTGATTATCTCAAGTTTGGGAACTCAAATTTCAAAAACTATCCATAATCCAAATCGTGACAATTTCTAAATAAAATAATCTAAAAAAATCACGGGAATCATGTCAAAGATCCTTTACTACTCTCATGCACGGGGAAACTTTTGAATTCTTATATTTTTTTAAAGGGAAACTTTAAATATGAAAACTTTTTTTAAAATTACTTCTATTGCCAACCATGATAGAACTTGCCGTTCTATTGGACTTATCGTCTCACCGTAAAAGCAGTAACAATGGAAAAGCTATGGAAAAACTCTTTGCAGATATTGGGAAAACACACAATACGTGGCTGTGATCCTTGAGAAAAAAAGGAAGAAAACACTAAAATTTCCCACTTTTCATAAGTGAACACTTACCAAACTCCGAGCAGAGAGCGTGACCTAAGCAAGTATAGCAATCTTGCTTGACAATGGATAAAAAGAGTTCAGAGAGACAGACTCTGAATTTTAGTCACCTGTCCTGAGAAGCTTAGAAACAGTTAATGTCTCGTGGGGAAAACTGGACTATTTGATTCACCTCTGTGTGCCACCCCTCTGGGATCTTCATGTTACTCAAATCCAGGTACTATGGCAGAACCAAACTCTAATTTTTGGCTCTTTCAGATCTGAAAAATTATTTAAAGCTCTGCTGACTTCTTTGCCTTTTAGGAGCTTCTCTATGCCAACGCTGTCTGTCCTCTCCCACCAGGAAGAAGCAAATGTCCCCTAGTGCATACAGGGTAAAAGAGAAAGCAACCTGCAGATTCTTGAGGCCCAATTCAATTGGTTTCCCTACTCTTTGGAAACTTGGCCTCCCGCTGCTGCCTTAACTTTCATTTTCCTACTAATAGATAATAATTTTATACAATTAAGTCCGTCTCCTAAACACATTAGTAACATGTGACAAGGAAAATCCTCGCGGTGGTCAAATGTTAACAATTTGAGGGGCTGGACCAAAAGAAGAAGAGTATCAAGTTGGGGTCGAGAATACACATACAGTGAGAGTAATGACTAAGTCCCGAGTCTCTTCACTGAGGAGAAAGCATTTAAAGATTAAAGAAAAATCCTGTCAGCAGATCCCAGAGAAGTCCTAATTTTCATTAGCAGTCAATAATGTTACTCACGCAGAAGCATAGTATACAACAGAGCACTGCACTTCATCTTCACTTTTTGGTGTGAGATAGGAGTTTTAAACGGACACTGTACCAGCTTCATTAAACAAAATATCTGTAAAAAAGTAAAAAAAAAAAAAAAAGTCTGTACCTTTCAGCTACTGGAGGGGGATGACGCAGGAGTGGAAGGCCGGATGTACCTTGCTTCAGGAATTTGTAGGTGATGGAGACCGCACCCAGGTAGCAGCTGATGGACTAGGACTTGATTTCCACCCGGCTGACGGTCCGTCTTAGACGCCCACCATGATACCCACCACGTTCCTCAGCCGCCTTTTCACCACGTGGCGCAACTCCCAGGCTTGCACCGCCTTCTTGGTTTTGCGCAGGCGCTTTGGCGGGGAGCGCCGCGTCGGCAGCCAGGCGTGGTTCGGGCGCCGCCGCCTGGGGGCGGTACAGCTGCAACTGCTGCTCTTCTGCGGGTCCAGCAACGTATGGAGGTCTGCCCATGTTAGGTGAGCTTACAGCAGGTGTTCTTCTCCTTTGCTTCTGCCATTTTATCCGCTTTATGTTTTAAAAATGTTAGTTTTCCTATACATAAGGGAGGAAGGTGTATGAACTTATTCTCTCTATAAATACTTTGCATCTTAACCAAGAATTTATTTTTATATTCCAAAAGTCAGCTATGATAGATGAAACTCTAGTCTAGCTCTATCCCCCAATAGAAATTATCATAGAAGACACATTAATTTTCGAGTTTTTAGTAGCCATATTTTAAAGAGTAGAAAAGAAACAAGTGAAATTCGTTGTAATAATATATTTTATTTAGGGCACCTGGGTGACTCAGTTAAGCCTCTGCCTTTTTCTCAGGTCAAGATCACAGGTCTGGGGATCGGCTGCATATTCGGCTTTCTGCTCAGCTGGGAGTCTGCCTCTCCCTCTCCCTATCCTCTCCCTGCTCGTGCTCGCTCACTCTCTAAATAAATAAAATCTTTAAAAAAATAATAATATATCTTATTTAACCCTTAATATATCCAAAATAGTATCGTTTACACAATATAAAATTATTTATGACATTATTAATGATGTATCTGTCATGTTTCCCACAATGTTGATGCAATGCTTAAAGTGAAATGTAGTTCCATTAAAGCAGACTTATTTATTAAGAGAAGAATGTTTTAGTGTGCTTCAGTTTTTCAGTTGAAGTCAGAATTAATAAAATTTGAAGTTCAGTTCCTCCAGTGCATTACCCACTTTTTTTTTTTAAATATTTTATTTTTTTATTTGACAGAGCAGGCACAAGCAGGGGGAGAAGCAGAGGCAGAGGGAGAAGCAGGCTTCCCACAGAGCAGGGAGCTGGAATGCTGGGCTCCATCCCAGGACCCTGGGGTCATAACCTCAGCTGAAGGCAGACACTCAACCAAGAGAGCCACCCAGGTGCCGCCATTACCCACATTTTAAAGCTCAACAGCTTCATGTGGCTGGAGCTACCGTCCTGGATGATGGAAATTAGTGATGTTCAATGGAGTCAGCATGTCACCACTGGAGATATGTCAGTCAAAGAAATGTCTCCCTCAACAAAAACACACTGTTGAGAACCACTAGTCAATATGAATTAACCAGAATTTTTTAAATTAATTTTCAAAACAATAACTAATTAAAATAATTATGAATAATGCTGATCTTAAAACCAATTCTCTTGTCATCCTGCCAAATAACAGTACTTTCAAAACCTTTGAGTATAAAATCCCATTTTATTTAAAAACATTTACCCTTCATGCACTTTCACTTTCATACTCTTACTATACCAATTATTGAATTTCATCAAGACTCCAGAACATTGGCCATTTCATCTATTCTGGGTTGTTAGCCTCCTAGTGACTGCATTTTTTAATCCCTGTCTAAACCAGACTCTGTGGTCCATCATTTTTAAGTACTCTCTACCCACAACCTACAATCGCTTTGTTATCCTGTCCTTTTTTTTTTTTAAGATTTTATTTATTTATTTGAGAAAGAAAGAGAGCAAGCGAGAGCAAGCACAACCAAGGTGAAAGGCAGAGGGAGAAGCAGGCTCCCCACTGAGCAGGGAGCCCGAAACAGGACTTGATCTAGGGACCCTGGGATCATGACCTGAGGCAAAGGCAGATGTTTAACTGACTGAGCCACCTATGCGCCATCTTGTCTTTCTATTACACTGGATCTGTGTATCACCATCAGAAAATCACTCCATGCATTTGCTTTCTTGCTTTTATACACATACTATTAAGCACTGCTGGGAAAAATCATATCTCTGTGCCAAGACAAGTCTCCTCTGTTCATGTTCGGTCAACAATCCTCTATTTGTTCTCATTTGTAAATTCTATCAGCCCTTCTACACAGCAGGGTCTCCAACTCTTTAACATTTTCCTCTCCTCTATTGCATCCCCATGTACACCTCCATATCCTTCCTTGCTAAAGAAAATGTATCTTCTTATATTACAGCAAATATAGAATCCAAGTAGCAGAGAATTTCCAATGTCCTACCTTTATCTGAAAATGAATTTATCTTCATATACGTCTCTACCTCCTTCTTTTAGCTCTCACTGAAAAAAAGTGCCAAGTATCTATTCAAAATTTACCTTGAGCTTCAATAAAACTCTGAACCCCTTCACAAGCCTTTTTCTTCAGTACCTTACCCCTTTCTTTGGTCTTCTTACCTTCAAATTATCTCTGCTGTGTTAAAACAAACAAATCCTAAATTTTTTGTATGTATATTATCCTATCTTTAAGCTTTCCTTCACAAATGTTCCCAGGAAAAAAAAATTTTTCTCCCTATATTTTATGACTTTCTTTATCTCCTCTTGATTCCTAATTATCTTTCCACCTGCCTTATATCCCCACAACTCCACTGAATCTGCTGTCAGTGAAGTCAAGGTTGATGTCCCTTGTGCCAAACACAGCAGACACTTCTAAGTACTTACTTCACCGGACCTGTCTCTGCCATCTGCTTAACTCCTCTTTCTTCCTTTGGCCTTCCTGATACTGCTTTTTGCTAGATTTTCCCCCAAATATTCTGGCCACTTCTTTTCAGTCTTTATTAGATCTTTTTCTGTTTTCACATTAAGAAGTTAAGAATTTTAGGGGTACCAGGGTGGCACAGTTGGTTAAGTGTCCGACTCTTGGTTTTGGCTCAGGTCATGATCTCAGGGTCCTTAGATTGAGCCCCTCATCAGGCTCTGTGCTCAGCAATGAGTCTGCTTGAGATCCTCTCTTCATCTCCCTTTACCCCTCCTGCTTATGCTCTTCCCTCTCTCTCTGTCTCTGTCTCTCTTTCTCTTTAAAATAAATACATAATCTTTAAAGAAGAAGAAGAAAGGAGGAGGGGGAGGAGGAGGAGAGGAAGAGGAAGTAGTAGTAGTAGTAGTAGTAGTAGTAGTAGTAGCAGTAGTTGTTAGGGGGGCCTGGTTGGCTTAGTTGGTTAAGTGTCTGCCTTTGGCTCAGGTCATGAGCCAAAGGTCATGATCCCTGGAAATCGTGTCCTGTATCAGGCTTCCTGCTCAGTGGGGGGCCTATTTCTCCTTCTGCTCTCCCCCTGCTTATGCTCTCTCACTCTCTCTCTGTCAAACAAATAAATAAAATATTTTTTAAAAAATAAGTTAAGAATTTTAATAATATTAACTTTTAAATTAAGGAGGGCATGGGATGTGATGAGCACAGGTGTAACACAAAACTGATAAATTATTGAACACCACATTGGAAACTAATGATGTACTATAAGTTGGTTTTTGAATTCAAATTTTAAAAAAGAAGATGTTACTTGGAAAAAAAAATCTCAGTAGTATAATATAAAAAGAGAACATGGTAGTTTTCTTCTGAATATCATTCAGCCTGTTGACTCAATGAAGAACATTCACCAAGCCAAGTGAACTGATTTGCTTACCAAGAGCTTATACTCTTGGAAATAAAAACTCTATTTTTCAAATGTGTCCTGAGAGAAAGTTATGTAAAAATCTTAATAGCGATATAATCAGACTATTACTACACAATTGCACCATAAAGAATAACAGTCATGGACATAATCATAGAAAATTGCCAGACAATTGCAACATTAAAATGCATCAATCATAGATACAATCACACAAATGACTACAATCAGTAGTAAAACTTAAAGCGGTTACAACTTTTTAAGGAATTATGTGGGAAAATTATTTAAAGAGCAATACCCTGTCTCTAACTTTTAAATAAATGCAAAAGAATGTCTCTGATACATAAATGCACCACCGACAGAAGGGTACTTCTGTGGTAACCTCCAATTTCTTTCAAATGTCCTGGCCACTTAAATATCAATGTATCTGAATGTCAAATCTCAATTTCAAAGAAAAGACAGCTACTAAAATGTAAGAAATAATGTACAGTGGTATTAGAAAATTGTAATAGTGCTTTATCCAACAATGATTGTAAATTCTAGGAGATGGCATCAAAATTTAAGTCATTTAAATTAGTTTTCTAAAAGTGACTTTCTAACTGTTGCAAATAGCTATGAGAAATTAATAACATTGTATGAAAATTAAAATGCAACTTAAGAAAAAATTAAATGACCAGAAGCTTATAAAGGAAAAAAAGCATGCAAATCACCCTATATAAGTGCATTTGAGAGGTCTTAAGTATTTTTCTTTTTAAGTTATCTGTTTTTTGTATGTTTTTCTTCATTCCTACTGATGGAGATCATAACAAACTTAGATATGTTAATTTAAGCCTCCTTACTTAGAAAAAAAATAATAATTCTGTTCTGTTGAAATTACCTAGGGCAAAGTTGCCACAGGCAGATTCTAGCCTGATATATCCCAGCGTGAGAGATATTTGCCAGTCTAAAACTCCCAGAAAGCTCTCCAATACTTTCACCAGGCAGCCCATCCTGTGATGAGTTGATTCATGTGTCTGGCCTAGACAGAAGTACTGGAGCTAAATACACTAATAAGGCTTAGAAATTCAAAACTAGAGAAAGTTAAGATATCAAGAGCAGTATCAGATAAGACTACAGACTTCACAGAACACTTAAGAACACAAGTTGGCCCCAACTTGTCAAAAACTATCTATTGAACACAAAGTCTGAAAAATAGCCAATTAGGAATTTAATTATCACATATATTATTTTTAAATGTAAGTATGGAAAATTTAAATAAATGTAAAGAATCCCAAATTCTTTACTGATGGAGTGATTTTCTGAAAAATATCTGAGTTCTTTACCCAAGAGGAAAGGAGAGTTGTATGTGAATAGGCAGGGCAAAAAAAAGCTATAACAAATTTGTCACATGTTACAAGCTTAAGACCACTGGGACAGAGGATCACCAGGAAATGGAATTTATGGCCAGAAAGGCTCATGGAAGCTTGCCAAATGCAGACACAGCTTAGGTCAAGATAATTTATGACATCACGCCTGCATCAAGCAATAAGCTAAAAATATGTATTTTCTTCTCTTTCTTCTGTCTCCTGCTTTGAAAAAAAACCCTATTCCCAGAGCCCAAATCGAAGCTGTTACTCTTATTGGTTATTCAGCTACCTTGATGGCTAACTGGGCTTTCTAGATCTACCTGGAAAAAATACTATTATGTAAGTAAATAAGCATGTAAGTAATATATAGCATATAAGCAAATACACAATTAGTTTCAAATGAGTAAATTACTAGTAAATCCTTATTTTAAATTCTACACTATCAAAAAGAAATTCCCTTAGCTATGATTTTTACTTCAAAAGAAAATATATTAAACACATAAAAAGAGATATTTTGATTTTGGAAAATGAAATATAAAGTCCTATACACTAAAAATGAGACATTGAAAAAGACCTAACACTGGAACTTGGAAACATAAATGCTTCAAAGGCCTTCAGATGAAAAAGGCAATTTCACTCACTTTCCTCCTCTCCTGAATATCAGTGCTATCATTTATCTAATGCCACTAAACTAGCTTGTCAGTTTTTTCATGTTACTTTCCATTGGCAAACATAATAATGTGCCCAATCCTTTATGGAGCTTTGTTTATGTGCCAGGCATTTTACCAAATGCCTTGCATATGTTATCTCATTTAATCCTTACAGCAACCCCTTTCAGAATTCATCTTTTTCCCTATTTTACAGATTAGGAAATTGAATCTTGGAGAAGATGAGTAAAACTAATTGTCAGAAAAGGTAGAAAGCAATTCTAAATCTTTCTGACTCCAAAGCCTGAATTCTTAACCTGTACAGTAAATGTCCTTCATAGATGACTAAGCTAGATCAGCTTAGCTCTCAAGAAAAAATAATTCAGCTTTTGAAAGTACATTGCAATATAATTAAATACAGGAATTTCTAATAATCTGAAAATTTTAATAAGCCCAAATTGAGCAACATTTTACAAAGTCATTAGCCAATTCTCTTCAAAAATGTCAAGGTTATAAAACACAAAGAAATTCTGAGGAAGAACTTCACCTTAAATAAAACTAAAGAAATATGACAACTAAATATAAGGAGTTATCCTGGAGTGGATTCTTGATGGAAAGGGAAAAAGTAGCTATTAAGAACATTGTTAGAACAATGGAAGAAATTTAAATATGGACTGTGGATTAGATAGTAGTATTGTGTCAATGTTAAGATTTGTGCTTTTTATAATTATACTGTAATGTATAGGAGTTTTTGTACTAGTGTCACAACTCTAGGTTTGAAATTATTCCCTGTTATTAAACCAAATTAAAAGTGGCTAATAAAGCAAACGAGTAAAATAAGACAAATAGGAAGAAAACAATCACATGGTAGATAAAGGCTTCTAATTTTTATATTCTGATAAATATATACACTAGAGTGAATAAGGAAGAAAATAAGAAAATATTAGAATTTGTTATTTGAGGAAAGAATACTATGGATTCCCTGTAGCATATCTCCAGGGGCATCATAGTTGATTAGTACTATTATTTTTTTTTAAATTGAAGAGAATCTCTCAGAGTCCTATGTAAGAAGATTTGGCTAATACTTTAAGAGTTTATTAACTTATGCTCAACTAATCTTGAATTACAATGTAAATCCCTGGAAAGAATATTGATAGTCACATAAATACTATATCAATTCATTGCCACAGTATTTTAAATATTCTCCCTTGATATTCTTAACCCCCATGTATTATAGACCAATGCTGTGGAGTTTTTTTTGTTTTGTTTTAAAGATTTTATTTATTTATTTATTTATTTGACAGAGAGAGAGATCACAAGTAGGCAGAGAGGCAGGGGGAATCAGGCTTCCTCCTGAGCAGAGAGCCGTATGCAGGGCTCGATCCTGGGATCCTGAGATCACAACCTAAACCGAAAGCAGAGGCTTTAACCCACTGAGCCACCCAGGCACCCCCCAATGCTGTGTTTTAACAAGAATTAAAAGAATAGTGATTGCTACTGGTTTTCAATGATACCTGTCTTCAAGCAAAGAAAAGGTAAGGAAGCTAAAACTAAAGACTATTTTCCAAAACTATAAAATATATATAAATATAAATATGTAAAGATATACTTCAATCTGTTCCGAGTAAAGTACATCTAAGTACATTCAGTAGCATAATTTTTTTTAATTTTGGGATGAATATGAAAGTGCATTCAATTAAAAAGTAAAATGAATCCCATGTTGGTAATGTACTTTAAACATTTCTATTTAGGAAACTCAGAAAACAATTAGCCTGTATAATCATATCTGAGTTTAGTAGAGGGTCTGAGTTTATAAAAGTACACATACTAGACTACTTGCTCTAAAATTATCTTTTAAAAATCTTTTGACTAGATTTTGACTATCTTATGTCTTTAAAAAAGATATATGAAGTAAATATGTCAAAGTGTCTGGCATATCTGGGTGCAGGGAATGGAAATCTCTATTCTCATTAGGTTGGATTTCTTTCAAAATTATTTTTTTTTAATTTCAAGTAATAGTTTGTTAGAAGAGTATCATTGGAAAATGAGCTGGTATTAGAAGGAAAGCAAAAAGTGTCTGTTTATTCACAAATCATTGTTCTAATTTGTATAAAATGCTGGTATTTGTGAAATCAGGAGTCCAAGGCTCAGTCAGGATCTTCAACCATCTCTGTAATATTTTAACCTCTGTAGGGTTCCAAATCTATGAAATAATGGTATCTTAGGATCCTTTTAAAACTAAAATTGATTCTTACACATACCAGAGAAACATTAACACGAGAATATTACTAAAGTCAGGATAATTGGGTTTCTATTAACAGAAATCTGCCAAAACTAACTTAAGTCAAAATAAAATTGAGAGGGGCACCTGGGTGGCTCAGTCAATTAAGCATCAGCCTCTTGATTTAAGCTCAGATCATGATCTCAAGGTCGTGAGATGGAGTCCTGCATCTGGTTCCGTGCTGAGCATGGAGCCTGCTTGGGATTCTCTCTCTCACCCTCTTCCTCACCACTCCCCACTCTCTCTCTGTTTTTGTCTCTATTTCTCACCCTTTCTCTCTCATTTACACTATACACTTTCATCTTTTCTTCTCTGTGCATGTCTATTTTATTTTTATCTTAGCCAAGACTGCCTTTCTCTTCTTTTCCATCCATCTGACCAAATATGGTCACACCACTTCATCCTAACATTAATCATTGGTTGAACAGCCAACTAGGGTTTTGGGATCTCAAATCAGGAGAGAGAAAGCCTTGTCTGACTATCTATTACAATGCAGTTATGGTCTCTTGGGCCATGGCCCAGTCATCAAGACTATGGAGGCACAGTTTCTAAAGGCCAGACTCCCAAAAAGAGGTCAAGAACTTGGGAGAAAATAATGCTCAATTTCCTGGTCTGTTCATATGTGACTCCAAATAAGGATACAATTAAATGATTTTTAATATTTTCTTGGACACTATGTTTTGTAAGGCAAAATTTGGAATAAGCTTTGTAAGTTCGTAGACAGAAGGATCACCATTAACAGATGATTGATATCAGCTGTCCACAGATGTAAGCTTCCAAATTTGAAGAGTTGAGTTTTTAGAAATAAGTAAAAGACTAAGTTTTCTATGCTGTGAATTTATTCTCAAAGCCTTTCTGTAGTTATTCTAATCTAGAGAGAAAATCATTAAGAACTCTGCTGAACATTCTAAAAATATTTATCTTTCAGTGGCACCTGGGTGGCTCAATCAGTTAAAATCCGCCTTAGGTTCAGGAGTACTGGGATCAAGCCCAGAGTCAGGCTCCCTGCTCAGCAGGGAGTCTGCTTCTCCCTCTCCCTCCGACTCTCTTCCCTACTCATGCTGTCTTGCATGCACGCTCTCTTTTTCTCTCTCTCTTTCTCAAATAAATTAGTAAAATATTTTTTTAAAAGGACTACTATCTTTCAGATACTTGTCTAAGATTATCCTATAATCCTTATATTATTCTAAGATTTTTCAAGGTTATTATCCTTCAGATTCTTAGATCGTTCTGTTTATTAGTTTATCTGCAATTAAATGCACGTTAGTTTTAGTTGTAGAATTTATTGTGCTTATTAACCATGTCAGAAACAGGTGGTGAGTTAGTCAACAATAATCTCACACACTTTCTTCCTTTAAAAAGAATAGAGAGTTTAAATATCTGATGCTTCAGCACAGGAAAATATTAATTTATCTAAAAATAAATCTTGATAAAATTACATACCATTTTATGAAATCTGGACAAGGACATGAAGGAAAAACAGTAGGTTTGGGGCAAGGAGGGAAAAGTAAATGTTCTGAGAAAGTTTACCTCACTCTAGAAAGGGAATTCAAAAAAAGGACATTCTTCTGGCATAGAAACACTCTTCTCCAAGTGTGTTTAGACTATAGAAGGGAAAATCTGAAAACAAAGTTCAATATGGGAATGTGAAGTTTAAAATAACCTGTACCTTTGAAGGATTCCTGGGTGGCTCAGTCAGTTAAGCATCTGCCTTCATGGGCGCCTGGGTGGCTCAGTTGGTTGAGTGACTGCCTTCGGCTCAGGTCATGATCCCAGAGTCCCGGGATCGAGTCCCATATTGGACTCCCGGCCCTGCGGGAATTCTGCTTCTCCCTCTGACCTTCTCTCCTCTCATTCTCAGTCTCTCTCTCTAATAAATAAAAATTTTAAAAAAATCTTTAAAAAAAAAAAAAAGCATCTGCCTTCAGCTCAGGTCATGATCCCAGGGTCTTGGAACAGAGACCTGCATTAGGCTCCATGCTTAGCAGGAGTCTGCTCCCCTTTTCCCTCTGCCCCTCCCCTTGATCATGCTGTCTCTTTCTCTCTCTCTCAAATAAATAAATAAAATCTTTAAAACCTATGCCTTTGAGAATAATAAGTCATGGGAGTAACCCAGCTTGGCCTTTTTGTCATGAGAGATAGTAAATCCAACTTAAACTTAAGCCAGTGTAAGTTGTGTCATCTGTTGCTTGAGCTTCATCATTCTATCAAGTTTCTCCAAGTAGTATTTTTAGTAGTTTTCACTTTTTTGTTTCCTTTCTTGTACAGTATATGATTTTATTTCATTAATTTTATATCACCACTTCTAGGAGAGTAAAGTGAATAGGGAAAGGGGAGGCACATACTGTAGACTTCATCGTGAAGGGCAAGAATGTATAAGAAAAAAAAATTGTTTTTCTAAGGAAAGAAAAAAAGGCATGATAGAATCACAGGACAAATCAAAGCTTCTTTTCTTGAAATTAACACTATCCATTAAAACTGTGCTTCAATATATTTATAGAAAAGAGAATAGTTGAACTGATTAATCTAATTAGCTATCTGAAAGTCTCATTGCCAATCCAAAGTAATTCTTTAAAAACATTGAATCATCAGAAAATAATAAATTTACTTCCTGACAGAACTAATATAAAAAGAAAACAAGAAGAATATATCTCAAATGATAAAAATTCTAAAAAAGACTCCTAAGCAACTTAATTGACTAATTAATTGAAGTAAAACTTCAGCACAACACTCCAAAGTGATTTAAACAACCTTTAGTAAACACTTGCTTTAAAAACCCTTGAATTATAAATTCCAAAATTCAGAAGAGAAATGGATGTTTAGGTTAATTCACTATGAAAATGTTTTTTTACTATTAGGATAAATATTAACATGTCCACATGTGAAATGAAAGTTGATCAAGCTCAGGCGATGAATTAAAGAAAAAGACAAAATCATCATGAAAATATAAACTAAATTACATAGTCACCAAAAGAGGAAACCTTAAACTTCAAAGACGTGGCAAGAACTAGAGGGTATTATGCTAAGTGAAATAACTCAGAGAAAGACAATTATCATATGATCTAAATGATATGAAGAATTTGAGAAACAAGACAGAAGATCATAGGGGAAGGGAGGGAAAAATGAAACAAGATGAAACCAGAGAGGGAGACAAACCATAAGAGACTCTTAATCTCAGGAAACAAACTGAGGGTTGCTAGGGGGGAGGGGGGGTAAAAGGGATGGTGTGGCTGGGCAATGGACATTGGGGAGAGTATGTGCTATGGTAAGAAATTTTTTTAAAAAAAGCTTTGAGAAAAAAAAATACAGAACATTCAGGAAAACTGTAATAACTAAAAAAAAAAGATCAAAATAATGAAAGAAACATATTTAGAGAGAAATTGATTAAATAGAAAAAGAGGCAAAAAAAGATAAAAGATATACATAACTGGAGATGTTAAAGAATAAAATTAAGTAATTTAAAATGTTTTAAGCCATAATTCAAAAATTGAGTTCATTACCATATACCTAAAAAAAAATTTACCCTTTATTATTTAATTTCAATTCTTTCTTTAAAGATAAAGAAAATTATCCTCGGAAAATTCAGGCAAAAACAGTGTCTGATATCAGTGAAAGAAAATCTGATGGCATAAGAATTTTAGATGAGGGCATCTTAAACCAAGACAAAGGCAGGATGGTTTAGGTTTCATAACTCCAGGGGAAAAAGTGTGAGCTAAGGACTTTAAATCCAGGAGAAGTATTTTTCAAGTGTCAAGACTATAGAAAACTGTGTAATCATGTAAGAACTCCAGGAATACTCTATGAGTATTCCTACACAATCCTTTGCCAGTTCAGTCCAGTCAAGAGATGATTGGAGCAAAATAATTCAGTCAGAGAAAAATAAATACCATCTGATTTCACTCTTTGTGAAATTTAAGAAACAAAACAAATGAGCAAAGGGGAAAGAGAAAAAGAGTGATGGAGGAAAACCAAGAAACGGACGCCTAGCTATAGAGAACAAACTGATAGTTACCACAGAGGAGGGTGATTGGTGGAGGGGATCGGTAAAATAGGGATTAAGGAGGGCACTTTTGATGAGCACTGGGTGATGCGTGGAAGTGTTGAATCACCATCTTGTGCACATGAGACTAATATTACACTGTATGCTAACTAACTGGAATTTAAATAAAAAACAAATAAAATTAGAGATAAAAAAAGAAATTGCTGAGTTAAAACACCATTTAAAAATTTGAATCGTTTTATTTTCAGAAATCATTACATAGGAAAAAATAAAAATGTAAGATCTTTGATATATTGTATAAGATATTGTTAGGGATATTTATTTTTCATTATAATTATCATTCTCTGATTTTTTTTATTCCCATTTATTGTTGTGGGCAGAGATTGTGGTAGTAAAACATTGTAACAGGACCTACTTAAAAGGTAATGGGGAAAAAAATCCCCTCATATTATAAAGTAGTTTTATTCCTTTAAACATATAACTCCTATTATACTATTGGAATAATGATAACAAAATGAAATAGTAGACCCCTTTTGCAGAAAAAAAGAGAGAGAAAGAGAGAGATAATTGGAGAAGCTTTAGTGAAAGGGTTGGTTGGTATTTAATTGTGTCTTTAATTTAATCTCTTAATCTGACTAAATTTAATCTGATTAAAACAAATCAGAACAATAGTTGAAAGAACAAAGGTTAAGAATAAAGACAAAATAGCCATTGAAACAGAAGGATTTATTTTTTATTTATTTTTTTAAAAGATTTTATTTATTTATTTGAGAGAGAGAGAGAGAGATCACAAGCAGGCAGAGAGGCAGGCAGAGGTAGAGGGGGAAGCAGGCTCCCCGCCAAGCAGAGAGCCCGACGTGGGGCTCGATCCCAGGACCCCGAGATCATGACCCGAGTGGAAGGCAGAGGCTTTAACCCGCTGAGCCACCCAGGCGCCCCAAAACAGAAGGATTTAATACATTATGAGAATACTTTGCACAACCCTATGCAAATAAATGCCCAAACTTTGAGGAAATAGATAATATCTCATCAAAGTTAATTTATCACACTTGATAATAATGGACAGTTTAAACAGATAATTTCCATAAAATCAGACAGGGAGAAAAAAACAAAGAGAGAGGGAGACAGAGGAGAAAGAGAGGCAAAGACAGAAAAAATCAGACAGTTATTAAAGTACTGCTCCCAGAGAAAGGTACCAGGTCCAAATGATTCCACAGGAAATTCTGTCAACACTTCAGTAACTAGATAATTCTAATGCTGCAAAAATTATTACAGAGCATAGAAAATTCAGAAACATTTTGAAATATTTTTAGGAAGCAAAAATAACATTTATTCCTAAACTGAAAACATTAGCACAGACCAATTTTACTAATATCAATCCAAAAATGCTAAATGGATATTAGCAAATAAAATCGAATACTAAACTAAAGCAATAATATATCATGACTAATTGAAGTTTAATAAATGCAAAGATAGAAATTAATTTATGATACTATATTGATAGCTATGAAAATAAAAAATATATAACTATATCTACAGAGAAAAGCTTGTGATAAAATTCACCACCCATTCTTGATTAAATTTTACTCAATAATATAAAAATATACATGCATACTACAATACTATATATTCATCCCTAAAGCCAGCATCTTAATGTGGAAGAAATAGAAACATGCCCATCAAATTCAGGAACAAGGCAAGTATAGTTTCTATCTCCACTGTTACTTCAGAAAATATTGTAAGTATTACCCATGAAATTAGATTAAAAAAAACAATTAAGACCCATAAGAATCAGAAAAGAAAAAGATTAAAAAGTAAACTCCAAATGGATCAGTGATCTCAATATGGAAAATAAATCCATACAATTACTAGAGAAAAAAACACAAGTGTATTCCTTATTAGCTAGGTTTAAAAAAACAAAAGCCTATAACTGTAACTCAAAATTCCAATACAAAAAAAGGAAATATTGAAAAAAATTCTGCATGCTTTCTCCTCCACCCTTCCCTGAAAAAACACCAAAACAAAATAGCTATCATAGAAGGGCAAATATTTGCCATATATATCATAGCTAAAATGTGATCAGTCCAAATATTTAAAGAACATTTTAAATTATAAGGGAAAATAATAAAAATAAAAATAAGAGCAAAAAATATAAATAGCTTACAAAAGGAGACACAAGAGACATACAAGTGACCTTTAAAAATACAAAAAAAATTTAATCTTTAATGGTTTTTAAAAATGCATGTTAATTTCATCTATACTAAAAGTCCATATATTATTCACGAGCAAGACAAAAACACAAAAGTTTAAAAACACACTGTTTGAAGGCCATGGGAAACAAATACTTTCATGTATTGCTGTTATGAATACAAAATAGATATAGCTCTGTAGGAAAACTTTTGCAGTATCCAACAAAACTTCATAATTACCCTTTCTTATAAAGATCCTACTGTAGGAATTTACCCTTAAAAAACATTTACAAGGAGGAGCAAGATGGTGGAGGAGTAGGAGACCTAAATTTTGTTTGGTCCCCGGAACTCAGCTAGATAGTTATCAAACCATTCTGAACACCTACAAACTCAACAGGATATCAAAGAAAAGAATAGCAACAATTCTATGAACAGAAAAGCAACCACTTTCTGGAAAGTAGGACATGTGGAAAGTGAATCAGAGGCGATATTTGGGAAGATAGACTGTGGTGGGGAGAGATCCTCCATCAGCCAGCTACCAGCAAGTGGTAGAGCAGCAGAGCACAAAATCAGAACTTTTAGAAGTCTGCTCCACTGATGGACATCACTCCAGTAGCTAAACAGAACCGTCACTGGCACAGTGTGGTCTCAGGACCCTCAGGGTCACAGAAAGACGAGGGGTGCCTGACCGTGGCAGAGCCCCTAAGTATCTGAGCAGGGAAGCTGGCTGCAAAAAGTGAGCCAAAGAGTGGGCTCCCAGTTTGGGGTTGCCTTAAACTGTGATCCGCAGCACAGTTGGGCCACTACTCTCTGAGCAGGGACCCAATAAGCGGCAGATCCGGGAAGACTACCCTTCTTCAGCTGGGAGTGACAGGGGAGCACACCACAGGACTCTGCTGGTTTTGGAAACTCCAAACACAGTCGGGTGCCAGAGATAGAAATGCTTGGTCACAGGCCAGGTGAGCACAGAGTTCAGCCAGAAACCAGGGAGATAGGAGTGATTGGTTTTCTCTGAGGGCTCACTGAGGAGTGGAGCCCTGAGTTCTTGGCTCCTACGGGGGCCAGAGATTGGGAGGCTGCTATTTTCATTCTTGTCCTCGAGAGTTGTAATGAAAGATTTCAGGGAACAAAAGCTACCACAAGCAAACCCAAGCAGATTATTTAGCTTGGGCCCTGGCAACAGCAGTGCAGTTCCACCTCAGGCAAAGATATTTGAGATACACTGCAACAGGCCTCTCCCCCAGAAGATCAGCAAGAACATCCAGCCAAGACCAAGTTTACCAATCAGTGAGAACTGCAAAACTTCAGCACTAGAGGAATATGGCACATAGAATTCATGGCTTCTTTCCCATTATTCTTTCATCTTTCAAAGTTAATTTTTTTTGTTTTTTATTTTCTTTTTCTTTTTCTAGTTCTTCTTAGTTTTATTTCTTACTAAATATCAATTCCCTTTTTTCAAACAACATCAATTCCCTTTTTAAAATCTTTTTTCATTTTCATTTTTACAGTCATATTCTATCCCTTCATCCTATTTACCCTTATTTTTGTGTATATATATATGTTTTTCTTTCTTTAAAATTTAGGGAAGCAGTTTTTTCTAATAGACCAAAATACACCGACAATCTAGCATGTAGCTCTGTTCTATTCACCAGGCCAATCATATTCTTTTTCTTTCTTTCTTTCTTTCCCCCCTGGTTTCAGATTTCTTCTGTTTGTTTAGTGTATATTTTGGGGAGTCATTGTTACCCTTTTAGCATTTTGTTTTCTCGGTCATCTGTTCTTCTCTGGACAAAATGACAAAACAGAAAAACTCACCTAAAAAAAAAAAAAAAAAGAGTCATACCGACTGCCAGGGACCTAATCAATATGGACATTAGTAAGATGTCAGAACTGGGTTCATAATGATGATTATAAAGATAGTAGCTGGGCTTGAAAAAAAGCATAGAAGATACTAGGGAATCCCTTATGGAGACATAAAAGAACTAAAATCTAACCAAGTGGAAATAAAAAAGGCTATTAATGATGTGCAATAAAAAAATGGAGGCACTAACTGCTAGAATAAATGAGGCAGAAGAGAGAATTAGTGATATAGAAGACCAAATGATAGAGAATAAAGAAGCTGAGAAAAAGAGAGATAAACAATTACTGGATCATGAGGGGAGAATTCAAGAGGTAAGTGATACCCCAAGACAAAACAATATTAGAATAATGGGAATCCCAGAAGAAGAAGAAGAAGGAGAGAGAGGGGCAAAAGGTTATTGGAGGAAATTATAGCAAAGAATTTCCCTAATTTGGAGAAGGAAAGAGAAATCAAAATCCAGGAGGCACAGAGAAACCCCCTCAAAATCAATAAAGTTGGTCAACACTCTGTCATGTAATAGTAAAACTTACAAGTCTCAGAGACAAAGAGAAAATCCTGAAAGCAGCTCAGGAAAGAGGTATGTAACCTACAATGGTAGAAACATTAGATTGGCAGCAGACCTATCCACAGAGACCTGGGAGGCCAGGAAGGACTGGCATGATATTCAGAGCATTTACGAGAAAAATACGCAGCCAAGAATACTATATCCAGCTAAGATGTCATTGAAAACAGAAGGAGAGATGCAAAGCTTCCAGGACAAACAACATCTAAAAGGATTTGTGAGCACCAAACCAGCCCTACAGGAAATATAGAAAGGGGTTCTCTAAGCAAAGAGAGAGCAAAGAGAAAGGAACAGAGATAATATACAGCAATAGTCACCTTACGGGCAATATAATGGCAATAAATTCATATCTTTCAGTAGTTACCCTGAATGTAAATGGGATAAATGGCCCAATGAAAAGACACAGGGTATCAGATTGTATAAAAAAACAAGACCCATCAATATGCTGTCGGCAAGAGATTCATTTTAGACCCAAAGACACCTCCAGATTTAAAGTGAGGGAGTGGAAAACAATTTACCATGCTAAGGGACATCAAAAGAAACCTGGAGTGGCAATTTTTGTATCAGATAAATCAGATTTTAAGCCAAAGACTATAATATCAGATGAGGAAGGACACTATATCATACTTAAAGGAAGGTTTATCCAACAAGATCTAACAATTATAAATATCTATGCCCCTAACATGGGGGCAGCCAATTATATAAACCAATTAATAACAAAATCAAAGAAACACATCAACTATAATACAATAATAGTAGGGGACTTTAATAACCCCCTTACTGAAATGGACAGATCATCTAAGCAAAAGATCAACAAGGAAATAAAGGCTTTAAATGACACACTGGACAAGATGGACATCACAGATATATTCAGAACATTCCATCCCAAAGCAACAGAATATACTTTCTTCTCTAGTGCACATGGAACATTCTCCAAAATAGTTCATATCCTGGGTCACGAATCAGGTCTCAACTGGTACCAAAAGATTAGAATCATTCCTGCTTATTTTCAGACTACAATGCTTTGAAACTAGTACTTAATCACAAGAGGAAAGTTGGAAAGAACTCAAATACATGGAAGTTAAAGAGCATCCTACTAAAGAATGAATGGGTCAACAAAGAAATTAAAGAGGAATTTTAAAAATTCATGGAAACAAATGAAAATGAAAACACAACTGTTCAAATCCTTGAGATACAGCAAAGGCAGTCCTAAGTGGAAAGTATACAGCAATACAAGCCTTTCTCAAGAAACAAGAAAGGTCTCAAATACACAACCTAACCCTATACCTAAAGGATCTGGAAAAAGAACAGCAAAGAAAGCCTAAACCCAGCAGGAGAAGAGAAATAATAAAGATAAGAGCAGAAATCAATGAAATAGAAACCAAAAAAACAGTAGAACAGATCAATGAAACCAGGAGCTGATTCTTTGTAAGAATTAATAAGATTGATAAGCCCCTGGCCAGACTTCTCAAAAAGAAAAGAGAAAAGACCCAAATTAATAAAATCATGAATGAAAGAGGAGATATCATAACCAACACCAAAGAAATACAAACAATTATAAGAACATGTTATGAACAACTATATGCCAGCATATTAGACAATCTGGAAGAAATAGATGCATTCCTAGAGATATATAAACTACCTAAACTGGACCCAGAAGAAATAGAAAACTTTATGTCAGTGAGATCATATGATAATTGTCTTTCTCTGGTTGACTTATTTTGACTCTTAATCTCAGGAAACAAACTGAGGGTTACTGGAGGGGAGGGGGATGGGAGGGATGGGTTGGCTGGGTGATGGGACACTGGGGAGGGTATATTCTATGGTGAGCACTGTGAATTGTGTAAGACTGATGAATCACAGACCTGTACCCCTGAAACAAATAATAATACATTATATGTTAATTTAAAAAATTAAAAATGAAGAGAGAATGCAAAAAAAAAGCCCCACAGAAATACAATTTTTAAAATACAGTCCACAAATAGATTGACTAACAAATTACTGTTCACCACAAAATAAAGTATTATTCAGCTTTAAACAAAAATATAAAGAAAGTTTCTATGAACTCATATGTAGTAATTTCCAGGATAGGCTTTTTTCATGAAAAAAAAATTGAGTTCAACAAAGTATAATCCACTGCTTTTCTGGATAAGAAAAAAGAGTAGAAATATTTAATAAGTAATGACTTTATTAAAAAAATAAATATAGGAAATGAAAACCTAAAATTAGTGAATTTGACTACCTGCAGGGCTAGGTGACAATGGCATGGAAATGGATAGGAGTAAAAACTTTGGTTGCTTGGAGAAATGCTGATCCAGGCTAAGGCAGGGAAAGTATAAGGTAAGGCTGGAAGGTCTCCTTGTTACAGAAAGTAAGGATGATAGGAACTTTAAAAATGACGGGAATATGTTAAAAAGATCCTAAAGGCAGCCTAAATAGGCTCCCACCAGCCAAATGCAGGACTGTTTGGGTATCAATATGAATTAGAATATAATTCATTGAAATTAAAAAGGAGGGTTCCCTAGGTGGCTCAGTCAGTTAAGCATCTGCCTTTGGCTCAGGTCATGATCCAGGATCCTGGTATTGAGCACCAAGCCCCATGTTGGGCTTCCTGCCTGTGGGGAGCCTGTTTTCTCCCGCTCCTGCCTGCTCCTGCTCTCACTAGCTAGATCTCCTTCTCTCGCTCTCTCAAATGAATAAATAAGATCTTTAAAAAAAAAAATAAGAGTAAGAAAGGAACTGAAAGTCTATATGGTTGTTAAATAATACAAATTACAAAGTGAGGGAAAGGAAAAGCTCTTCCTTATGGGCAAATCAATTAACAAATGTTGAAAAAATTATAGAACTTAAAATGTATTATTTTTCACCAATCAAAATAATAAAGAAATAATGAATGCTGATAATACTGGTGAATATATGCAGGACATGATGGTCATATACCCCATAAAATCTCTCCCTATGGATTACTTATTAAAAAGAACTTGTGCAATGAATAAATCTGAGGGATAAAACCTTATTCAAATGATCAAGCCACATGTCACCAATAATGGATCAAATAATATCATATTCTGTACAGAGGACAAAAAAATCACCTTTGTGGTATGTCTGGAAAAAATGTTTAGCTTCAGCCAAATCATGAGAAAGAAATTAGATTAATCCATATTGAAGTACATTCTTCCAATTTAAAACCATTTTAGCTTCGCTCAGTCTTGAGATACTGGTAAGATGCTGTCAAGGTGGTGTCTCTCCTACTTAAATTAGGTGTGATAAATTTACTTTTCATATAAGTTAATAGTCAACAAAGCTTTATTTTATTAACAGACTAAAGAAAATAACTAAATACAATGTATTATTCTTAATGTACCCTGGATCAAACAACCTATTAAGGATTTTATTCAGATACTGGAGGAATTTGAATATGGGCTATATATTAAATAATTGTATTTTTCAGTGTTACAATTCCCGATTGTGATAATTTTAGTGTAGTAAAGTAGGAAGAGTAATCTTGTTTTTTAAAGGTACATGCTGAAATATTTGAGGAAGACAAAGCAAATGTTATTAAATGTTTTCCTTTGGTGAATGTGCTATTCTTACAACTCTTACATATATTTGAATTTTCCAAAATAAAAAATTGTGAAGGTAATGTAGAAAAGTAGGTAGTGATATGAATATAATTGTACTTCAAAATTTTGGTTTTAAAATTCCTTAATTAGAAGATTTTTAACATTTGAGTTCTCTCATCTTTGTTCTTTGGTTTAAAATTTTATTTCTAGATTAATTGGTAAACTTAAATGATTTTTCTTATTTTCTTATTTTTCAAAAGCTAAAACTCAGGCATCTCAAATCAGAAGTGATTCTTGGGGCGCCTGGGTGGCTCAGTTGGTTGAGCAACTGCCTTCGGTTCAGGTCATGAGCCTTAAGTTCCAGGATCGAGTCCCACATTGGACTCCCCAGCTCCGCGGGGAGTCTGCTTCTTCCTTTAACCTTCTCTCCTCTCTTGCTCTCGCTCACTTTCTCTGTCTCTCAAATAAATAAATAAATAAAATCTTAAAAAAAAAAAGTGATTCTTAAGTAGTCCTGAGGAAAATACCCATATCTATTTTTGAGTTGTTTTAAAAAATCATATTAAAAATGTTTAGATTTTGTTACCTCACTAATAACTGAACCAGAACACTTCCAGCTTAGCATATGTTAAAACATTTATGAGAGGGGCGCCTGGGTGGCTCAGTAGTTAAATCTCTGCCTTCAGCTCAGCTCAGGTTCAGCTCAGGTCTGCCTCGATCTCAGGGTCCTGGGATCGAGCCCCGCATCAGGCTGTCTGCTCAGTGGGGAGCCTGCTTCCCCCTCTCTCTCTCTGCCTGCCTCTCTGCCTACTTGTGATCTCTTTCTCTGTGTCAAATAAATAAAATCTTTTAAAAAAAACCCAACATTTATGAGAAATAATCTTTTACCAAAATGTAAAAATATCACTTTTAAGGATCAGCAAGTCTCTCTTTTCCACTTGCCTTACACGGCTCACTTAATGGATAAATTGCTCATGCCCTGAGTTTCCTGCTGATTAGAAGTTGCTACTAGCACAATGCACATGAGAAAAATCACAAATGTTTCTCAGAGACCCACAGAGCAATGTTTTTCCAACTTTGCAGAACACTGCCAAAAATATCTACCTGAATCACAGACACCTGGAATGTATATCAAAGCACATCACAAAATTTTAACATCATTTCATTTTTCATTGCATTATAGAGACTGCCCACTTGTCAGATGGTTAGCTAAGGAGCATATCTACCAAGACCATCTAAACAAACAAAATATTTGGTTATATTTGTAAATTTTTAAGCTAAGAAGTTTATGTAAAAATATAGAGATTGGGTTTTGTTCTGCACAGGCAATGACTGAGGTGCTGTGAGGACAAAAACGTTTTAGAGCTTTCTTTTTGATCCAAAAAAAAAAAAAAAAAAATCCACAGCAATTGCTTAGCATACACAAAACTTGACCTAAGATACTATAAAATGCCAGCTGAAAAAAGTGGCAACTAATAGAAATATTAAGAGTCTGTATTAAAAAGTGGAGTAAGAAGCACAGAGGAGTTAAGGAACTAAATTGAAGAAATGTGACAATTTCTTCTGAGTATTTTAGAATTCATACTTTGTGAATCTCATGACTTATTTAAATAAACCCAAAGGATTCAAGAGATGATAGCATGTATTTTTCCAAAATATTCTGCAAATTAATTTTGTCTCATGACTGTGAGCATCACAATCACTATTCCCTCACCATGAAAATATTCTTCTAACATCTACTCCTTTACCACTCAGATTTTGGCCCAGATCTGAGAAATCCGACTAGTCTTGACTGCCCATCCAAATATTCTTATAGTACACAGTACATTCCTCTTTCATAATACCCTGGAATTATAGACCTGCTTGTTTTTTGGTCCAAAACTTCCTTGAATAAAGGGATTTGTGTTACTCAGTTAAATTCTTAGTACATTGCCTGCAGCCCCAATAAATCTTTGTTGAATGGGTGGACAAATGCCTTTTTTATTCCAGTGTAATTAACATACAGTGTTACATTAGTGTCAGATGTACAATATAGTGACTCAACAATTCTATACATTACTCAGTGCTCATCATAAGTGTACTCTTTTTTAAAAAAGATTTATTTATTAGACAAAGAGAGAGATCACAAGTGGGCAGAGAGGCAGGCAGAGAGAGAGGGGGAAGCAGGCTCCCTGCTGAGCA
Source organism: Nasua narica (assembly GCA_028533885.1). Classification (NCBI taxonomy): domain Eukaryota; kingdom Metazoa; phylum Chordata; class Mammalia; order Carnivora; family Procyonidae; genus Nasua; species Nasua narica. The sequence continues at coordinate 122,136,263 of CM052798.1, read as the reverse complement.
GAGAGCCCGATGCGGGGCTCGATCCCAGGACCCTGAGATCATGACCTGAGCGGAAGGCAGAGGCTTTAACCCACTGAGCCACCCAGGAGCCCCATGATAAGTGTACTCTTTCCCCTTCACCTGTTTCAACCATCTTCCCACCCACCTCCCCTCTGGTAACCATCAGTTTGTTTTCTATAGTTGAGTCTGTTTGACTTCTTTTTCTTTGTTCATTTGTTTTGATTCTTAAATTCCACATATGAGTGAAAACGTATGGTATTTGTTTCTCTGATGGATTTATTTCACTTAGTGTAATACCCTTGAAATCCATCCATGTTGGTACAAATGGCAAGATATTTCATTCTTTTTTAATGTTATGAGTAACATTCCATTGTGTATATATACCATATCTTCTTTATCCATTCATGTATAGATGGACACTTGGTCTGCTTCCATAATTTGGCTATTGTAAATAATGCTGCAATAAACGTAGGTGTGAATATACCTTTTCAAATTAGTGTTTTCATATTCGACAGGTAAATACCCAGTAGTGTAATTATTGTATTATATGGCAATTCCATTTTTAATTTTTTGAGGAAATTCTATACTGTCTTCCTGCATCAGTCTGCATTCCCAGCAATGCTTGAAGGTTCCTTTTTCTCCACATCCTCACCAATTTTTGTTGTTTCTTATATTTTTGATTTTAGCTATTTGCACAGTTGTGAGGTGATATCCCATTGTGGTTTTGATTTGCATTTCCCTGATGATCAGTGATATTGAGCATCTTTTCATGTATCTGTTGGCCATCTGTATATCTCTTAGGGAAAACGTCTGTTCATATTTTAATTGGAGTATTTGAGGTGTTTTGGTATTGAGCTGTATAAATTCTTCATATATTTTGGATATACCCCTTTATTGGATATATCATTTGCAAAATAACTTCTCCCATTCAGTGGGTTTTCTTTTATTGTTTCTTTTGCTGAGGAGAAGCTTTTTATTTTGATGTAGTTCTAATATTTTACCTTTGCTTTTGTTTACCTTACGTCAGGAGACATATCTAGAATAATGTTGCTTTGGTTGATATCAGAGAAATTACTGCCTGTGCTCTCTCTTCTAGGATTTTTATGGTTTCAGGTCCCACATTTAGGCCATTAATTTATTTTGAGTTTATTTTTGTGTATGGCATAAGAAAGTAGTCTATTTTCATTCTTTTACATGTTGCTGTCCAGTTTTCCCAAAACATTTATTGAAGAGACTGTCTTTTCCCCATTGCATATTTTGTCTCCTCCATCATAGATTAATTGACCATATATTTCTGGGTTTATTTATGAGCTCTCTATTCTGTTCTATTGATCTCTGTGTCTACTTTTGTGTAAGTACCATACTGTTTTGATTACTACAACTTTGTAGTATATCTTGAAATCTGGAATTGTGATACCTCCAGTTTTATTCTTTTTTCTCAAGATTCCTTTAGCCATTTGGGGTCTTTTATGGTTCCATAAAAATTTTAATGCTATTTGTTCTAATTCTGTGAGAAATGTGGTTGGTATTTTGATGCAGTTGCTTTAAATCTATAGATTTCTTTGGGTAGTCTGAACATTTTAACAAAGACCAATGCCTCTCTTTGATTGCCATACTCCTGTACCAAAAGGGCCTCTATCACTGATGCCACCAGTAAACAGTTTAGGGTCTAAAATGTCTAAAAGGTGGCTTCATTGTGGTCAGGGTTCTCTGCACAAATAAGGAAGATCACTCTCCCTTTTTTCACATTTCTCCTACATGGATCTCAGAATATTGCTGACTTATGGTACCAATGCCATTTTAATGAAGTCAGTATTTCAAATATTTTTATTTTAATTTCTACTCTTCTGTACTCTTTAAAAAAAAAGATGAGGAATGGAGAGAAGGGAAAAAGTAAACCATTAAGACTAATGGTTAAAGTAACCAACACAGGCCCCAAATTGCCAGTCTTTAATCTCAGCCTATCCTCAGATTTATTTCCTCACTCTCTCTTTCCTGGAATGAGCTTTTCCTTAGAAATTTCCTGTATCGGGCGCCTGGGTGACTCAGTGGGTCAAAGCCTCTGCCTTTGGCTCAGGTCATGATCTCAGGGTCTTGGGATCAAGCCCCGCATCGGGCTCTCTGCTCAGCAGGGAATGTGCTTCCCCTTCTCTCTCTGCCTGCCTCTCTGCCTACTTGTGATCCCTCTCTCTGTCAAATAAGTAAATAAAATCTTTAAAAAAAAAAAGTTTCCCGAATCATATACAACGGACTCCCCAGGTCTTCCAATCATGACCATGCATAAGTGACCTCGTGTGACTATTATTTAGGTTCATGTGCAAATTTTACTATCAGAGGTGATATTATTAAATACTGTTTTTGCCTTTACAGTTAGCAAAATACTATAAGATTTACATTTCTATTTTTCCCTTCATGATAAAAAATGTCCCTGAAAAATAGCTTAGAAAGATTTTACCAAAAAAAAGATGATATTTACAAATGACATTCATCCATTCATTTGTTCATTCAACTATTCACTCAACAAATGGCCACCAAGTTTACTAGGTATTATGTTAAATGTGGTTTAGAATAGAGGAATCATGTGTTGACTAGCAAACAGTGCACCTAGGGAAAGTCACATTATATAGCAGAACCTTACTGAAGTATGAAGTAGCTAAAGGTCTCATGCCAAGGGCCCTTCTTAATTCCACTTGGTTCTTTGATATCAACAATTATTTTATGACTATGACATCCACTCCATTACTATGAAATTGTCTCTAATACAGCTAGGAAAGGGTTAGGTTAAACCCATTTTTTGTTTGTCTTCTAGTAGATTCAACTGCAGTAAAAAATGTTTATGGTATATGGAAAGTGGAATGGCTCTTTCTGTGTTCAAAATAGGAAGCAATTCTAAGAATTATTTACCTACAGGAATAGTTTTCAAACTAAGCACAAAATCCTTTCTCCAAGTGAAATATTGTTCATGTATTCCAGTTTCCAGTTGGGCACTCTAAAACTGTTGGTTCAACACTTCCAACTTCTAAAACTCTATGCCCAATGGAAGTCAGACTCTCATATTTATACAAATTTTAGTGATAGCATTTTTATTGATTCCTCTACCTCTTTACCCTTTTTCTAATAGAACTGCTTCTAAGTACATTGTCAAACATCTTCTAAGCACTCTGAGCAATATAAGTTGTATGGAGCATTCATAATTCAATAAGCTACTGAGTGACAAAGGTATTTCTTGTTATGTTAATGAAGTGACTTTTGGACTGCACCTAAGGATGTAAACTGGTTGCCAGGAGAACCAAGCAAGGATTAAAGGGTGGGAAATTTCAGTCTCCACAACAACCCCTACCTCCAGGGGAAGGAGAGGGTCTGGGCATTAAATCAATCACCACTGGCTAATAATTTAATCAATCATGACTTTGTAATGAAGCCTCCATAGAGGAGAGGATTCTAATATCTTCTGGGTTGATGAATGCATGGAAATTTGGGGGAAATGGAGCACCTGGAGAGCACATGGAAGCTTCTCTTCCCTTCCCCTACACTTTGCCCAATAAATCTCTTTCATCTAGCTGTTCCTGAATTATAACTTTTTATAATGAACCCATGATCTAGTAAGTAAAATGTTTCTCTATTTCTGTGAGCTGTTCTGGCAAATTAATCAAACCCAAGGAAGTCATTAGAACCTCTGATTTCTAGCCAGTTGGTAACAACCTGGACTTTGGACTGGCTGCTGAAGTCCAAGGAGGAGGTCATGGGAACCTTCAACCTGTAGCTTGTCAGTCAGAAGCAGAGGAATTAGACTTGCAATTGAAGTCCAAAATGGGAGCCAGAAGGAGGGGCAGTCTTATAGATTGAACCCTTAACCTCTGGTAGGTAGTGTCAGAGTTGATTTGAATTATAGGACACCCAGCTGGTGCTCCAAGAATTATTTGTTGGTGTGTTGGGAACCCCCAGCTCAGAGTGGGAATTGGTCCAGGAATGAGATAAACTCTCCTTCCTTTCCTTCTCACCATTCTTAGCAGATTGCTCTTCAGGACAAAAGTATTTTGTTCTTTATTATACAGAATAATTAAGCATATCCTTTCTTTTACTGCTGAATGTGCCTACACAAATAAATAAAATGTTCCTACGATTACTAATTCCATTATTAAAAGTAGCTGTGATTAAGAATAGCAATATCCAACCCCCCAATTCCTATTATGTAAATAAGCTTAATGTATAAATTGTAATCATTTACAATTGTAAATCATTGTAGTTGAGTTGGAAGTACCCTGAGGACTCTGCCCTCTCATCTCAAACTCTTCCCCATCCAATGAATTGTCAAAATGAATTGCACAGAACTTCTGAGAGCATTGTTTGAAAATAACTTCCCAAGAGGCTCTTCCACCAGGACACTATATTTATAAATCTGAAAGCTGCTGTTACTTGACAGTGATGCCATCTGGGTAAAGAATTTATCCAGTAACATAGCTGGTTAAAAATTGGATAAAGCTCAAGATCTATTGATCCATCCAATCACACCAACATAGCCAAAAACAACACAACAAACAACTGTAACTCCTGAAATAGCAATGTTAGATCAAATCTCTGTAAGACTTGAGAATCAAAAAGTGAAATCAAAACTAGAGAAAAAAGCACCTAATAAAAGATACCTTTTTCTATGCATATATTTAATGTTTGTAAGTTCTAATAAAGCATATTTTACAGGTGGGTATTTTATTTATGATGCCTGGGAATGCATCCTCAATACCATGAGGTATTTCTGGTTTTTGTTTGTTTCCTTGCTTATTCATTGATTCTGACACTACTTTTCTTCATTTAATGAACCTGGAAATTTAAAACATTTTATGATACTCATTTCTACCTCTACTAAACAATAAAAAACTATTTGTTGAGTGCTTATACTATGTTAGACATATTATCTCCACTTGAGAAAGGAGAAAAAATAGACTCAGAATGATTAAGTGACGATGTAAATCATACTCCTAGTAAGTTACAAAACTGGAATTTGAACCCAGTTTAAAATCCAAGCACCTAACCATGAGAGACTATGGACTCCGAGCAACAAACTGAGGGTTTTGGAGGGAAGGTAGGGGGTTGGGTGAGCCTGGTGATGGGTATTGAGGAAGGCACATATTGCATGGAGCACTGGGTGTGGTACATGAACAATGAATCTTGGAACACTGAAAAAATAAAATTAATTGAAAAAAATTAAAAAAAATTAAATCCAAGCACCTAAACATGACACTGGGAAGTAGTACTTCAGAAATTTGCATTGATACTGACTTTCACTTCGTTTTTTAATAAAGCAAAACTTTATTTTGTCTCCTCAATGGTTTAATAAGAAATTTTCTTTGAGTATTTCCAGATTATTTGATTTAATCAACTTTAAAGCACCCAGAGTATGCAAAATACTGTAATTACACTGTGATGAATAGTAAAATGAAGTAATACCAGAGGTTTTTCTGGTTTTTAAATAGAATCACTTTAATTTCATACTTATAATAACCTTATGAAATAGGTGATACTGTATTTTAGCAGTACGTAAACTAAGGTTTGTTCAAAATCATTGGGGCCTAAGATATACATATATTCAACTTTATAGCTACAACCAACCAATTTCTAAAGTGGTTGTACTAATTTATTTTCCCATCAATACTGTAGGAATTCTAGTGGCTTCCCATTGTTCCCAACACTTGGTATATCTTTTTCATTTTAACCAATGTAGTATGCATGCAGTGGTATCTCACTGCAGTTTTAATTTTGCACAAACTTATGACTAGTGAAAAGTACTTTCATATACTTTTCTAACAATTTGGAATCTTCTTTGGTGTGTTTTTTTGCCAATTTTTCTATTAGCTTTTCTGACTTTTTGTGATTTAAATATAAATCAATTGATTTAATTTTTATATATTGTGAATATAAGTCCTTTTCCAGATATATTACAAATGTATTTCCAGATATATGTATTCCTCTACTATGTCACTTGTCTTTTTATTCTCTTGATGGTATCCTTTATTGAACAAGAAAATTTTTTTTAAAGATTTTATTTTATTTGACAGAGAGAGAGAAATCACAAGTAGGCAGAGAGGCAGGCAGAGAGAGAGGAGGAAGCAGGCGCCCTGCTGAGCAGAGAGCCCGATGTGGGGCTCTATCTCAGGACCCTGAGATCAGGACCTGAGCCAAAGGCAGAGGCCTTAACCCACTAAGCCACTCAGGCGCCCCTGAACAAGAATTTTTAACTTTATGGAATCTGGTGTATTACTTCTCTCTTTATGTTCTGTTTAATAAATCTTTGCCAATTCTAAGGTCATGAAGATATTCTACCATGTCTTCTTTCAAAAAACTTATTTTTTTACTTTTTACATATTAAATTAATTCTGAAATTGGATTTTGTGAATGGGGTGAAGTAGGTGCCAGGATAGTTTTTCCATATAGATATCCAGTTGACTCAGTACCTTCTCTATATCTCTGCAATGTTGCTTCTGTAATAAATTAATAGACTATATAAATGTGGTCCATTTCTTGATTCTCTATTTTATTGGTCTCATTGGTCCATTTTATGCCAACACTACCATTTCATCTTGCTTCCCACTTCTTCTGAGTTCATTTTACTTTTTTTTTAATATCCTTTTAAAAACCTTTTCAGTATGTAGGATGCCTGGCTAACTCAACTCGTAGGGCATACAACACTTGATCTTGGGGTTGTTTGTTCGAGTCCCATGTTGGGCATAGAGATTACTTTAAAGATTCAGTAGATTTTATGGGTGGAAAACTCTTTGCTCATGTTAGAAATATTTTTGAGATATAATTGACATATAGTTTCAGTTGTACAACATAATATTCAATATTTATATATATTGTGAAATGATCACAATAACTCTAGTTAATATCCATTGCCACACATTGTTAGAGATTTTTTTCTTATGATGAGAAATTTTAAGATCTTTCAATTTTTAAATATACAATATTTAATAATTATTTTTTCTTTATCTTAACAGATGTTTAGGTCCCTAGATTTATAATTATATTCTCCCAGTATTCTGAACATATTATTATATTCTGGCTTCTTTTAATGCTACCAATGTAACTGCTGTTCTTTTGTAAACAATATATTTTTCTTCATCTTTCAGATCTTCTCAATTTTATATTGTTTTACTTTTACTTGAATTCATATATATGACCTTCTCTTCTCTTTTCTCTTTTCTTTTCTTCTTTCTTTTTTCCTTCCTTTCTTTCAACTTATCTTGCCTCCAATGTTTCCTAAATCAGGATTTCTGTCATTCATCAATACTAAAATTATCATTCTCTTTTGAACAGGCAGTTTTTTTCTGTCTTCAGTGAAGGAACGTCTACAAATTGAATGTTGAATTTCTCAATCTGATAGATATCTCAGGTTTTCAATATCTTTATCTCTATATTTCTCTTCTGGGTAATATATTTGGATATATATAATACCATAAATAACCATCTTAGCACATACAATTTTAAAGAAAATATCTTTTAATTTCTCAAAATCTATTTGATTTTTTTTTTTTCAAAACTATAAGTCTTGAGATGCCTGAGTGGCTCAGTCAGTTAAGCAGCTGCCTTCAGCTTGGGTCATGATTCTAGGGTCCTGGGATCGAGTCCTATGTCGGGGTCCTCACTCACTGCTTCTCCCTCTGCCTGCTCTGCCTGCTGTTCCCCCTGCTTGTGCTGTCTCTCTCTTTCTCTTAAATAAATAAAATCTTAAAAAAAAAAAAAAAACCTAAGTCTTTTGGTCATGGTATCTTGCTCAATTCCTATTTTTATAATTATTTTCTGAAGATTTTTGACATTTTAAAAATATTTAATACTTTATTTCCAATATTTCTATGATGTAACAGGATCAGGAGACAGTGCTACTCTGGACCTACTGAGAACAACTGGTTCTTGGTGAATATTTTAAGAATGAGAAAATGAATGAATTATTCCCTTCATTCACCCAGATTTTCATGACATTTTCCCCAGATGGAGTTCAAAACACAAATTAACACCTTTGAATTACTAGGTGGTAATTTTACCAATGTTTATTCTTCCTATCCATGAGCACGGAATGTTTTTCCATCTTTTTGTGTCTTCTTCAATTTCTCATGACTGTTCTCTAGTTCATCAAGTATAGATCCTTTACCTCTTTGGTTAGGTTTATTCCAAGGTATCTTGGTTTCTGGTGCTATTGTAAACGGAATCAGATCTCTAAATTCCCTTTCTACAGTTTCATTCTTAGTGTATAAGAAAGCAACTGATTTCTGTGTATTGATTTTGTATTTTGCCACATTATTGAGCTGCTGTATGAGTTCATTTGGGGGTGGAGTCTTTTGGGTTTTCTACATAAAGTATCATGTCATCTGCAAAGAGAGAGACCTTGACTTGTTCTTTGCCAATTTGAATACCTTTTCTTTTTGTTGTCTGATGGATGTTACTAGGACTTCTAGTACTCTGTTGAACAATAGTGGGGATAGTGGGCATCCTTGTCATGTTCTTGATATCAATGGGAAGGCTTTCAGCTTTTTCCCATTAGGAATGACATTTACTGTGGGTTTTTCATAGATGGATTTTATGAAGCTGAGGAATGTTCCCTTTATCCCTATATTCTCTAAAGAGTTTTAATCAGGAAAGGGCTGTATTTTTTTTCAAATGCTTTTTTTTTGCATCAGTTGAGAGGACCATGTGGTTCTCTCTTATCAAATGTTCTATCACATTGATTGATTTGCAAATGTTGAACCACCCTTTATCCCAGGGATAAATCCCACTTGGTCATGGTGGATAATCTTTTTAATGAACTCTTGGGTCCTATTAGGTAGGATCTTGTTGAGAATCTTGGCATCCAAATTCATCAGGGATATTGGTCTGAAATTCTCCTTTTTGATGGGGTCTTTGCCTGGTTTGGGGATCAAGGTAATGCTGGCTTCCTTCTGTTTCTATTTTTTTTTTTTAAAGATTTACTTTTATTTATTTGACACAGAGAGAGAGAGAGCAAGCATGAGAGGGAAGAGGTCAGAGGGAGAAGCAGGATCCCCGCAGAGCAGGGAGCCCGATGTGGGACACTTACCAGGACTCCAGGATCATGACCTCAGCCAAAGGCAGTTGCTTAACCAACTGGGCTACCCAGGCACCCACTGTTTCTATTTTTTGAAACAGCTTCAGGGGAATAGGTATTATTTCTTCTTTGAATGTTTGGTAGAATTCCCCAGGGAATCCATCAGGTCCTGTACTCTTGTTTTTTGGGAGTTTTTTGATCACTGCTTCAATCTCATTACTAGTAATTGGTCTATTCAGGTTGTCAATTTTTTCCTGTTTCACTCTTGGAAGTTTATAGGTTTCCAGGAATGCATTCATACATATTATGTTTTTATCATTCTTCCAGTTAAGGTTTTTCAGGTAGTGTAGTTTGCTATATTGCTGGAAGTGGAAATCTCTTCTACACCCAAACTTTATATATTATCAGTATTACTTCATATTTACTTTTTATTAAAAAATTCTTTGTCATTTTAAACAAAGCCAAGATATCATAGCTAACATTTATAGCTTATCTTTTGTTATAAGCATTAAGGAGTAAGTCTCCTAAACAAAAAAAAAAAGGAGTAAGTCTCCTACTAAAGTTCAGAAAAAAATGTTGAACCTCTGTTTTTACATTATACTTAAAATTTAATCTATATCTTTCCAGGGATTCCAAAGGGACCAGGTATGTTCTATCCAGAGAGAACTGCCTAGCTCATATAACCTTCTCACCATGAAAATACAAACCAAATGAAGGCAGTCCAGTTATAAGCACAGTTTTATTCACTGTGCTTCCAAACGTACTCCATTGTTCTTCCAAACAGATTTATATGACAACAGCAAAGAATGTGTGAAATAACAAATGCAGTGAAATATGTATAAATGTGAGTTAAGTGAAGGAAACAAGCTTCACACATGAGGAAACAAAATCCCCAATAATTTTCATTCCAAAGATTTCCTTTGACTACTTATTCTAACCAAATGCCACCATGTCAAAATAGCTTCATGAGTCCCAGTGATCTCTTCAGTATTTACTGAATATGAACTCATTTCTGGTCACTGATGATACAAAGATGAATAAAACCACAGTGCTTACGCTTAATGTTCAGTTTCAGAAGAGCAGATGTGTAGCAGGAAAATACATTACATTGTGAAACATAGTATTAGGGGACAAGCTTTGATGAGCATTGGGCATTAATCAAAAGATAAGTTGGTTGTTGGGATGGAAGTAGACAAGAGGTTTTACAAAGGAAATGACACTATGCTGAATCTTCAAGACAATCATACATTTACATGACTGAGAAGGTCACTTCAGATAGAAGCAAGAGCATATGAAGAGCTCTTTTTTTTTTTTTTTTAAAGATTTTATTTATTTGTTTAACAGAGAAAGAACACAAGCAGGCAGAGAGGCAGGCAGAGGCAGAGAGAGGAGCAGGCTCCCTGTGGAGCAAGGAGCCCGATGCGGGACTCGATCCCAAGACACTGGGATTATGACCTGAGCCAAAGGCAGCTGCTTAACCAACTGAGCCACCCAGGCGTCCCATGAAGAGCTCTTTTAAACTAGAAAGTATGAATCTGGAACGCTGTTTACCTTGTTCTTGATAATAGTGAGGAATTTTAATTTCCCAGAATGCCTACTCTGTTGACAGTAATAAATGTTCCTGGGCATTGTGGAAAGAGATTAATGAATTTCTGTTAATGTTTATGATTGTATAAAATAAATAGGTGATATCCATACTTTCACAAAGTTTTTATTCAAATCAGAGATAAAAACATAACTGAAGAATACAAATTATGTATCAACAACTTCAATGTCAGATAGAATCCCGTCATGCTATAAAGTATGGAAGTATTAGAGATATATTTGGGTGATACATAATAGACTAAATAATAAAGTGTAAAAACCTTAGGAAGGTTTATGAACAAGAAATGAATAGGGACCAAAAAACTGAAAAAGAGAAGAAAGTGAGAAACTGTATAATGCTAGTTGAGACAAGGGACACAAGAGAATGAGCATTGCAGGGCAGAATCACATAAGAGATATTAAAATGGGAAACTTTTTTTTTTTAGTCCACCACTTCCTTGTATGATAAAGTATTGTTACTATCACACACACAAAAAAGGTCTTAAAGTTGTTGAGAACAAATGGGTTGGAATGAAGAGTGATGAGTATAGAATAAAGGCAAAGGAAATTATACAAGGTTAAACCAGAACAAGCCACAGACTGGACTTTTTTAAAAGGAATTCACCAATATGAAAATAATATCCCTCTTTATAAACTGTGGAAATAGATCTTAATTTGACTAATTAAAAAATGTTTCACCGAAATTATTAAAATTGAATCTTCCCCATAATAAATAATGAATCAAATAGGTGATATAGATCAATAAAGTAAAAGTAAGATCACTATGGACTAGTATTAACCAGTGGATTCTTCCTGTAGAAAATGAGATTAGAGGTAGATTTGGTATAGTTATGTTACATTACATGGATTGATGGATACAAATGGAGAGAAGGGGGCACCTGGGTGGCGCAGTCCATTAAGTGTCTGCCTTTAGCTCAGGTCACGATCCCAGCCAGGGTCCTGGGATGGAGTCCCATGTCAGGCTCCCTGCTTAGTGGGGAGTCTTCTTCTCCCTCTGCCCTTTCCCATACTCATGCACAAGCATGCTCTGTCTCTTGCACACACAAAAATAAATAAATTATTTTTTAAAAATTACAAAGAAGTAGGGAAAGTATGTGAGTATGTGAGAAACAAAATCCCAAGCTAGAACATTATGCAGACAGCAGGACCCTGTTAGTAATAGAATGTCAGTACATTCACTTGACTCAATTAAAATTGGAATGCTAGAAAGGGGTCAAAGTAGAGGGGGAGAAAATTTCATTGGGTTCTTTAATACTAACCTCAGTAAGAAACAGTATGAAAAACAGAGACTAATTTAGACTTTAAAACTTCAAGCAAAATGCTAAAACTAAAAGGGAAGAAAGAAGAATGTACCCCAAAAGAATGTATGACAACTAATTTGAATTCCACAATAAGGAATATGGTTTTCAGAGACGTGAGTTCCACAGAGAAATGAGTCTATACATACTATTTAAATGTTTACCATTATAGCTGAGTCAAATGTGCATTTCATGACATTTTCAAATTATAATATATCATAACTAAACCAAGTTTTAAAAACTCAAAGATTGTGTGATATTAAATTTAATTAGAAAAGCATTAATGTGCTTTTTCTTTTACATTTCTATGTATTTGACTTTTATTTTGTTGGCCCAAGGCATCCTCTATGTATAGGGAGAATACAATTTCTTACAGGAGAAATGAAAAGAGAAAGAAATATTAATATTTAATTTCTGGGAAGCAGGTAGTTACTCAGTGAAACTATAACAATCTTGCACATTAACCTATTGTATTGGGTTTTTTTCCCCCAAAAATATCCTGGTAGCCATTTTGCCTTCTTTCACATTTGAAAGCCTTAGACTGGCTAGTGTTACTAGATCTCCTTTAGAAATGTTCTTACCTCTTCCCCCTAGGAAGAGGCAAGGTTCTGCCTAACCTTCAAGGCAGAAGCCTTGAAGCTAGATAGTTAAAGGAGGACAATATAAAGGAAGTGAAAGAAGAGACTACTTTTTCTAGCTGGAGAGTTGGTACAAAAACTAGAGGAGAGAAGAACAAGAGAGCGATATGTGTGTCCCTAATTCCTGCTCCTCAGACTTTGGCTCCAAGAGGTCCCTAGCAACCAGTAGACTAGGAAGATAACCCCTTACCAAAGGATGCCAGATGGGTCCAGGATTGGCAGTTCCCTTGGATGTCATAGCCATTTAAGCCACTTCCAGGGGCTTATGTACCTATGTGCTATCATAAGAGGGGAGGAGAAAGCAAGCAGGCAGCTTGATCACTACATGAATTGACTGATTATCACCTTGCACTGGAAAAGTTAAAGTAGATTGGGCATTTACTTATATTTCCTCCCATGAAGAAATCCAAATTAGCTTAAAGACAAGATAAATAAACTTTCCTCTGCACATTTGAGTATAGCGTAAGCTAAATTTTATGATCCAGCTTTAATTATATTAAGAATTATAAGAGAAGATCACTATCTCCAAGAAGTTTGATTTAAAAAAAATCATCTGAGAATATCATATGTTAAATCAATAACTAAGGATCAGCTTACAGCAAGACACTTTATATTAAAATATTAATGATTATTCTTATCATGATTATATTTACATTTTCTCTTTTCTTTTGAGAACTTCAAGACATTCACATGCTTTTTAACTCATTATTGCTTTCATATTAAATAGAAAAAAAACTTGAAAGCCATTTAATCAGAAAAATAATTTAGTTGTACTGCCAGTTAATAGTTTAATATGAAACAACAGTTTTTTCTGATTTGCTAGCAGTGTTTGGAACTCTTATCAGTTCATGTTTTTCTTTATTCTCAAACATAACTTTTTTTGTAAATAATTTGCAAATGGGAGGGTTAAATGAAATAAAGTATAAAATATTTAGTTTGAGCAGTATTTCCACTGCTACACATTAAAGGAAACTAACTTGATTTTTTAAATGTTCATGTTGATGGGATTTATGTCTAAGTCTTATAGGAATGTCAGATTGAATGAAAGTAGCAGCTAAGTTTATTTACACACCTAAGTATATATAAGAATGTCAAAGTGTGGTCCAGAGCTTATTTCATCTGCAAGGTCCTATTGGCCATTCTAAAATTGATACTTTATTACAGAAACCATTTATATAAATGGTAATGACTATTCCAGTTTAACCCTAATTTACTTTTAATAGGAAAAAATAAACATCTATTCAGTTTCTCAACTAGATTAGGATGGCTTTTTCCACTCATTTCTTTGAAAGGTCTCTGTGTTCATACCGTATAATTAATGGGGCATGAGTGGGAGGGTGTTCAGTGGAGAGCCTTTTGTCCCCTTGATGTGGCTTATGGATTGGAATAATGAAGGACAGTTATCCAGGCCAATTCTTAATTTCCTTGTTATGTCAACATTTTATTTGAATGGCAGTAGGAGCTATTACTATAATTTACTAAATCTTTTCTTTCATATAGTTATTTTGAGGGCAATTATTAGAAAAGCTAATATATGCATCTGTACAGAGAAATTTTCTAATTGTATACATCAGCTTCCTTAGAATGTTTTGTACATAAATTTGAACTTTTATGACCAGTAAACACACCAATTTAAAAAGTATGCAGAAAAGAAATCGTCCTAGTCCTAGTCCAATCATTCTGCTGGACACCTGCAGAGGGGCAAAGTCCAGTTAGTGCTGACTTATGCAAATCGCTCATTGTGAACCTTGCCGAACTTGACCTGCTGACCCAGGCTGTGAGGTGTATGCAAGTCTCATAACGGCTTTTAAGTCCATCACATTCGGTGTATCAATAATAAAACCTTATATTACTTTTCTTCTGAGTACCTAGCTACCCAGCATCAGCAGGGCTATTAATCCTTTCCTAGGGATGAAAGATAATTTAGGAGTGAGAGATGTCCTCCTAAAACAATTTAAGCAAAGAGTGAAATGGAGTTGGGTGCATGAATCCAGAATTGCTTCAACCTTCAGAAAGAGCAGGATTAAGCAATTTGTGTGCTAAGAGAAGGGAAACTTTATACATGAAGCTGCACCACATAGTGTACAATCTCAGGGACAGGGCAAGATTTCTGGTCTGTGGTTTTCCTTTAATTTACATGTGACCTCCCACTTTGAGTTTTACAATCTGTTAGACTGTAAGCTATCGAAGGTCAAAGACTTCCTTATTCATCTTTTAATCCTCAACCCTAGGTCTAATGCTGGCACCTGTCATTCAACAAATAGTTTATGAATTAATAATTGCATATTTTGAGCCCATTGCAAGGCAAAGAATTGTCTCCCCAGGCAGCATTCCTAACCACTTCTGGTTTGGCGCTACTCAATTTGAATTGATCGCTGCTCAAATGAACCCTTAAAATTTTTAATATGCCTCAGTTTATTTTTTAACAGTTCAGGTGTCAGAAGAGGGAACGAAAGGAGACACCCCTACGGCCCCTAAGAGCAATGTATAGATACCTCTTGAGCCCCTTGAGCTTGCTGCTTTCTTGCTGTCTCTGGAGATCATGGGTAAATCCCTTTCAGATCCTGAATCCTACCTCTGTGGCTTTTGCATTTTGAGCTTCCAGACTTTGAGCATTTCTTTTTATGGATGCAGTTGAACTGAGTTCAGGTGGGACTGATTCCAACTTAGGAACCAGACTGCATCCAGTGTGAGGCCTCAGGTTAATAAAATTTTGAGGCTGTTCTGAACAAAGAGATTAAACTTACCAAAGATAATCCTGAGTAACAGTGGCCATAGAACAGAACTTTTAACCATCTGAGATAAGCTTATCCATTTACGAGGTACCCTAGAGAAAAAGGGGTTTCAGCGAAGCACTCAGTATAAAAAGTAGAGGGAAATTTATTTTTCCTTCTCTACAATTTCTGGTGACCAGTATGAGACCTGATGGGACACCCAACTGGCTCCTAAGCTTGCAGATGGCATCTTGGGGAAATTGGCAGAAGCCAGCAAAGGCTAAGAATTCTTGCCAAAGTCAGCTCTCCCAGATCTCTATCTTTGGTGCCAGGATGAGAAAGGAAGGTAAAATTTCACCTTGTCCTTTCTTTTTCAAATTCAGATTGGCAGGAAAGAACACTGGTTATGGATCCTTTCTCTTCCAGGTTTATCTATTACCTTCTTGCTTGTTGTACTTTGTGTCCTGATAATTTGGCTTGGCAACCATCAGTTTGGGGGCCCTGATCTATGGCCATACAGAAATGTGGGCAGCACCCCATTTGTGGTTAGACATGGCTGGACAAAAATACTGGCTACCCTTCAAATCCCCTCATAAATGTTTTTAATATGTTATATCCATTGGGGATATGAATTACCATGAATTCTTCCACATTTTATAGACCACTATAAAGAGTAATTAACCTGAAATTGAAGAAAATTTTGACGTAAAGATATACAAAATCACATATGCAATCTAATTGCTTTTTAATCCTTTCAAAAATCGCATCCTATTTATTTTTACATATTCAGCTGCACATATACATGCATTCTTTTTGAATGATCATATATGTCAGCCTATAAAGCTCTCAAAGAAATTTTTTTCTTTTATCAGTGTATACCAAATACTATTATAAAGCTAAATATCTGAAGTAAAAGTAAAGCTACATATCCAAAAAGAATAACTTCCAAAGTTAGAAACAAAGATGCTAGAATGTGACCTTTTTGCATGAAAATTATTCTTTTATTGCAATCTTCCATCTCTTGTCAGAACTCAGATGTGGCAGGTTTTCTACTCCACACACAAACATGTCACTCTATTGCATGATGCTCCTATAATATAATAGTGATACAGAGGCAAGACAAATGTATCTCATGTCAAAATAATTATTAATGAATATACATGTAACCTAAATACCTAGGACAAGATATTCATGTCTCTCTTTGTCTAATTCAATTTTATACATAAATTGCTCCTTTCAGGAATATATACCAGCAGCCTTTGCTGTGCACAATCTTTTAACAAGCAGGCCTATTACTGATATCTCCCTAACAAATTCACCATCTACACATTATATCTAAATCCCTCCAAAAAGAGTAACATCTATACTTTAGTAAGAGTTTATTTAGCTTCATAAGAAAAAGTTGAAGCCTTCAATTTTATACTAAGTTTATTAGCTTTCTTTCTATGCAGAAATACTATGTGCTCCCTGAGGCAGAAACTCTTTCTAATTCATCATGGATCTCCAGGGTTTGGCATGGAAGAAGGACTCAATACATGTTTGTTGAATAAATGCATTTTTTTTAAATAGAAGGATTTCTTACTTGTCTGAAAAGACTGAAATTATATATTAACCATGCTTGCCTTTTGGAGACAAATATTTAAGCCAATGTTCATTTGATTCAGTCATTGCACAAGGCCAGCCTATCCAACAAAGTCAGAGCTTTGAATCTGACATAGTTGAGTTGTGTGTTCCTATCATTTTAAAGGGAATTAAATGTCAGTTATGTCTAAACTATCTGGATGACTTGATTGGACATGGAAAACTTTTACACAGATCAGATGTTCACACATATCCCAACATTACTTTGCCAATATAGAATCAAATCTATTGCTATAGTTTTTTTATTTATATCTATAGTGTCCATTATTACCTGCCAAATAAAAAAATGATTATTTTTTGTGTCTCATTTTCAATAAGGCTTAACATATTTTCAAATGTACAAGCTATTTTATATCCTCTTCATGTATAATTGTTATTTATATTATTCATAGAAGTTGTTCAGTAATTATGGGGGTTATTCAATGTATTCCTTTATATTTTCTATTATATAATCTCACACCTGCAATTAAAGCAAATTATTTCCTTTTATATAATAACAAGGTCTCCTTTTTCTAGTTTATGTCCCATTTTACTTAAAAGATTTCATAAAAAATTAGTAAAGATTAACATTAGCTTGTTTCCAGACTTTAAAACAAATGATTCTAGTGAGTATCAGGTATAATACAGATTAGGTATAATACAGATTTTTGGTTAATTAGGTTAATTTGGTTAAAGAGGTACAATACAGATTTTTGGTTAAAGATAGGCATTACGTATTAGTTCAGTATCTTATTCCTGGTTTTCTAACAGTTTCTAGTTTTTAAACCATCAGAAATGAATATTAAATTGGGGGTATCTTCTTAAGTGATGGTATGATATACATTTTTTAAATCTCTTAATGTGACATATATGTGTGTAACTACATACACATATAGTCATCATATTTTATTTTTTAAAGATTTTATTTATTTATTTAAGACACAGAGCACACACGCACACAAGCAGGAAGAGCAGCAGGTAGAGGGAGAGGGGAAGCAGGCTCTCTGTTGAGCAGGGAGCCTGATGTGGGGCTCCATCTGAGGACCCTGAGATCATGACTGAGCCAAAGGCAGACACTTAACCACCTGAGCCACCCAGGCATCCCCAAAAACTTTTTTCAAAACTAAAATTCTTTCGAAAAATACATATCTATGTACAATAAGTTGATTTTTAAAAAGTATGTTGACTATCTGAATATAACAATTAAAATAAGCAAGTAATTTTAGTAAGTTTGCCACATACTCTAACTAGTTTTCTTAACCATATCTACCTCTCATAGCATGACACTGATATGTTTTAGGAGAAAAAAAGCATTTTCTCTGATAAAGTCTTTTCTATATAAAATCTTCAATCTTTTTACAATTGCCTTTTATTGATAATTTAAAATTCTTAACACATCCAATTGACTTCTATGAATTATAACCTTTTTATTTTATTATTTTTAATCAAGATAATTGACATATAACATTATATTCATTTCAGGTATACAACATAACCACTCAATATTTGTATAAATTGCAAAATGATCACCATAATAAGTGTAGTTAAAATCCATTACCATACACCATGTACATACAGTACAAAATTTTTTTTTCTTGAGATGAAAACTACTCCCTTAGCAACTTTGAGATACGCAATACAGTACTATTAACTATAATCACCATGTTGTACATTACATCCCCATGACTTATTTATTTTATAACTGGAAGTTTGTACCTTTTGACCCTCTTTACCCATTTCACCCACTCCCTAATGACAAAAGTCCAAATGTTAATTTATCTTTCTTTACCTTTCCAACATAAGAAATTATCGTGATTTACTCATATTTGTTCATAATCATATTCATGTTAGAATCATTATAAAAATATTTAAATTCTAAGAATTTACTGATATGTTATTAATAGTGAATAAATCATCTAAAGCTAGAAAGAAAAATACAAGTATTAAAAGTCAATACAAGCAATGTGAAGAACAGGAAAGAGAGACCAAACAAAGCCTGCCCACCTTCATATCCCTGCACCCAGCACCTACATCCCACAGCTGTCACCACCATGCGCTAGAGAAGGGCTGAAGGGGGTGGTGCTAAAGGAGATAAAGCCCAGGGGAAGCATGAGACACAGAGAAGATCTGCAAGGTTATCTGCTAAACCTGCTCTTCCAAAGCTAGAGCCCAGGACCCTCCAAAAAGGGAGAGAAAATGAGAAAAAAGGGAAATGTGATGCTGGCAAGGATGGAAATAACCCTACAAAAAATGGAGAGGCCAAAACAGACCAGGCACAGAAAGCTAAAAGTGCTGAAGATGCCAAGTGAAGTCTGTGCATTTTTGATAACTGTGTACTTCTGGTGACTGTACAGTTTAAAATACTATTTTTATCAAGTTTTATAAAATTTTAGGATTTTGTTTTACTTCTTTTTTAAGCTATATTGTTAAGACACAGAACACTTCAGGGGCACCTGGGTGGCTCAGCGGGTTAAAGCCTCTGCCTTCAGCTCAGGTCATGATCTCAGGGTCCTGGGATCGAGCCCCACATCGGGCTCTCTGCTCAACAGGAAGCCTGCTTCCTCCTCTCTCTCTGCCTGCCTCTGCCTACTTGTGACTCTCTCTCTGTCAAATAAATAAATAAATAAAATATTAAAAAAAAAAAGACACAGAACACTTCATTGCTGTTTTGGGGGGAGGGCATATGTCACTAATAGAATATCTCTGAAGCTAGTTGATACAGGAGGAAACACATTTCCCTCTAGTTTTGAGAAACTTCCTCCTGACTCCCAGGAAGAGGGATTCCTTCACGTTGACACACATTAACCACCTTGGCACAAATGCCTTGTGGTGTGGAAAAACTAAAATTCATTTTTATGTTCTCTTCTCCCTCTCTACCTTCAACATAGACTTGACTCCCTTCAACCTAGAGACCTATTGGATGCTGAGCCCAAAAAATGCTTTCCAGTATGTTAGACGATCTGGACTTGTCACCATGGAGATGGCATCCCTCAAAAGAGTTCAATTTTTCGCTTGTGAATCTTCAGACTGATAATTCTGGCATTTTCACTTCACTTTCTGAAAGTCAGGGTCGGCTTATGAAAAGCTCTTAAGCAACATGCTAAATGTGAAATGTCAACCCTCACTCTAAACTTGCCCCATTCAGAGCATCACATGAAAACTTTACTGGGTTTTGTAGTGGCTTTCTGATTTTGGTAGTCGACTGAAGAAGGGGGTTGGAAAGTTGTACACTGTTAATGACTGTCTGCCCATGTCCTGCCTGAAATATCATGACTGTTTATGTAAAGTATCTTTAATGAAGCTGGATACAGTTACGGTTGGGAAAAATAAATAAAAGTTAGTATACAATACAGAAAAAGATTCATAGCAGTACATGCAAATTTTCTTTTCTTTTTTTGAGAAACCTCATCCTAATAAATTATTAATTATTTAGCTAAGTGTTCTCCTTGCACTAGAAATGTGCATTTATAGAGAGAGGAACATAGAAGAAATTTCCCTTCTCATTTGCCATTGTCTCCTTCTGTGTCACTCCTCAAATTCTCTCTTATAAAGAATTCATTCTATAACTCTAGTCCTTGCAATTCACCGCTTTGAAAGTTAAATAATGCACAGAGGGACTCTACATTTTCAGAAAATATAGGTCCTACACATTCAGCAAAACTGCATAGCATTTTGCAGAATCTGTATCTTTAGTATTTTTTGTGATTACATTTTCTGGTATATTCATTGAATATTCTTGTTATACATAGGTTTTCTATTTTATCTTGAACCCTATACACATGAATAGATTTATGGCAGTTAAAGTAGAAACTAGAAATTTAGCCCAACATATTTTATCACATGTTACTTAACTGATACATTGAGTTATATTGTGTATATCAGAAGAAATATCTCAAGATAGATTCTGTTTAAGAAATCTCTTTTAATTACTGGCATGCACACAAAGACACACACACACACACACACACACACACACACCAAACACACAAGCACACATAGAATTTGTAGGCTATATTTATTTTGTGCATTTACATAAATAGTTAAAACTGTACCATTCTATTACTACTTGAATATGTGCTTATATTTAGCCAAATTTTAAAGTCCATTTGGGATCACTTGGAAGCATTAGCCCTGACCAGAACTAAGCAGAATAAGCAAAACTTAAACAAAATTAAAACACATTTGCTGACTTTTCCCTATGTTTTAAAGTCACCAAAGTAAACTTCTCCAAGTTTGAACACTTTATCTTTAATACTTCTGTGACTGTGTTTATTCTTCTAAATTCAAGACTGTAATAATTTTACATTCATTTCTCTCTCCTATCCAGGTTATTTGGGGATGGATTGTGAAGAGGGTAAAAAAAAAGAGTTTCCTTTTGTTGAAGCAATTGGACACTATATAATGTCTCATTTCATCATGATAAAGTCTGTTGACTCTGAAATTATTTTTAAAAATGCAATTAATGTTGCATTTGGACTAAGTGATATATTGAGGAAGGAAATGAGACTACAAAGGAGACAAAGAAGGAGTATGCTGTCAAGAACTTGAAAGAACCTCAAACCTTTTCTGATATAATGTAGTCCTTTGCCAATTTCTTTTATACTCTAATGAAATGACACTCTGTTTTGAATATTTTCTTCTTCTTTTCCATCTTCCCTGCACATAATAAAGACCTCTTTCAGATCTCTAGATCTGACTATGTCATTGCTTTCTTTTAAAAAAAAATTATTTGAGAGAGAGAGCACGAGTGGAGGGCAGGGAGTGGAAAGGAGCAGAGGGAGAAGGAAAAAGAGAATCTCAAGCAGATTCCAAGCTGAGTGCGGAGCCCAACATGAAACTTGATCTCATGACCCTGAGATCATGACCTGAGCTGAAATCAAGTGTCAGATGCTCAACTGACTGAGTCACCCAGGTGTGCCTGTCATTGCTTTCTTAAAATCTTTTAATGGTTCCTTTCCAACATATGGACAAGATAATATATGTCAACATGACTATTATATGTGGCACTTTCCAGTCTGCCACTTTTTCTTCATTATATTCATTCATTCAATAAATAATTGGTTTAAATGTCTATACTGAGAGAAAATATAGCATAGTTATTTAGAACGCAGGCTCAGGAAGCAGACTGCCTAGATTTTTTAAGAGTTATCCTGCCTGATAGCTGTGTGAGATTGGGCAAGCTACCAAAACCTTCTAAATCTTGGTTTATTTACAAAATGAAATGGGAATAGGCCCTGCAATATAGGACTATATGGAAACTAAATTAGACAATCAATGCAATGTATGTAGAGTAATGCCTAGGACTTTGTAAGCACCCAATAAATGCAGACTAGCATGGTGGTAATGGGCCTGGTCTCTAATGGATAACTGTATATAACAGACTGAAGAGAAGCAAAAATGGATGACAAAAGGAGAGATGAGTTAGGTGCCTATTGTGATAGATCTGATTAATAGATGATATTAGACTGGAATAGAGTGGTAGAGTTGAAATGGAACAAAATGAACATATTCAAGAAAAATTTGATTTTAGCATATATAAGATTTAGTAATATATTAGTTTTGTGGAATTAGAGGAAATGTCAAGGATCATTTCCATTTTTTTTTTCTAATTTGCATGATAGAATAAGGAGGACTAGGTGTGAAGTGGGGCAAGGGCCAGGAAGCAGAACAGAAGATCCTGCAGTTGTTTTGTACAGGTTGAATTTGATTGAGTCTTTGAGTGAGCAGAGGATAAATGCCGAGTTTGATTGAGTCTTTGAGTGAGCAGAGGATAAATGCCAAGTAGGCAACTGGATATACTGGAAGTTTAACTGAGGAAAAAACATCAGCAGTGGAATTTCATCTCTTATTAATCATCAACTGAAATGTACACTCCAACACTGACCTTATAATGTCCCATATGGTTTTTACATCTGTCTTTTACTATGATATTCCTTCTTTATGGAATGTCCTTATCCAATCTTCATCTGGATACTAGGTTCACATCTTTACAGCCCAGCTAGATGAAATCTCCAAAAGCTGTGTCATAAGCAGCCTAGTCAGTCAATAAACTTGTTTTCACTCCTCCTGGTTCACAGCTTCCCTTGAGATTAAATGTAGCCATATAACTACGTTGTGGTCGATAGACTGCCCACTTCCTGGCCTACCCCATAAAGAATATACCTAAAGTCTTCCTTATCCCCTGCTGCCTGCCTGATGCACAGGATCCAACAGTGGACTCAGCCCCTAGGAGATGCCAGAATCATAGGATGGAAGCCTTTGAAACACCAAGTGAAAGGGGCCCCACCAAGTATACCAAAAAGATAGCAATGAATGAGCAAGAAAAAATCCTACTCTATTAAACCACTGATATTTTGGAACTGTTCAGTAATTACTCTAATCTGAAATTTTCTGAATTTTCCATTACTATAGTAAATGTCCTTCTGTGTTCACAAAGCCTCACGACATATTTGGATCATTATACTTTCTATATGGGGTTCCATGTTGGCTTATATTCCTATGTCTCAAAAACTATAAGTTCTATGACAGCAAAGTCCATGCCTTTCTCTTCCTTTTATCCCTAGATCCTAACACGGTTCCCGAAACAAATGGTTCTTGGTGAACATTTTGAGAATGAGAAAATGAATGAATTATTCCATTCATTCACCCAGATTTTCATGACATTTTCCCTAGACAGAGTTCAAAACACAAATTAAAACCTATGCATTACTAGGGCTTCAATTCCTTAATCATTTATTAATTTATTTGTATTTGTCTTTCTGGATTCTGTTTCCTAATATCTACAATCTTCTTGAGTTGCTGAAAAAAAACCGAGTTATCTTCCATTATATAGTTATTAAATAGACTTTGATATGTTAAAATTTACTTTCAGAACCAAAAATCTTCCTTATGAAATATCTTCATTTCATTGCTGCCTTTTTTCTTTCTACATTAGCAAACATTCTTTCTATTTCAGCCAAAGTAATGAGTTTTTAATTTTATCTTTTAGTTAAAACTTACCCTCTGCTTTAATATTTCCAAAACTATTCCAATTAATTTTAAAAAAGAACAATAAAAAATTGGTCATAAATATTGAATACAAAAAAAGTACATTGTTTTTTCTTAGCCCTGATGCCTTGCTGTTTTCTCAATTCAGCTTGGCATCTTAAAGTGCCATGAAATAATTAGAGACATCACAGAAGGCTACCCCTCTCCTTGGCCAGGGAACAAAACATGTCAGATCACCATATGCTACCCCTACACTTCAGTGCAACCTTCTGAAAACTCATAAATTTCCAACTTCAGTGTTTCTAAGCAACCAGTTTAATATTTTCAACCACAAATTGGATGAAGGCCCCAGTGAAAGCACACAAGGAATATTCATGGAAATAACCCTAGGAAATGCTATGTGCACTCAGACAAGAAGGAAGGGAAAGTGTGCTTCCTTAAAGGATGTCTGGTCTTCCCAATTAGTGAGTGTTGTCCTGAAAGAGCAAACGCTTTAAATATCAATAATTTAAAAATGAAGCTTAATGATAAGACTTCTTCATACCCTGTTGGTGTATTCATTGTTTTAGTACATTTAAGAGTACAAGTGACTTAAACATTTGGGTATAAAAGAATAATTTGACCCTTAGGTCTAATATTTTTCAGAGATGCAGTTTTATATTTAAGTATTCCATATTGTGATTCATTTACTCACATGGTCAATACGACGTAAAAGATGTCTGAATTTTACAAATAGGAAATTTACCAAATAATAACATACAGAATATTCAACTTTAATTTTGTCCAAGATTTATCAAACATACAGTCATGATTTCCTCTGAAAGATATTCAGTAAACCAGTGAAAATTTTGACATGAAGAAACACCAGTTTAATGACTAGTGTTGGGAATCAAGCATGGAGGCAAAGAACATGACATCTAAATTTAGAATCACCCAGGTCTGAGTTCTGATCCACCACCTATTGACTGTGTAACACTAATCTAGGCACGTAAACCCCACTCAACTCTAAAATGGAGATTCTAATACCTATCCGGATTACAGTAATGATTAAATGAAAATATACATGAATTCTAAGCTAATATTAGTTAAGAGCTATCATTATTATTTATTTATTATTGATTTATATTACCCTTCCTAATTAACTGTTCTTTAGGGAAAATAGTGTGAAATATTTTATTCCTCGAAGAAATTAACTCTGTCTTTCTGAAATGCCAGTGTGAAATTCTTCAAACAGCAGAAGAACTTGTCAGGACATGTGCTAACCATTTATTCTTCCACACCCCTCAGACAATGGTTTACTTCCTTGCTGTCATTTATTGTACTCTGATAAACCAAAGGTCTTTGGCTCATCTATTTTCTTTTTTTCCTAGAGACTGTCTGGCCACAGCAGTAATCAAACTTTCCAAGTGGGCGAGTAATGAACGGAAATGTCACATATCCAGCAGAAATCTACACACAAAGCAATCTCATCCTCTGCCAAAATCCTATTCCACTGTGGACTGCGTGCATTCCCAGAGCAACACAGTAATGCCTCTGGCCCCATATGCTTTGCCTCTGGCTCCTCTTTTCATGCCTACAATTGTTTTATTAGACGTGTCCTCTAGTAGATGTTAGCTTTACTCTCTATTTATTATCACCCAGAAGCTAAGAGTTGATCCATTCAGGAACAAGGGAATACTTTTCTGGGCTTCTAATACAGTTTATATTTAGTTTGCAGTTTTGCTCTGAAAATCGTGTAACTCCACTGAATATATTCTGTTCGTGACTAACACCTATGGCTTGTATAATACTTTTGACTTTTCAATATCTTCTCATACAAATTTCATTTGATTCTCAGAACCATCCTGCAAATTAGACTGGACAGGTACTATAATACCTCAAAAGAATGTGATTGAAACTTGAATAACTTACCTAAAGCTACAAAGTATACTGATGCCTGACTCAGGTCTCCTCTGACACTGTCTTTTCTTACATATTACTTTATATTTTCATAATACAATAGCAAGTGATCAATAATGGACAGAGATCTTTCATAACATGGCTGGAACATATGGTATACTGTGAGTTTTGTTTTATACATATAGTTTTAATAATCTTTCTTTATAATGTCAAGTTGTATGTAAAGACAGTAAACAATTAGATTGCAGCCAGCAAATACTAATTTCGAATGTTGTCATGAGAACTATGTATCATTGAAAACAATTGTGATGAATCACATAACCTTACATTTGTGATATGTGATGTATAATAAGAAATATATAGTTGATCTTTTTCCCTATTCCTGGCACAGAGTTCCTAAAACTCTTGGAATTTCCTAAGTGATAAGAACAGTAAAAGTGTCTTCATATTTACAACAAGCTCCTTTCCACTACACCTGAATTTATGTTAATGAAGTGACTTTTGGAAAGCTCCTAAGGATAGGGGCTCATTGTCATGTAGGACCACCCCCAGACCTCCAGAGAGGGGAGAGGGACTTGAGATTGGGTTCAGTCACCAATGGCCAGTGATTTAATCAATCCTGCCTATGTAGTAAAGCCTCCTTAAAAACACAAAAGGAGGGTATTTCAAGCGTTTCCTGTTTGCTGTACACATGGTAATTTGGAGAAAGTGTCACATTCAGAGAACAAGGAAGCTTGGTATCTTTTCCCCACACCTTGCCCTATCTATCTCTTCCATCTGGCTTATAAACCAGTGATCTAGTAAGTAAAATGTTTCTCTTGGATTCTGTGAGCACTCTGGCAAATTAACTGAACCCAAAAAGCCAGGTTGTTCAAACCGCTGATCTATAGAAGCATATGTGACAACGTAAGCTTGCAATTGGCATCTGAAAAGAGGGAGCAGTCTTGTAGAACTGAGACCTTAACTGTGAGATCTCCAGGTAGATGTGTCAGAACTGAGGTGAATTGTAGGACACTCAGCTTATATCAGAGAATTGCTTGGTAATATAAAAACTATACCTCCATACACATTGTAATTGGAGTCAAATCTTATATCTATACATTTTAATGGTTATAAAAATAAACCTTTCATAATCATTATCATTTCATTCGGAATCACCAAATACCATGAGAAAGGTAGAGCAATTATTATTCCCAAGATAAATGTTTATGAAATCTGTATTAAATGAATGGTGAATGAGTGAACTCTTAGTCCATTTTTGATGAGGAAGCTGACTGTTATGCTCTGAACCTATTTCTTCTTGAGGCCAGTTCTTCTAACTTGGTGTGAAAGACTCTTTTTATTACCCTCATGCTCCATGTTAGTTTAAACATAGTCATAATTCAATTTAGGCATTTAACAGTGACTTTATTTTATGACAATGTGGGAGCCATTACACCAAGAAAAAAAGGTAGATCTGGTTTCTATAACCTAGAAACTTACACTCTAACTAGAATACACTGAGGCAAGCATATGAGTGCAAAAAAACACAGAAGAATAAAGGATATTTACAACAATGAATTATTGAGACATATGGACGTCCAGTAGTTCTGTTTATGGCTATAAATAAATATTTTCATGTGGAATTCTGAGAAGTTAAAAGACCAATTATTTATGAATGTCCATCAACAGTCAACACAAAAAAGAAGTTGTGGGAAAGCTATGTTCTGACCTGCAATAGGGAAGTTGGTAGATATCTATGTAATTTGGGAAGAATTTGAAAGAGGTAAAAACTTGAGGTCATTTAAATGAAAGTAGAGAGGCTAGAGAGGGGAAAAAAAAGAGAAGAAACCAGAGTAAAAGTAACTTACTTCTAAAAGAAAGGAGCAAAGAACTTGGTGGATCTTCTTCCTAGAAAAAAATAAAGTGGTGAAAAATATAAAAAATAATCATTTAAAGTCTTTGAAAGGTGTCATAAGGGTACACAGAAAATGCATAAAAATTCATTCAAACAATTACTAAATATTGATAAGAACAAGGAGAGTCTGTAGAATTTGATTTCATTATTTCATTATCCACTTTTACTCCCCAGCTCCACATTATAAAAGCTCTATCCCAGGCATTTGTAGCCAAGGTTCCCTCTTTCCCGGACTACACAATATCATCCCAGGAGGGGCAAGTGCAGGCATTTCTCATCCCTTCCGACTGTCCCCCTCCCCTGGTCCCTGGAGAAGCTCTATTTTAGGCAGGTGTTGCAAAGAGAATCCTGGTCTCTCTTTTCTCATCTCACCCCAACCCAATGCTGCCTCAAGCAGAGGAGGTAGTGGATACTGGGGTCCATCATTTCTGCACCAACAAACGATAGGGTGAAGATTCTAACCCAAGAAGACAAGGCATGACATGTGCACACTCCAGTGCTGACTAGTCAATTACAGTTGTCACTTGGGAAACAACAGATTTTTTTTTTAAAGATTTTATTTTATTTATTTGACACACAGAGACAGTCAGAGAGAGCATAGGCAGGGGGAGCAATAGGCAGGCAGGCAGGCAGAGGAAGAGGGAGAAGCAGGCTCCCCGCTGAGCAAGGAGCCAGATGCGGGGCTTGATCCCAGAACCCGGGGATCATGACCTGAGTCAAAGGCAGCCACTTAATTGATTGAGCCACCCAGGCGCCCCCAAATAACAGGTTTCTACTCTGGTAGCAAAGTAGTTCTGCCCAGATGGAAAGCTAGGTCATAAGGATGAAGAGCTCCTCAGCTCTTCCTGTGGAGACTGACTTTATTTGTAACAGAAATCGAGAGCTCCATGCCTAAGATGTTGTCAAAACCAATGGATAGCTTTATGGAGAGCAATTATAAGGAGGATGGTAACTCTAATAGAAACAAAATTACAGAGAGGCCAGATGTTTAAAAGAAAGAACCAAGGAAAGACAGAGCCCAGAATAGTCTTTCTATAATCACAGTCAACTCTAGGGGACAGGAAGGCTTTGCACATGCACTCAGCTACACCTATGCAGAGTAAGCAGAGCAGAATGTAGGGGGTGTAGCTTGGAAACATTCCCAAATGATACACAGACCCATCAACACAGGGCAAAACTCTGAACGGAAACAGGGACTGACAAGTTTGAGTTTTACTGAAGTCCTCTGAATCATGGTTAAAGAAATTCTCCATCCTTTGTGTTCTGGAAATGGCTTACTACAAAGAAACACACCTTCCCATATGACACAGTTGTTTACTTATGACAAGACCAGACGAAGACACTCTAAATTTCCATTCTGTGCCTCATAAATATTTGCC
Organism: Nasua narica; assembly: GCA_028533885.1. Taxonomy (NCBI): domain Eukaryota; kingdom Metazoa; phylum Chordata; class Mammalia; order Carnivora; family Procyonidae; genus Nasua; species Nasua narica. Next base: position 122,107,174 of record CM052798.1, on the reverse strand, counting down.
AAACTACTTGTCCTCACTGATTAATCCAGAACAAAATACTTGTTAACCAACTTTGGTTAAGTTTCTTTCCTTACCACTTACTCCTGAACTTTGGCCTACCCTTGGACTAAGCCATCATACAAGGTCTCCTAAACATGCCCTCCTGAAAATAGACTGACATCAGGAAAATTCTCTGATCTGCTCTCATTGTTCTACCCTTTCATCCCACTTATCCACATCCACTTCTTTCTAGTCTTGTTTCCTCCTTCCTATAAAAGAAAAATTCTTTTTGTCCAGCCCTTGTTGCTATAGTTGTTGCATTCATCCTATTGCAATAGTCCCTTTCCTCTCCTTTGCAATAATTGCAGTGAAAAGTTTCTCCTTACCTATGTTTGACTTTTTTGGCAGTGCATAAGTACAATTTCTCACCAAATACTGAGTAAACAATAATCTACTCTGACCCAGCCAGAATTTAAAATAATATCACAGTCATCCTGGAAGCATGGGGAAGATTATGTGCATGCCCAAGGCTGTTCTTTCCCATGAGAAATCAGAGAAGAAACCTCCAAGCCACGAGTACCAGACTAACAGGGGACAAAGAGTACAAGAAGTCCCTGAACTCATATAGGAGCCATTAAGCACACATGCATACCAACAGTAAAGGCTAAAAATATAACTGACTAAGGGGGCTTAGGAATAACCTTAATCAATAAAATTTTACACTAATCCAGAAGCTTCTCCTAAGTAGCTCAGATAAAAGTTAAAGAGCAATAATCATCAACATCATCATCATCATCATCTTAGCAAGGATGTCAGAAGCTGCACATTGCAGGGGGAAAAGACTTTACAGAATTTGTTAAGTCAAGTCACTAAGTAAACTAATGACCAACACCAAACAATAACACTTCTAAGGGATCAGTTGTTACAATATATTATCTAAAATGTCTAGCTTTCAACAAAATATTAGGAGTTATGCAAGGAACCAGGAAAATGTGAACAATACTCAGGGGTGAAAAGCAGAAGATAGAAATTGCCTTTGAAAAAGACCAGATGATGAACTTAGCAGATGAGGATTTCAATCACTAATTATAAATACATTCACAGAACTAAAGGAAATCATGCATAAAGAATCAAAAATATATATAATAATAATTTACCATCAAACAGGTAATATCAATGAAGAGAAATTATTAAAAGACAAAAGGCAATTCTGGACTTGAAAAGTACAGTGACTGAAATGAACACTTTTTTAGAGAGATTTGAAAGCAGATTGGTATGGCAGAAGAATCAACAAATGTAAGAGATATCAAAGGAATATGAAATATGCAATATGAAGAAAAGAAAGCAGAAACAATGAAGAAAATTTAACAAAACCTGAAAGAAATGTGGGATACCATTACACATATCAATATACATGTAACGAGAATTCGAAAACAATTTTTAAAAAGGAGGAAAGGGAAAAAATATTTGAAGAAACAATGTCTGAAAATTTCCTTAATTTGATGGAGAATGTTACTTAACAAACTTTAAGTATAATAAATTCATAGAAATCCATAGTTGAAGTGTTAAGAGACAAAGAGAACATCTTGGAAGCAATAAGAGAAAAATAACTCATCATGTACAATGGATTGCAATAAGACTGAAAAAATAAAATAAATTAATTAAAAAAAGATTTATATCTGACTTCTCATTAGAAACAATGGAGAACAGAAAACGGTGGGATCACATTTTCAAAGTGCAAAATGTCAACCAAGTATCTTAAAGCTAGTAAAATTATCATTCAAAAAAGAAAGTGAAATAAAGATTCTCAGATAATATCTGATAATAAGGATGCTAGCAGATCTTTCTTACAAGAACTACTAAATGAAGTTCTTCCTGCTGGAAGCAGTTAGCATCAGCTGGTAATTGAAATAGGTACACTTTAAAAAAAAAGGGTTCATAAAGGTGAGTATGTAAGTAATCACAAAAAGACAGTATAATTGCATATTTCTTCAACTAAAGAGTCTTTGGACTAATTTAAGAAGAAGCCACATAAATTCATGTGTATAAATTGAACAGACTTTGAAAGTGTGGCTGGCAAAATAATGTCCCCTCTCCCAAGATGACCACATCCTGATCCCATGATCCCTGGAAACTGTGAATAGTTAACTTACATGAAAAAGGGAGATTCTATGAATGTGATGAAGATGAAGGATTTTGAGACAGGAATACTATCTGGATTTAAACAAATAGGCCCAAGCTAATTACATGAGTCCTTAAAAATAGAGACCCTTTCCCAGTTGAGGTTGATTAGTAGGAATGTGAGGAAGATCAAAGGGTTACAGTGTGAAAAGAATTTAATATGCCACAGCTGGCTTTATTTAAAATAGAATAAAAAAATAAAATACTTAGGTAGAAATTTAACAAAATAAGTATAAAACTTGTATAAAGAAAACTATAAAAGCATTGCTGAAAAAAAATACCTAAATAAATAGAAATATGTTCCATGTTTATAGATCAGAAAATTTGTTATTGTTAAGATGGCAATACTCTCTCAATTAATTTACAGATTAAAAGCCACCCATATTTATATCCCAGCTGATAATTTTGCAAATTTATGCGGAAATAAAAGGGACCCAATATAGACAAAAAAAATACAGAAAAATAAGACAAAAGTAGGACTTAGACTTTCCATTTTAAGAACATGCTACAAATCTACATTAATCAATACAGTGTAGTATGGGCATAAAAATAAACATATAGATTGATGGGACAGAATGGAGCCCAGAAATAAACTCCTGACTTTATCATCAATTTTAAAAGGTGAGAGAACAGTCTTTCAACACATGGTACTGGAACAATATGATCATGGACCTAAATGCAAAAGAAAGCAAAAATCTAAAAACTCTTAAAAAAAACCATTAGAGTAAATCTTTATGATCTTTGGTTAGACAAGTTTTCTTAGCTATAACATGTAAAGCACAAGGGATAAAAGAAAAAAATAGGTAAATAGAACTACATCAAAATTAAAATCCAAACTTTTGTGCTGCCAGTGAAACCATTAAGAAATAAAAAGACAGGAGGAGCAAGATGGCGGAGAAGTAGGAGGTTGAGATAGAGTCAGATCCTAGAAGTTCATCTAGATAGTTAATAAATCATTCTAAAAGCCAGCATACTCAACAGGAGAGAGAAGAGAGGAAGTAGAGCAATTCTAGGAGCAGAAAATTGACCACCTTTGGAAAGGTAGGACATTTGGAAAAGCGATTCCAAAGCAACGGGAAGAGAGACCGCGGGAGGAAGGGCCGGCTCCCTGCAGCTGCAGAGCCGCGGAGCACAAAATCAGAACTTTTAGAGTCAGCTCCACTGAGGGACATTGCTCCAGAGGCTAGGCCGGAGGTCTGGCCCTCACGGGAACAGAGTGGTTTCAGGACCCGCTAGATCATAAAGAGACCAGGGGTGTCTGAGTGCGGCAGAGCTCCCAGATATCAGGGCAGAGAAGCCAGCAGCAGAGAAAGCCGCGCAGTGCGTTTTCAGCTGGGGCTTACCCTAGAGCGTGGCCGAGGCCCTTCGAGCGGGGACCACATAAGGCATTCCGGAGAGACCCCCTCCTTCCTCCTTGGGGAGGAGCGGCGCGGCAACGCGCAGCAGGAATATGCTGGGTTTGGAGACTCCAGACGGGGCCGTGCGCCAGAGATAGAGGCGCACTGCCACGGGTGGCTGAGCTCTGAGCTTGTGTGGACCTGGGAGACGGGAGTGATTGACTGCTTTCCTCTGAGGGCACGCTGAGGAGCAGGGGCTCCAGCGCTCAGCTCCTCCAGCGGAGACTGGGAGCTGCCATTTGCATTCCCGGCCTCCAGGGCAGTACGGAAAGCGCTAAGGGAACAAAGATTCCCGAGAGCGAACCTGAGTGAATTACTTGGCCCCTCCCTGGGCAAGGGTGGGGCAATTCCGCCGCAGGCAAAGACATCTGAGAATCAAATTGTAAAGGCCCCTCCCCAGAAGATCAGTGAGAATATCCAGCCAAGCTCAAGTTCATCAATCAGTGAGAACCAAAGAACTCCAGAGTACTTTTCTCTCTCACTCATATATTCTTAGCTCGATAAAATGACAAGGCGGAAAAACTCACAACAAAAAAAAGAACAAGAG
>CM052798.1:122069124-122102570 GCA_028533885.1 Nasua narica | reverse complement strand
GAAACAAACTAAGGGTTGCTGGGAGGTGGGGGGGGAGGTAGGGATATGGACATTGGGGAGGGTATGTGCTATGGCAAATGCTGTGAAATGTGTAAGCCTGATGATTCACAGACATGTACCCTGGGGTAAAAAATACATTATAGGTTAATAAAATAAAAAAAAACTTCTAGTTAGTTAACATGCAATGTAATATTGGTTTCAGGAGTAGAATTTACTGATGCATCACTTACATACATAACATACATACAGTACAACCCAGCGCTCAACATAAGTGCCCTCTTTAATACCCATCACTCATTTAATCCATACCCCACAATTTGTTTTGTTTCTTAAATTCAACATATGAGTGAAATCATGGGGTATTTATCTTTCTCTGACTTATTTCACTTAGCATAATACTCTCTAGCTCCAACCATGTTGTAAATGGCAATATTTCACTTCTATGGCTAATATTCCACTGTATAAATATATATCACATCTTCTTTATCCATTCATCAGTTGATGGACATCTGGGCTCTTTCCATAATTTGGCTATTGTAGACAATACTGCTGTATACATTGGGGTGCATGTACTTCTTCAAATGTATATTTTTGTATCCTTTGGATCAATACCTAGTAGTATAATTGCTGGATCATAGGGTAATTAGTTCTATTTATAACTATTTGAGGAAATCCATACTGTTTTTCAGAGTGGCTGCATCAGTTTGCATTCCCCCCAACAATGTAAGAGGGTTCCCCTTTCTCGGCATCTTCACCAACACCTATTGTTGCCTGTCTTGTTGATTTTAGCCATTTTGACTGCTATGAGGTGAAAGCTTGTAGTTTTGATTTCTATTGCCCTGATGATGAGTGCTACTGATCATCTTTCCATGTGTCTGTTAGACACATGGAATCCATCTAGATGTCTTCTTTGAAAAAATGTCTACCAATGTCTTCTGCTCATTTTTAATTGAATTGTTTTTTAGGTCCTGAGTTTTATAAGTTCTTTATATATTTTGGACACTAATTCTTTCTCCGATATGTAATTTGCAAGTATTTCTACCATTCCAAAGGTTGCCTTTTAGTTTTGTTCTTTGTTTCCTTCGCTGTTCAGGTTTTTATCTTGATGAAGTCTCAACAGTTTATTTTTTATTTTGTTTCCCTAGCCTCAAGAGACATATCTAGTAAGAAGTTGCTATGGCTGATATCAAAGAGGTTACCGCCTGTGTTCTTCTCTAGCATTTTGGTGGTTTCCTGTCTCTTTCTTAGGTCTTTCTTCCATTTTAAATTTATTTTTCTGTAGGGTATAAGAATGTGGTCCAATTTCATTCTTTTGCATGTTGCTGTGCAGTTTTCCCAACACCATTTGTCCAAGAGACTGTCTTTTTCCCATTGGATATTCTTCACTCCTTTGTCACAGATTAATTGCCCATATAGTTGTGGGTCTCATTGCTGACTTCTCTATTCTGTTCCATTGATGTATGTTTTTATCTTGGTACCAGTATCATACTGTTTTGATCACTACAGCTTTGTAATATAACTTGAAGTCTGGAACTGTGATGCCTCCAGCTTTCCTTTTCTTTTTCAAGATTGCTTTGGCTATTCAGGGTCTTTTGTGGTTCCATACAATTTTTAGGATTGTTTGTTCTTAGCTCTGGGAAAAATGGTGTTGGTATTTTGATAGGGATTGCATTAAATGTACACACTGGTTTGAGTAATATAGACATTTTAACAATATTTGTTCTTGAATATGGTATATTTTTCTATTTCTTTGTGTCATCTTCGATTTCTTTCATTAGTGTTCTATAGTTTTCAGAGTACAGCTCTTTTATCTCTTTGGTTAGATTTATTCCTAGGTATCTTATAATTCCAGTGTAATTGTAAATGGGATTGATTCCTTGATTTCTCTTTCTGCTACTTCATTAAAATATAAAAATGCAACAGATTTCTGTATGTTGATTTTGTATCCTGAGACATTATTGAATTTGTTGAATCTTAGTTAATAGTACAAAGAACAATGGGGTGAAACCAAGTAAAATCAGAAAATTAATCCAAATAAAGAGTGTATAAGGTGTAAATCCTGGAAGTAGGAAAATATGATGAATAATTGCAAGAAAATCGATAAGACTACAATGTGAAGATTTGCAGAATGTGAAACCAGCAGGTAAAAATGAACTACATAAAATGGAGCTTGAGCTTGATCCTTCAAGTAATGAGGAATCACTGAAGGGTTTCAAATAGACAAATGGTGAGGTAAGATGTGACCCTATTTGTACTTTGAAAAATCAGACTGTTGAACAAACAGAGGAAAATTGAAGTGGTGATTTTGAAGCAACATGATGTGGGATAACCATTAAAACATAGGTTTTGGAATCAGATCAAACCAGAGTTAAGTCATACTCTGATTTAAATCCTAATATTACTACTTACTAGCTTTGTTACAAGCACAGACTCTGGAGTCAGACTGCCCGGCTCCAAAACCCAGTTCAAATTCTTACCATTCTACTACCTTTAGAAGCTACTTAACTTCATTTAGCCTCAGTTTCATTACCCATATAATTAAAAAAAAAAATAATACTCCTTACGTCACAGTGTTTTAATTAAGGCTAAATATGTTGGTGTGCCTGGCTGGCTCAATTGGCAGAGCATACCACTCTTGAGCCTGAGGCTGTGAGTTCGAGCACCAGATGTAGAAATTACTTAAAAATAAAATCTTTAAAAAGAAAGTTTAAATATGTTAATACAGACAATATCCTTAGAACAGTGCTTAGAACATGATAAGCACCTTCTGTTCACATAAAACATGTGAACAGCTCACAATTTTTTCACAAAATAGACATTTGTTGAAAATTTTTATAACTAAGCTAAAAGTTTGATGACACCATGTTTATAAAAAATTTAAGACATAGTTTAGTAGCAAAAAGACTGTTCCAATGCCCAATAAGAGTTATGCTCTATCATAACAAAAGGATGAGGTAGAAGTAATACTCTCAGATGTCAGATTTTTTTCCCCATTCTTATTAGCATGATCTACTCAAAGAACAAAGTCTTAAAGAATGACAAGAAGGGACTTTCATTGGAATGATGTCTTATAATTGCTAAAAACAGAATTATCTCCAGCCCATTAGTAAGAGCAACAACAAGATGAGAGAATGTACCTACCATGTATGTATCACAAATAGCACATTATGACATTTCTAAATTTGTTTTAAATTTTGAAAATTTTTAAATACTGGGTTATTTCTTTTAGGTTATTGCCTATCTCATAGAGCACTTAAATAACAAAGTATATATCTTCATATTTAAAGTAGTTGCTAGAGAAATTATAAATTAAATGCAAATGCACACATCCTTTGGACACTGTCGGGGCCCCACACCACAGTCCTTAGGGCCAGCTTTACCTTCATCCATAGTTGTGGTGGACAGTTCTTGAACATACTGTAAACTTCCCTCCTCAAGCTCCCAGGGCATCTTCACTCTGAAGGCAGTCCATAGGTGGCGTCGATAGACATCTCGAAGAGCAACCTCTAGTCAGTGACAGATGACTGTCAGTGAGTAGATGTCCCAGTCTCACATTCACTGGAGGGACAATTCTGAGGTTTATTCTACATGGTTTCCCAAAGGATCCCTAGCAAGAATGAGCTCAGTTGCCTAGAATAACAACCAGTTCGAGAACCCACTTTCAATTGGCTTCCCCTCATCTTTGTTTAACTCTCTCCACTGCATTCACTCTACTTCAGCATTCTGGGAATATATCACAAATAAGTTATCTCTACCTAAATCAAAATCTAAGAATTTGCTTTTGGGAGAACCCAAACTTTGATAAGAATCCTATTATACTAAAATTTTAATCTGATCACCTTTGTAATAAATTTTTGATAAGTTGGTAGATAATCACATCAGTTGGTCGACATGCTAATAATTCTAATCCGTTTTTAATTTCATGACTTCCTTCTGTTATCACAAGACTTGTGTGCTAATATGAAGATAATTATATGTATCTTAATATTTCTATCACCACACCCGACTCTTTTCATTATTAGAAAGAAAAGAATCTTTTGTAACATCTATTCAATGTTCTGTTGTAGAAAAGGGGGTAATATTAATGACACTGGAGTAATTTTCAAATTTCAAAGAAAATGTATCTCAACAAAAAAATTTATTTAATGTAAGAAACGCAGCCTCCCTGTGTTTGCATGGCCCTTACTCTCAATCAATACAGCTCATACAATATTTTGTGCTCAAGATTTATTTGGCAAATAGATATATTTTGGAAAATATTGTTCACTTTCTTTCCCTGTCAGACTGTCTGTTGACACACTAGTGAATTGTTTATAAAATGAATGCTGTATCTTCCTTTCAGCTGACAGGTCCCTGTAGTCTGCTGTTTATTAGTTTTGTTTCTTGGATTCAAAATGCAGGATCTATTTTTCCCCAGTGTTGCTGTCTTTTTTTTGCTTTTCTTTTCTTAGTGAACTAGAAGAAGAATAACAGAATGTTCTTATTTACAAGTAACTACTGAGATGTCCTTCAAATCCACTTTGAATTTCCATTAAACTCTTCTTCCATGTCTTAAATCTTTAAAATGTAAAAGAATCTAATGCACAAGTTGAGAATTTGGGGGGTTTTGTTTTTTGTTTGCTTGTTTGTTTTTTAGTTCTTTCTGTTGGAGCTGTACAATATAGAATTTATTTCCAGGGTCAGAAAAGTCATGTCATAGAAATCTCTTTAAATTGGTGGCATCGAAATGAGAGCAAAACTAATGGTATATTCAAAGCAATTATTTTTAGAAAGAAGCAAATTTTTGTCATTCATTTCTTCATCCATCTATCCATTCATAAAACTTGTATTAAATACCTAATATGCTGGGCACTGAACTGGGTGCCAGAAATAGCAGAAATGAGTATCTCAGTCCCTGACTTGAATAAGTTCAATCAACCTGAGTAAACAAACACGTAAAAAATGATTGAACTTTAATGTGACAGGTGCTACAATAGAGGTATTTCTATAGGCTGAGAAATGTAGGAGCATAGAGAAGAATCTAATTCTCTCATAAAAACTTCATTGAGGTTATACTTGAGATAAGCCTTGAAGGATGAGTTAGGCAGAAAAGAGAAGGTAGGCATTTCAAGCACATGCAAGGATGGCAATAAAAAGATTTTATTTTGTGTTGTTTTATTCAGATTTTGTTAGAGAATGCAAATTCTCTGTCCTTTTGCAGTACAGAAAAGAATACGAAAGAATCCAGGCTGGCAAAGAAGGCAAAGATATGTGTTGAAGGAATCTGGATTTTACACCACAGATAACTGGAATCCTAAATTTGAGCACTTTAGCAATATTGGCATTTTAGGACCTGCATTGGATCTGAAGTCACTGTGGAGAATGAATGATGGGAAGTAGCATTGGAGGGGAGAAAAGATATGAGAATAGTTAGACTTCTCATCATCCCATTATCACTGGTGTAAATGTGTCTGTATGAGAGGGTTTTCCTGACTATCTGAAGTAAGTCCCTAACACAGTGACTGCCTCATGATATGATTTAAGAATAAATAAATAAATAGGTAAAAAGAAAGGGATGCAAAATGTAATAAAGACTTGAAAAGTGGAGGTCAGAAGGGAACAGAATAAGAAGACATTCAAAAAATATTTTCAATACAAAATTAATATGATTTGGTGATAAATTTAAAGAAAGTAAGTTGTGATCATTTTTTTAAGTAAAGGTTAAAAGTAAAAAAAAAAAAAAAAAAAGGAAATTAAGAAGATCCTGAATTTACTATTTGAGAAAGTGGCTTGATCATACTGCTATTAACTGACAAAAGTAAAGATTCAGATTGTTGTTGGATGCATTGTGCATGTTGTAGGGACTAAATAGGGAGTGCTTTTCCACAGAGAATGATATACATAAAGCTAGTTTGTAACACTGTGAGTTTTAGATACCTTCTAAGATATTCAGGCAGACATATAAGGTAAAACAGCTGATAGATAGATAAACAGATGATAGAGACATACAGTTTAGGAAACAGATCTGAGCAGCATATACAGGTATAGCAGTTACTAGTGTTTTGTAGGAATAGATGAATGACTGTTGTGGATAAATATTCCCAAAAACTGATACAGAACAAGAAGAATCAAAGGCCATAAGAATATGTAACAATACAGGACAATAAAAAAATTAGGAAAGGAACCAAAATTGGGAGTTCAAAAGAAGTTCTAAAGAAAATGTTGTCAAATGTGACAAATGTTAAAGAGATCAATTAAGGTTAAGAAAAATGTATGATTTCTGGGGCGCCTTGGTAGCTCTGGTGGTTAAGTATCTGCCTTCCGTTCAGGTTACGATCCCAGGGTCCTGGGATCAAGCCCCGCATCAGGTCCATACTCAGCGGGATGCCTGCTTCTCCCTCTCCCACTCTCCCTGCTTGTATTCCCTCCCTGTCTCTCTCTCTGTCAAATAAATAAATAAAATCTTAAAAAAAAAGAAAAATGTAAGATTTCTAATTTGTAAATTCATATGCTATTTTATTTGAGGCAATTTTTAAGTTATATAAAAATATTAATCAAATATTCATTAAATATTCATTGAATATTCATTCAATATTCCAGATGAAAACTAAAAATTCCAAAAGTCAATAACATTAAACAAAAAGTACTTTCAATGCTACCACAGACATGGTAATATGTCATAATAATGTCACAGCTCCCATAAGCTGAGATGGTAATGTTTTGAATAGAGAAAATGAAATTTGAAGGGTAAACTGGCCACTGTTCATGTACTTATATATCCCTTTTTTCCTAAACAGAACACATTTAGTTTTTATTTCTGGTCTTTTTATTTAATGTAGAAATTCTCAGAATTTTCTGTGAGCACATAGTCGTCAATGACTTAGAACATCAAAGAAAAGCAAGGTTCTTCTACTCTCAAAGCTAATAATCTTCTAGCAGCTCATTAGCTAGAATTTTTGCCTAAGGGAGCAAAGATGTAGCGAATAACAAGGTCCTTTACCTAGTATATATTTATATATGTATTCATATTATATATGTATGTATATTATAATATATAAAATATTTATTAGTATATATTTTATATGTTAGAATTATACAATATATATACTAAAAGATGATTATGTAAGTTGAAAGCTACTTTTGTTTTTCAAATATGTATTATATTTAGCAGTATTTCCTTTAAAACTATATAAATAAGAAATTTGTTTATGCATAGAAAAGAAACACAGGAAATAATTTCTGTTAACAAAATATTTTACTATGCATAGGCATTGTAAAAATTGGAAATATTCTCTCAAAGGAAAATCTTATCCCTGTTATAAAAATAATATATAATATTACATTCAACAACTATTTTAGGTATATTTATAGAAAAACAATTTTTAGTGTTATAGCTTTATATTTTCATTACTTATGACACTGTAGCCTCGAGCTGATATTTAATAATGACAATGGTTATATCAACAATATAAACCAAATAACCCATATTACTTTGGTCACGCAGTTATTTCTCTATCAGGATCTTATTATTACCCAAGAAAAACAGTAATTACTATTCATTAAGTACTTGATATGACCTATACTCAATAGTTTCAACATATTGTACTCTTGAGGAACTGTTCTTGAGGTAAGTGCTCAGTTAAAAGAAGAGTAACTACTAAGCGGTAGAGCTAGTTTCTCACTAAACTCTTTTTAAGTTTGTGCTCTTAATCACTATGCTGAAATCAGTCACTCAAAAGATACCTAACAACCCATCTATGTGTTTAAAAAGTAGTCAATACTTCCACTTCCAATTTAAGAGGAAGGCTGGAAACATGTGTTTGCTTTTTAAACACCCCTCCAATTATTCTTGAAAGATTTTGAAGTACAAATAAATAATTTCACACCAGAGAAAATGAGAGGTGCATTAAAGAATAAAAGAGATTTCAACAAACTTTTTAAAGATGAAGTTTATATGTGAGCAGATTGACAGATGAAACAGAGGGGAAAAACTACAAGCTAGAATATGCCATAAAAATACTGCTGAGTAGGTGTGAAAACATTCACTTGAAAGTAACCTGTGGAGGATTTGGGCTCAAAGTCAGCCGATGCAACAAAGAACCAAAGTGAGAAATAAGACTAAAAACAGGAAAATTCATTAAAGATAGTACATAAAATAAATTTACCAGTCATTTCTCTTCATTTCTCCTCCAGAACCTCTGCACAGACAGCCAGACCTTCCCCAACTCATGACACCTGATGGCATACTCTAGAACTGAATAATCTGTTTAGAGAAAGCTGAAGTAGGACTCTAAAGTAAGTCTCAGAGCCAGAAGAGCAGTGATTAAGTTTCTGGTTTTTTAATCTAGACATCTTTTTTTTTTGTTAAAAATATCAATTTATTTATTTATTTGACTTCTATTTTTTTCCCCAAATACATTTATTTTATTTTTTCAGTGTTACAAGATTCATTGTTCATGCACCACACCCAGTGCTCCATGCAATATGTAATCCAGACATTCTAATTTGAATTCTAACATGGCCTCTTACTAGCTTTATAATCTTGAGAATATTGCTCAACTTGTCAGTGCCCAAATTTCTTATCCGTAAAATGGGTATAATTAGAATATCTCAGGTCTGCTGCAAGAAATCAATGAATATATACATATAGAAATAAAATATAATAAAGGCACAGAGATAGAGATATAGTAATAAGAACAGTTTCTGGAACAAATTAAATACTTTTCCCATCTTTCCTAGATCATCCCCACTGGCTTACAAACACTAGCTTATAAATTCTCTAGTTCTAATTAAATAAATGAAAACAAAAACCTTTCTCTACCACACATTCCTCTCTAACTACAAGCCCATTTTCCAGTCTTATTTAGAGCAAAACTCCACAAAATTGACAATACAGCCGTGGCAAACATTCCAAGACCCGCAGGGGATGCCTAAAGCTGCAGATAGTACCGAACCATACATATACTGTGTTTTTTCCTATGCATACATACCTATGATAAACTTATTTTATAAATTAAGCACAGTAAGAGATGAACAACAATGAAAAATAAAATAGAACAATTTAGCAATATGCTGTAACACAAGTTACTTGAATGTGGTCTCTCTCAAAATACCTTATGGTGCTGTACTCACCCTTCTCGTGATGAGGTGAGCCGATAAAATGCCTACGGGGTGAGATGACGTGAGGGGAATGACTGGAGGCACCGCGGCGCTGACGGTGACGTAGAGTTGGGCGACTACTCACCTGAAAGTTCCTCAGAAGGAGGAGCATCGCTTTTAGCGAGGTCTTTGACTTCCGGTGACTGAAGCTGCGGAAAGCGAAACTGCGGGGCGGACACTTCATGGTCTCTGACTCCCTTATGTGTGTTTCTTCTCATTCTCATTCCAGTCTAATTTTTGCTCCCTCTATATTTATACTTTTAGAATCATGTCTGAAAAAAACGTGAAATAAGAATGACTTTTCGTGACAATCAATAGATCCTTTAAGTTGGTTAAAAAAAAAAGAGATGTGATCATATTATGTAGTTAAGGAGATCACTAACTGAACAATTTAAAAAGATTTTCTCAGCTGCTTACTTCTACTTCGACAGCACACATACTAAAAACTGGAACGATACAGAGATTAGTAAGATTCTCCCTCCCCAACCCCAGCTCTCCCTCTCTCACCCCTCTTTCTCTCTCTCTCAGATAGATAGATGATAGAAAAAATGAAAAGATTTCCTCTGAGCCATGGGTCAGGTTTAGGACAGAAAAGTTTAGTGATCTTTACTTTTCATCACAAACACTTCTGATGTACTCAATTAGTTACCGTGTGTATATACGATTAGAGAAAGTAATTTAAATGTATAACAGCATAAAACATTCACTTTCTGCTATTTGTTAGCTACAGAAGCTTCCTATTTCCACATAGGAACCTATGAGCTACCTTTCAAAAAACAGTCACTGGTCTTTTCATTTCTAAAAAGTATAGACATCAATTATAATTGGATACTTTTATTCAGGAAAACACTATTTCTGAATATTTGGGGACTTAGTTTTTACATAAAGGCCTCGAACAAAACAACAACCTCAGCACTCTATACTTAGGCAATTCCCAGTGACAGCTTATAACCAGTACATTTTAAAAATCGTAATACTACTAATAGAAAAACACGCGAGAACTTTGTTATAACAATAAAACCAACATTACCCAATGGATGCCATGTGACAGGACCTGGATCAGAAAATGGCCTGAATGGGATATGGCACAGGCTGTCTGGTTTTACAACCAACCACGCTTCAGGTGAAGGAGAGCAACAAAGAGCCCCACAAGGCCTATCTTGGTCAGCTGAGGTACCAGAAAGGATTGCTTCACTTACATATATGACCAGGAACAGAGAGTTCCTATAGCCCATATACATGGCTACACACACACACACACAAACTCTCTCTCTTTCTCTCTCTCTCTCTCTCTCCTACAAATTTTTGCCTGAAAAGATTTCATGTCTTTTTCAAGCTGAGACATGATCAAAAAGGATCCAATACAGGATCTATGTCAAAAACTACTAGTACGTAGAAGGCAAGAAATAAGAATGAGAAAGCAAATTTAGAAAATTTGCTATGGAAAAGCTGAAAAATTGAGACAAAGGATTTTCCCACTCAAAAAAATATATATATTTAAAAAGAGCTCAAAGCAGAGGAAGACCAAAGAATGATAACAAAAAAGATAACAGATGAGCTGAAAGGGAGAGTTGAGCCTGTATACTAAAGTTGGAATTGATCACATCTAGATTTTTTTTCCTACATCCATACTGAACACAGAAGACTCTGGGTGAGCCTCCTGCTCCATAAAATGGCTTTCATGCACTCATTTTACTTGCTGTAAAATATGTAAGAAATAAAATCATGGTTCTCAATTTGTAATCATATCACAAAAGGGTTGAGCCAGCAATTTACACAAACCTGTATTTTTCTTGTCTACAAAACTGCTTATGAGAACACTTTTACCTCGTCTAGACAGCCTTAGACCATATGATGATCAGCAGTGGGTTATTTTAACCTTGCCTCTAATTTAGGAGACAGGAATCCATGAGGAGTGAGATTAGTTTCCAGGGCCCATTCCAACCAATTATGTTACTTTTGAGTTTTGTAAAAAGAGTGTAGTGTGTGCTCTTAGAGCCAGCGGGACAATAAACAAAAGCTAGAGTTAATCTACAATGTGATATTCCTTTCATTTACTGGATTCTCTTCTTTGTCTACTGAAGTGCTTACTTTGAGAAGGGTGAGTCCCCAAATTGCCCAGGACACCAACAGAAAAAGCCCCAGACCCTGCTTCTGGACTTTGTGGTCTAGAAGAGGGAAGGCAACAGTCACCCCTTCACTTTCAGACAGCTGCCTCAGAGCTTTCCTCCCACAGATAGTGCTGAGCTGGATCTGCAATACTTTGAGATTTGAATTTCTGGTATACAGTATTTCTAAATCCTACGGGACGGTGAAAATGGACTATAGCTATTTTTTCTACTTTCTCTGGGAAAAGGTGCTAAAACTAAAACATGACTATTGAAAAGAGATCCTAAATGTAAACACATTAACCTAAATATATGTAAAAGAAAAGACTCCTAGGCAAAATACTCATTTTAGCTTTGGAGAAATTAACTTCTCTCCAGAGCTGTATCTCTATATCTCCTCAAAATCCTAAAAAACATTCACATGGAAATGTCATTCCTCAATGGCTTTTTGATGAAATAGGGGATGCCCTCACCCAGAATTTCCTTACTCTCATGATGCCCCATTATCATCTGTCCCCATACTCCTCTGGTCAGCAAAAAAATGGGAAAAGAGAATGGTAAAATTAAGCACAAATTGTAGAAAATTGTTTAGATACTTCTTAATAATAGCAAAAAAAAAGATATCAATCAAAATAAATTAGTTCCATTAGACATAGTACACACATATACTAATACCAATAAAAATACTATGCTTTTTTTTTGCTTTTTTTCTCCTACATTCTTTCTTGTGTTAAACAGCAAAATGATAATCATAGCAAATTTTTTTTAAAAGATTTTATTTATTTATTTGACAGAGAGAGAGAGAGATCACAAGTAGGCAGAGAGACAGGCAGGGAGAAAGGGGTAAGTAGGCTCCCTGCTGAGCAGAGAGCACAATGCGGGGCTTGATCCCAGAAACCTAAGATCATGACCTGAGCGGAAGACAAAGGCTTTAACCCACTGAGCCACCCAGGTGCCCCAATCACAGCAAATTTTAATGATAATGTATAAAGAAAAATATTTTCAAAATATAATACAGTGATCCTTAAAGTTTAAATTTTATAGCATAAGGATGGATATAATAAATATTTGTCTAATGTAATATATTGTAATATGTACATCAGGGGTAGATTATCTAGATTTTGCTCTGGCTTTATTCCATGAATATCTACAACAGACCAGATCAAATGCCTGTGCAATTAGGTACAAGAAAAATATAGATTAGAAATAATAATTTAACAATTGACGTAAGATAATTCATCTATGTGCATTTCATTATATTTTGTACTATGTATTTCTAATAATATAAACCAAAACAAAAAAACAAACAAACAAAACCCACTTAGTTCTATCTAAAAAAGCATAGGCAATTGATAGTCCCATGGGGGAAGTTGAATATTACACAGATTACCATTCCTTAAGCTCAACAACTATTTATTTAGTTGTGGTTTTAAAAGCTAGGATAAGAATCCATTAACTCACGTTCCTTCTGGGAAAAAACATCTAATAACTACAGATAAGAAAAGTTAATTTTCATGCTTTAAGCATAAACCAGTGCAAAGATATAGGTCCTATTTGGTTTTTAAATGTCATTTAAATGTCTTTGCATCTGAAATTTCTGCCTAAAATTTATATAACAATGTTGAATGATAAAGTAGTAAGGAATAATTTATATTTCATGAACTAAGAAATAATGTCCCTAAAATGAAATTTGGAACAGTTTAGTACGTGGAAACTTTGAGCGTAGGATTTTTTGGGAAAAAATAAAAACAAAAACTGATTGGTAGTTAAGGTTTAAAAGACTATCTTGAGTCAACTGTTTTGATATTACAAGAAATATTTGCCTAATACCATATAACATAGCAACTTAATGATTGAAGTCACATAAATTATTTATTTTTCCTTTCCAAGTGTTGGAATACTGGGGGTTCTATACCTGATAATACTGTGTTCTATGTGTTTCAATATTAAACAGACATACACGAATGTAACCTTTAGGCCATAATACGAAGTGAACCAAATTTACATTTCTCTTTCTAGGTTTTTTAATGTATCTTCCCTTTTTCTTTTGGAAAATTCATTTCAGGAAAAGTTATGAGTACCTGTATGAAATCATTATGTTATTTTTACAGAGGAATGCCCATTTTTTGTTATCTCCACTTGAGGAATAAAAAGTAACTGAACTCGAGTAATCAGAGGTATCATGGTAGAGTGCAAAGAGTATGGGCTTTGGAGCAAGGCAATGTACATTTGCACCCCTTCCTTAGCTATGGAAATTAAAGTAAGGTATTTAATTCCTCTGAACCATGATTTCCTAGTATATACCTAGAACATGATACCATTCTTTTAGGGTCACAGTCATGATTAACTCAGAAAACAATCACTTAGCACAGAGCCTGGCATGGGGCCATGGGGAGCGGGGGCAGGAACAGCTGCTTAGCAATTTTTAATGTTATATGTGTGCATATATGTAATAAGAAATATGAGGGTTCTCCCTACCTTTCTTCCTCTCCTACTCTCTTCCTCCCACTCCCTCTCTCACTTTCTTCTTTTCTGCAAAAGGTGAAGCTACCTGATCCATAAAGTAAAAGGTATTGTGGGGAAGTGTCTCCTTTTTCCCTTCAACTACAGGAGAGCTGTGGTTTTAAAAGCCATGGCCTCCTGAAGCAGCTCCCTTTATCCTTTAGGAAGGTAAACTTGTTTATTGTTGTTAACATCTGGTCTTTTTCAGTGCCTCACCAAGTTCTATTGGGCAGGGGGCAGGAATTGAGCTTTGGCTAGAATGGGGTTAAGAGGGAGATGTTAAAAGGATACGAGGATTCAGACCCCTGGAATGAATGCCATTCCTAAAAGGAACTGCAAAGTATAATGGCTGATTGGAAAGATTCTGGAGGGATAAAGACTTCTTTAAGGGACACTATTCAAATACCTAGGACCCATAATGGTTCCAAGGAACTGCTGCAGCTAGTCATTTCATGAATCATTTAAGTGAGACCACCTGGTAACCACATAGAACTATTTCTGTCAACTCAATTCATGAATAGGGATATTTCCCTGACTTTATGCAGAAACCTCTTCTGCCATCTGCCCATTAACCATAATGATGAATATGAGACTTCCCATTCTGTATCACTCAGCTACCTGACGCAGACATCTCCCAGCAACACTTGAGAACTTAAAATATCAACAGAAATCACAAGGCTCCCAACTAAGTTCAGAGGAGAAACTCCTGAATCTACCTTTTAGGATAGGATTGGGAACTCTAGGACACTCAAGAGTGAACACCCATTTTTAATACATATTTTGTAATAGCTAACATCTATTTAGCTCTACATGCCATGCACTGAGCTAATTAATTACATGCACTGATTTTTCACAGTAACTCTGTGGGGTAGGCACTATACTCTTTTCCATTTTGCAGATGACAACATAGAAGCCTAAGATATTTAGTAAACTGCAAGTGCTTCTCATGTGTCAGTAAATGACAACCAAAACTCTATTCCAGGTGTGGCTGACCCCAATATCCATGCATTTAACCACTATAAATGGATTAAAAGAGACCATTACTTGAGAAAGTCAAGAGTGGAAAAGGGGCTGAGGTGGGGAAATGGGAAAATGGTGCTCCTCTATCCTGAACTCAAGCCAGTTAGATAGTTACTAAGTAGGAAGGGAATTCTCTTCTAATGAGAGTGTATGGTACAGATGAACATAGCTCTCTTGTTAAAAAAGCACTGGACAGGGGTGCCTGGGTGGCTCAGTTGGTTAAGCAGCTGCCTTTGGCTCAGGTCACGGTCCCGGAGTCCCGGGATCGAGTCCCATATTGGGCTCCCAGCTCCATGGGGAGTCCGCTTCTCACTCTGACCTTCTCCCTTCTCAAGCTCTCTCTCACTCTCTCTCTTTCCTAATAAATAAATAAACAAACAAACAAACAAACAAACAAACAAACAAATAAATAAATAAATAAAATCTTTAAAAAAAAAAAAGCACTGGACACATACACCTCAGGCAGTATGGTGTGAGTATACTTTCCAAATGCATTCTTTTCATTTAGTTACTTGGTAGGCAGTTCCTGCTTCAGCTTTTGTTTTCTCCAAACCACAGATACACATCTGTAGATCTCCACGAGGTTTTCATGCAGTGCCCCATCATAGATTTGAGATAAAAAGATAATCCTCCACCCCAAAACACTCTGTCTCTCTCTCTTTCTCTACCTTGGGGACTGAGAAGGACACAGAGCACCCCAACTCTGAAGAATCCATCTCCTATTACCTAGCCCTCCAACTTGAATCCCTTTATAGCTTTCAATGGACAAGGGATTGAGTTTCCAGCACCAGTTTCTGGCCCTCTCCTTTGTAAATCATATGTCAGTAGTCTTTCTTACTTCATTTTATGTGGCGGAACAGGTAGAATCTGTCCTTGGACATCTGGTCAAAATAAGAGTTCTATGTTAACATCAGTTGCTCCCCTCAAAAGAAAAGAAACTAAACTCTTTCTTTCAACAATAAATCCATCTTCTTATCTCTAAACTCTTCATAAACTTTACTTTTTAACTGCTGGTTATACAACAGTAGATCTGTGATGAGGGTAATGACTTCCATTGTAAAGATATGCAAATGAATTCCAAGTGTGCTGTCAAATGATGAAAGGAAAAATGATGACAATTTTATTCTACTTGTTCTAGAGTAAACATTGGTAAACTAATTACACGATACACCTTCACTGAATATCTATGAATGGAGCAAGAGTCTCTGATTACCGATTTTGTCTTTATTTCTATTTGATAAATTACATTTAATTATACTGTAATTAGATAACACCTTTAGCATTAAAAAATAAGCCATGTAATAAGGTATAATTTCTGAAAACAGCATAAATTCTAAAGATTGTAAATAAAGAGACCACATGATAACTGTGAATTCATCAGAATAGTCTGGTTTATATATTTTTTAAAAAGACTGCTTTGCATAATATGGAACAGTATTCAACGTGTCAATTCTAGAATTCTTTATGAAAAAGCAATTGAAGAAACCAGTCTCACATGCAAATGCATTTTATAAAAGATAAAATTTACCTAGCTACTAAATGAAGCTTTGGAAATTAAAAAAAATTACCCATCAAATTCTCCTCTAATTGAAACAACTACTAATTAAATCAAGTGCTTAACTAGTTCATCACAATTAAACAGTGAATTTCAAACCCTCTCCTAGTTGACATTTACCAGAAATTATCTACTTTTCTCTCTTCAATCCCCTCCCAACACCCACTGCTTTCCTGCATTTCACATCCAAATCAGTAGGGTAAGATATCTGGAAACCACTTTCAGCAAGGTCCTTTTGTCCAAGGATATTTCAGTATGTTTTTCTGATCAAAACACAAGAAAATGACAGTGCCTCACCTCCCTATTCTGTTATGTAAAATGCCAACAAAGAGCAGACATGGCTTTTGGCAATAACAGCAGTGACTCTAAATCTGGTGACTACCAGATGAGAGGCCAAGTCACAGAGGAGGGAAGGGCATCTTGGTAACTTCATCCAATTACTCATCTAGAGTTTTCCTATCTATTATATATGTAAAAGAAAACAATTACCCCAAGCCACAGTAACATTTGGGGAACAATGACAAAACTTTCAGAATACATCAGAGATCATATCTTCTTTAGCAAGTCTTGGCATGAAAGTTTTAACATTGTTCTCTTTGATCACTTTCTAGTTAAAATTCTCCTTTTTATGCTACCTGTAAAAAGCACCCTTACTATATTTTCTTCCTTCAGTTTTATCATTCTAGGGTTATCAGAGTCTCTACTGAAAATGATATTTAAAATTCATTTACCACAGCCATCCGGAATACTTGCCCTCATTAACTGAAGATTTTGGGATCATGGTCACAATCTCCATTCCAACTCTTAGGTCTGTCTTAGATGATTCCAAGTCAGTGTTGATGACCCAAACTACATACCAGTCTTTCATTACTACCATGTGGTCTCCAAATCACCATTTTATCACATCTAACAACTCCTTTGGGTGGATTCTGGACATTGCCATCTACAAAACTTCCCCAGATTTGGAAAACCAAATTCAGACATCATCCTCCCTGAGTACATCTTCCTATCCTTTCATTTTGTTTCCTGAACCACTTCTGCTACAACTCTTTTCCTATCACAGTGGGATCATTAACCCATCAACCCCTCTACTTCATTCCTATTATAGCAGCTCCACTTTTCATAATATTTTTCCTGCATAAAGAAGATGATGTGACATGGCTGTAGTTTCTATTAAGATAAGACACTGAAGTAATCATTTCTAGCTATAGAGAGAAGTAGCCAAGGAGAGAGAGAAAATGAGAAGAATAAGGACAAAAGTTGACTTAACTGTCCTTTTCCCTCAACCAGTCAGTGTTGAACTCCTTTATCAACAGGCCACCTGAGAAAGAAGAAATGGAGGCAAGACACGTTTAGATGACGAGAAACATTCATGAAAAGAATTTTGAACCTGGAATTAATGATGAACCTGGAATTGCTCCCAGAGACTGCATTAAAATATATCAATATAACAGAAATATATCTTTGTTTTTGAGCTGTCTTTAGTTATCTTTAATTGTCAAATTTGTTTTTCTACCCTCGGTAGAAATAGGAGGTCCACCTCAAGATGAATTCAGAACTAAAAAATTCAGATAGATACTTTTGCACTGGAAGTCATTGTGTATAATTCTAATCTATCAATTAGTATCTGTGATCCATTAGGTTAGTCACTCTTCTGCTAATTCTCTGAATATAATTTCCCTGTTGTCCTTTAGTTATACCTCTCACAATAATCCAGGATACACCCAGCCAACCATCTATCTACCCTGTGCAAGCTGTGGAGCTAAAGGAAAAATTCATAAACCCAAGGAGATCAAATCTATGAAAAACTAAACTGGGACTTCAATCCTGCCTAGAAATACTGCTAGGTTTCTCTTGTTAACTCTCTTAACAACTTGCCATTTCCTTTTCTCCCACGAGATTATTTTACTGGCTATATTTATCTATTTTTTCACAGAGATTGTGGAAGCCTTCAAAGATAGCCAACCCAACTTTGCACCACCATATCCATAAGCCTGCCTAAAATGGCTCCCTTCCTTTCCACTTTCCCTCACATTAGGATGCATGAGGTATTGTAGGAGGAGTTCATGCAGAGGATGTGACTGCTGTTTGACTCTCAAGCTGGATCCAGGAAACTGGAGGCTCTCTACCTCCTCCCCTGTCCTTGGAATATATAGTCTACATTCTTCTCACTGTTCCCACGCTAGGAGCCATATCAAGGATGTGACATTGAGAGAACAGTGTGTTACTAAGACCATCTGGACTGTATACATGACTGAACTCCATTAAGGCCTATACATAAACTTTTAAGATCCTGGTGGGCAGATACAGAGATCTACTCATTTTGCAGTTACTTAGGACAAGTCTCCTACGTAAGTTCCCTTACTTATTAAAACTGTTATCTACCAATCTGGAGTGCCCTGCCTCTTTCTTTGGTCTCTCCTTGCCCTCTACATACAGGGCCCAGTTTTGAATTTCATCCAGAGAATTCCTTGATTTCAAACCTAACTTCTTCTCTTCATGGGCAATCCTCTTCAAGGAATTTTCTATTTTTAATATTCTTCAGTACTTTACTTTTCTGTCTCTCTTGTATCTACTCTAACCTGAAAATCTGTCCTATCACACAATTAGTAACCTTCTTGTGTTCTGGAACTTCAGAGACTAGGTCTAAGGCAACTGAGAAAAGTATCAACTTCTCTTTTGCTCTCATGCAGCTGCCATAACCATCCAAGGAAATTTGATGAGCACAAAAAGGAGAAGGAGGCCCAGTTTATGCACATCTTATACAATGACAGCCTCTTCTCTCCTCATCCCTCCACTCTCCATACCTCCAGCTCCTCCTCATTCTCCAACTACCATAAAACTTTCTTTGCACTGTTAGAAGACCCTCCTTACTCTACTGTTTTCTTCGAGGTCTTCTCATTTGCATATCTTTATGCGACGGAAGAGTAGTCTCCACAGTTGACAAAGTTCCAACCTCAGATTCAGAGGGCCAAGCTATAATTTTGGCTAGGCCTTTAACTATCCAAAAATGGGAATATTACCTTAAAACCATATTAGTGTGTGAATTTTACCTAATCATAGATTAAATACAATTTAAGTCACAAATTTATAACCCTTACACATTCTACCATAGGGATCACCTTTCATAAGGTCACCACAGCAACCATGTATCTAAGTCCAGAGAAATTTTTATTATTATTATCTTACTTTGCTTTACGAGGTATTTGATACAGTTTATTACCCGTTCCTATATACTCACCCTTTTACAAGCAAGCAAATGTCCTCAATCCTGTGACCATGTGACCACACTCTCTCCTGATTTTCTCCTCTGTCTTAGGCTACTCTTTTTGGGTTCCTTTCTCAGCTCTTCCTCCCCAATTTGATTATTAATATTTGATTTTCACAAGGCTCCAAACTAAATCTCATTTTCTTTTCATTCTATCTTCTCTTTCCAGATGTTCTCACTCAGTCTGTATGTTCTAATTTTTATCTATGCATTGATCACTCCCAAATGTTTTATCTATAGTCCAAATAATTCTTCTGAGCTCAGATCGACATAGAAACATCTAAAGTTCATGATCAAACTCAACATCAAACTCATCGTCCTCGTATTTCTTCTCCAAAAGATGTCTGCATTATTTTTATTTTAGTTTATAGCATTAGCCTTTACCTCATTATTAAGCGAACAATCTGGGAAGTGCTGTTTCATAAAAATGTGTGTATGTGATAACATAAAATAGGCTTCTTAATGTGTGTTACATTCAGAAAAATGTTTGAAGGCCAAATTTAACATATAAATTGCTTGGAAAAGTGTCCGACATACAGTAACTATTCTAAAATGTTAGTAATTATTACAACTATAGTTTTTAATCATCATTCTCCTTCACCTGCCTCTCCATAACCAATCCATTACCAAATCCTCTGTTTTTATTCTCCAAATATATCTTTATCTCATCTATTTCCCTCCAGTCCTTCTGCACTGGTCTATTCTAAGCAAATTTCTCTCTCACCCAGTCTGTTCTAACACCTCCTTCCTAACTGTTCTTTGGATATCCACTCTCGCCCTTCTTCAGATTTTTCTCCACCTTGCTTTCAGGGTGAGTTCTTCATGAGGCCAACCTGATCAAGTCAACACCGCTTGCTCCTCAAATAGCATCCTTCAAAGTATCCATTATTAATATGGTCTACATAGCTTCATGACATATGCATAAAGATTCACTCATATCACTCTCCCACTCTGCCAATATATTCCAGCTTCACTGTCCCTTCTCTCAAGTTTCCTGAACTCAACAAACTCCTTTCCAAATCTGGGTGAGCTTCCATACCTTCTATTTTCTCTGCCCAGAACACAATTACACACTGCCTCCCATCCCATCTCCTACTTTTTGTTGGCTACCTTGCACTTATTTTTTTTGGTCCAAGTTTACAGTTTTAGGTTATATTCTCCAGAAGCTTTGTCTGATATCTTCCAATCAGTAATTTCAAACTATAAATCGTGGCCCATACTGTGTTATGAAATCAATTCAATGTGTCTATAACCACTTTTTTTTTTTTTAAGTGGTGGAATGTTTTGTCAGGGTATGAACTGGAATGGGATGGGATGGGATGGGATATAAGGCATTCCATGTAGTTAAAGTAAAGTACTATTTTATAAATTTGTGTGTGTTTGTGTGTGGGTGATATTTTTTCTTACAGTAAGTCACATTCAAACATAAGTTTGAAAGCACAAATTTATAAACCACTGTTCTAACATTTATATGTTTTTATAACATCAACATTTGTTTTAGTAAATTTAGTTCCATTTAGCAAAACGAACACACTCAGGCTGTTATCTGTGTATCTGCAATGTAAGCATTTGTCTTATGTAAGATTTAGGCAATAAAGTAAGCTAAGACTTTACCTTCATTAAATAATGTGTCCAGATATATTATATAAATAAACATAAATAATGTAGCAAAACCTCCATTAAATAATCAATTATCTTCTAAAGTTGAGCCTACATTAATGAGGGTTTCTTTTCCTGACATCTATCAGGAAGCTATAAAATGAGAAATATAATGATGGATCTTTTGCTACAGGTGCTGCTACCGCTGCTAATCTCAGGTTCAGCAACCACTATAAGCATAGGCCTAGCAGGCAGACATAGCTATGTTCTAATCCCTTCTTTCCTGGGTACCAGTTTATAAAGTTTTGCAAGGAAAAAGTCTCTAGAAAAAAGTATCCTTACACAGCTCCTTGAAGTTTCTTGTCTTTCCTCATTTAACTGTTGGAGAGGACACTCCCTGCCTTTCTGGGTTATAAATGTTAAATGGTATAATGTATATCTAGAATAGTTTCTGTCAAGTGGTAGGCTTTTTTTTTTTTTTTAAAGATTTTTATTTATTTATCCGAGAAAGAGAGACTGAGAATGAGAGGGGAGAAGGTCAGAGGGAGAAGCAGACTTCCCGCAGAGCCGGGAGTCCGATATGGGACTCGATCCCGGGACTCCGGGATCATCACCCGAGCCGAAGGCAGTCACTCAACCAACTGAGCCACCCAGGCGCCCCAAGTGGTAGGCTTTTGAAAAATGTTGTGCCATTCTTCTTTTCTATTCCTTTTCCTTCTCTAACCCACAGATGCAGTTCCTTTTCTAAGTATGATAAGCGTTCTGAGACTCTTGGCTTAGTCTCTAAGAAAGGCTTTTCTAACATATATGATATTTCGTACTTGTTTTCTAATGTAATTATAATTGTTATTTTCAAGTACACTGCAAGCCAAACTAATGCTTTCATGAAGTGTTTTTTGATTTTTTTCATCTTATTCATCTATTCTTCTATTTTCTTATTCATAGCTGAGCAGGCCACCTGTTTGGACCAGTCTGTCTCAGTAACTCACATTCAAATGTTTCAAGTCACATTCAAACATTCCAAGTCAAGTTTGGAAATCTTCTACGTAAATGGGATTGTTTGCTATTTGATATAGGTATGCTGTCAGTTTTTAGAGGATTATGACCATAGATTGAGGGAAAATAATGTCTCAAAAGGAAGATCCCATTATGGCTGCACCAAAATATGTTTTATGAAATAATTGAAATGGGTATCATGATTTGGTTGGTCTAACAAAAATTTACTATTTTATGCCACTTCAATCCAAGACTAAAGAGTCTATAAGATTTCTTAGAATGTCCATGAAATTCTGTACAGGTGATCTATTAAAGAAATGGGATGGGAAGAAGCAGTTAGGGATTTAACAACTCAATAGAAGTTCTAATACAAGAAGCATTTCTAATACTAATAAAAGTCTTATTATTAAAATGCAGATAACTGTGGTTATCTTACAGGAGATGGGATGTTACAGCTTGATTCTCTTCTGTACATCTGAAGCCACTGATTTCACATGTTCCTCAATGTGGAAGAGAGCTGGAAGAAATGAACAAAGGTGAGTTACCCCCACTAACTACCAAAATATCCCCAGAAATTCATATTAAAGCATCAAGTATCTATACCAATTCTTTAAAGATTTTTTTCTTGCCTTTTAAGTGAAACTCTTTTCATCTAGACATGTCTCTGTTTCTGGATGTCAAAAAGAAAAAGAAAATTGAGCCTAATGGTTTTAAGAGACATAACTTTGAAAGCAACATCACCTTTTGAGCAATCTAGTCCTCAATTTGTAACAACCCTGATTTCTAAATGTGCTTATTTCATAACATGTTGAAACATTTCTAAAACCTGGTAACAATATTTATCTGAGTAGATTATTTTAGAAAGCATTAGGCAGAGAGTTTGCTCTTGAACAAGGTTACATATTTTAAAAGCTGCTGCACAGAAAATAATTATCATCATGATTTTCTTTATGTTAGACATAAATAACTTGATGCTTCATAATTTAAAATATTTTTATTTTATTATTATTTCTTGTTATCGATCACCTGCAAATTCATGTGGGGTACGAAATCCTTTATACATGAAGAATATAAAGATACATTCCTTGGATGATTTTCCCTAGAGACAAAATAAATCCCGGCCTCAGGTTTTTAAGTCTATAATAACTAAACAGATGTCTGCTCTGTGATCTAAATATAAAACTCAAGTTTATATAAACAGAATGCTTGGTTTGAATTAGAAAAAAAATTATGGTATGTTTTAGTTGATTTGTTATATCACTGTCACTATACAACTCCACCTGGCTTATCTACCTTAGGTACTTCATTTCAATTAAGTTTTCCAAGTTCTATTATCTAATAGCAGAAATCAGACAGAGGTGCCAGAACCATAATTCCAGGTGGAAATTTGACAACATTCTCTTTTGTAAAAATGTTAAATTTCAATATATATTTTCTATGTTTTTATCTCATCCTAACAACTGAAAATTCACTGGAAAATCTCCTAACTTGTGAAAGATTGCATCCACTTACACACACACACACACACACACACACACAATACTGGTTATATCAAATTTTGAGTTACATTTTCCCACTGAGGGGCACCTGGGTGGCTCAGTCAGTTAAGCATCTCCTTCACCTCAGGTCATGATCCCAGGGTCCTGGGATCAAGCTCTCATCTGGCTCCCTGCTCAATAGGGAGTCTGTTTCTCTCTCTGCCAAACCTCCCACCACTGCTTGTGCTCTCTGGCTCTATCGCTCTGTCAAATGAACAAATAAGATCCTTCTAATTTTTCCAGTGAAAAACTAAACTAATGAAAGACAAATTTTTTTTAAATGATTTTTGCCACAACTCCTCATTTGGGGAAAAAAATCAGTTCTCTGAAATATATGCTTTAAAATTTTTATTTGAAAACAAATAATTAAACAATGTATTTTTGTTTCCTGGCCATCTAATAGATAATTTTGGTTGTTTCCTCTTGGGTATGTTTGTGATGAACCATCTTTAACCAAAACCAAAATATTCGCTTACTTCTTATATTGTTGATTATTAAGAAGGAGAGTAAAAGAGAGAGAGACTAACATCATTGGAATTTTTAACTGGGAAGTAGGCATTATGCTGGATGTTTTATATTTATTATAATATTTAATGTCTTAGCATTATGATATCAGAAAATAAAAATTAAGTAATATGTAATATTAAATAGTAGTTTTTAAAAAGACATTTGCCATGAATTAGATTTTATACTAGATTTCTAAAATGTAGTCTCTCTCTCAACATCATTTCCATCACTGTTGACATATTTTTGTGTTGTGCTAGAATCGTGTAGTATAAGTCATTTGCATTTCTTGTCCTCAGTGGCATGAAATGTGTATGTTTTAAATTAATTATATTTCAATTAATGTTGATTTACAGCTTCTTTTCAATCATAATGAATTTAGAAAATTAATTAACAAGATGATAATATACAAGAATGGGATTAGGTGAAAGACCTATATCTAAAACCACATAAGAAATAAAATGTCAGCTGTCATTTTAATTTATTGTCCCTTATCACTTAACTATCAAAAGATATAGTTCTGACATTTAGAAGAAAGACAACATGCATAATAAATGTCAAGGCCTTTTCTTCCCCCTCCAAATACAACTTTATTTTCAAAAAGCATAACAACAAAAATGCAGGTGTCATGTAATTTGTTCTTCTTTTCACACTATAAGCTTTGCCTAGAAACATGCATCAGCCAAACCTGATATCTGTTGCCTAGCAACCATCTGACAATTGTATGACTTAGATGACCTGAATATATCTCTGATTGTTAACCCTTACACAACTGAGTTAATTAAACACTTAAAAACTTAACGGGTTTCCCAGGTACAAAACATTGAAGTAGAATTTAATTTTAACTATTAACAATTTAATTAGGTTGATTTCTTATTAAAGGAATTAAAGAATTGAAATAAACATGATAAAGAGTTTTTAAAATAGCAATAAATTAATGAAAAACAGATTAATGGCTTGAATCTTCTCATCTATCAGACTTAAGAATAAAACGTGCACTGTTTAACTCTAATAATTGAAGCCTCAGTTTCTACCGTTGTCGTCCAAGTTATATATATGCTCGTTCTTTCAAAATTTCAATGTCACAAAAAAATTCTGAAAAATAAAATCACTGACATTAGTTCAATTTTGTCAATGACAGACTCTTCCAGTGCTTAAAACAACAATCATAAAGTTAAACAAAGAGATGTTAATCTGCCAAGCATTCAGGCAAATATATTAATCTCTAATGTAAATATAGAACAATAAAATTAATGACTACATTTGTTAAATATAGTTATACTTCCAAAAATATACTTACTTGATATATAATGTAGGCATTCATGAAAGATAAAGAAGAGACTAAAAGTTTTTGCAAAACAGTGACATTTAAATAAATACAATTTTGCCACATCTTGAGGCTAAAAAATAAATGCTTTGCTGAACTCTCTGACACTGTAATCCTCAAAATATTAATTTCCACTAGGAACCAAGTGTTCAAAGTTCTTCTGAAAAATTCAAAGTAATTATAAATAGAATAACTTTTATCACATTGGTGAAACTACTATTAAATTTTTTACGAGTTGGGGTCAGCAAAAAAAAAAATTGTGTCTGTGTGTCTGTGAAAGTATAGTAATTAAAAACAAAACTGAGTACTCATACATTTATATTTTTAAATTATTAACATTTATCATTAGGAATATCTTTCTATTATAATTGAATACATTTATTATAAAAATAATTTATAAAGCTCTGAGTGAAAAAGCAGACCCATTTGTAAATGGGCTCATATTGCAATATTGACAGATGACCTCTACTAACTGCAGAGAAAAACTTTGATTTTCCCAAGATAAAATATAATAAAGATCTATTTAAATATATTTGTAAATATATTTTGAATATGGCACAAATATATTTATAAATATATTTATATTAACAATTATATATAACAACTTATATTTATTAATATAAATATATCTGTAAAGGTTATTTAAATATATGACATATCAGCTTAAAATCAATGGAATCAATTTGTATCATCCAGTTAATTTATAAAGTTGTAAATGTAATTCAGTAGGTAGTTTTTAACTCAGTGAAATATCTCAGTAGGGCTCTTTCCCAAAATTTAAACTGTACAATTTGGAAGGTGATGAGAGAAAAATTAAAATAACCTGATGTTCTAAGAGTCTTGCATGATATTGAAAAAGAAGAGGACAATTAAAAGAAAAATCAGAATCAAGATGTTAATTGTTATTTTTATTACAGAAAAAAAAAGAATATTCTCAAAGATAGACTATCTCAAAGATAGAGAGAATAGGGCAATAATAACAATGAGGAAAAAGACACAAGTGATGGGAAGGGAGGATGATTATCCTAGAAGTAAATGTGAGAAGAGAAAGGTAGGGAAAGTTTCCCAAATATAGGGGGAAGAACATCATCCGGTATTAGGATTAAGGAGTAAAAGTTAGTTTAGGTACATAATTTATATATTGAGCTGAGCAGTGGGGAGGGAGACAATTTATATATTCATGTCAACAATGGGGAGGGAAAGTCTAGAGATGTAAGGTAAGTTTCATATTTACTTTCTCCTTTACCTGGATGTAGCCAGCTGGGTCTTTTCAGATCTTAAAGATAAATGAAAGATGAACAACCTTCCCATTAGAAATTCTCCAGGACAGTCTGACCAAAGTCTGTTCATAGAGGACTTTGGAGAAGCCATGGCTTTATTCCAGCTCTGCCTAGGGTATGAATGCTCACCTGTGGAAAGGCGAGAAGGTCAATATAAATGGGAAGGAGCCAAGAGTAGTTAGAGCAAGCATCGTTGCATGCCTAGTAGAAAGGCCTTTAAATTGTCCCTGCCACATTCCCCTAAACATTATACCCTCTGTCCATGTGCAAATGTAAGGGACACAGAGCAGGAGACTGCTGATCCTATAGGACAAGAAGCAGAAAGAAATAAACTTTTAATGGACCCAGACTTTGTCTTAAAATCAAACAGTTATGACCACTGAATTTTGGTATTGGATAAACCCAGATGCCAGTATAGCATTTGCAACTCCACAGCTGTGTAAACTTGGGCAAGTTATTGAATCTTTATGAAATGAGATTTTCTTTGTCAATTAAGAAGACCAATACTTATTAAAATGAAATGAAATCATGTATGTAAAACACTTAGGATAATGCTTGGCACAGTCTTTAAAATCTTTCTAAAGCAAATACAGTTACTGTCACTTACTAAATAAGAAGTCTATTGTTAGGATAGGCAATTAGTTAGGTTCTAACATGATACCTGGAAGCCAGCAAAGAAGTCATGTTGAGCTACTCGGTAAGTCAGGAGTCTATCCTAGGGAGCACTCCACAAGAAGCCAGATCAAACCAGATGGGCCCAAGACGGCAGGTACCATGACAGGAACCGCTGATGAATAAAAAAAGGAAAAGTACGAAATTCTGCATCCTTGCCCCACATCATATTCTGCCCCTTAGTTAACAACTGTCAATAAGAGCTAAAAATCCAACCTCCAGGCCACGCAGCTTTATAGTTCTCTCTTGAGCTCTCTTGCTCAACTATCTTGAGAGTGTACTTTACCTTTAATAAATTTTCCCGCTTGTGTCGCTCATCCACTTCGTTGCATGTCTGTCCTTGAATTCTTTCTTGTGACAAGACCAAGAATCTTAGGCAACACCTTTGGGAGGGGCTTGGTTGAGGCCCCAGAGCCTGGGGTCTCCCTAGTTCACCTGACAACACTGTGACTAAAACAATTTTTGCTTAACAGCATTGACTCATCGAGCAATTTTTAGAACCTATTTTGTGCCCAATAATTTTCTAGATACTCAGTATACAAAAACCAATAACTAAGTCAGAATGAAGGCGACCAGCACTAGTCTAATCTTGACTTTGTTTTATTCCAAAGACTCTGCTCCTTTCCTACACCACTTTTTAATTTCAAACAGCTAAATTGAATGCCCTTTTCCCTGGTGGTGAGCAACAAAGAGAATTCTAACAAGGTAGCCACAGTTTTAATCACCATAAAATATCTAAACCACAGATTGAGTGGGTTTACTGTATAAATCCCAGAGGAAAGTTAACGAAACCAGAATGTTGAATGCTGTTGCATACATATTCAGTCATAATTGGCCAGGAGTAAATGTTAGTTTTATATAAATGATCAGGCTAAAATAATTATATTGTTTTAATGTTAGTAAGAACTCAAGTTAAAGGTTAATGGAATAGCTCATACATTCCACAAATATTCATTAAGTACCTCCGAAGTACCAACTCCTAACTCCTAAAGTAGGAATTACAAAGGTAAAAATGAGCAAGATTAGGAGTCCTGTATGGGACACAAGTAAGCAGGCAATGATGATATGGTGTGGTCGGTGCTTTGATGGAGAAAGTGTGTTATGGAAGCAGATAAGAGAGTAAAAATGCAATCTCATCAGGACTTGTGGGATTTGGGAGAGGGGAGATGGAATTTTTCTTGGAAAAGGGGTATCTAGAATGAGACCAGAAGGGTATGATGATTAATTTTGTTTGTCAACTTGACTTGGCCACAAAGTGCTCAAATATTACACTGGGTGTTACATGCAACAATGAATCATTGAACACTATACCAAACCTAATGAGGCACTACATATTGGCTAATTGAACATAATAATTAAAAAAATAAATTAAGAAAAAGAAAAATAAATGAAAAAAAAGCATTATTCTGGGTGTGTCTGTGAGGTTATCTCTGGATGAAATTAACATTTGAATTGGTAGACTGAATAAAGCCTATTGCTCTTCCTAATCTGAGGGTGCCTCATCCAATCCATTAGAGGCCTGGATAGGACAAACAGACAGAGTAAAGGAAAATTTGTTCATTCTTTCTGCTTGTCTTTGAGCTGGGACATTGGTTTTCTCCTGCTTTTGGACTTGGACTCACACTGGAATTTATACATATATATTCTATTGATTCTGTTTCTCTAGAGAACACTAACACAAAGGGAGAATAATAAAAATGGAGTAGAGAAAGACGTGTCTTAGGCAAAGAATATGTCAGGGCAAAAGCTCTGAGGGAGGATACTGAATGAGCTATTCCAGGCACTGGAAGTGGTTCAGTGGAACTGTAGCAGGGAATGTCGGGGAGGAAGAATGAAGAGATAAGGCTAGAGTAGATGGAACCAGATCATAAAGGAAACTGTGACCCAAGTTAAGGAGTTAAAACTTTAATTTTAGGGCAGAAGGGAGCCATTCACATGTCTAGGCACAGGAGTAACATGATATAAATAACCCTGTGTCTGCATTTGTATCTATGCAAGAAGCCAGCTAACAAAATAGGATGTTGTTGCTGTCAACTGGATAGATGATGCTGATGGCCTAGAAGGTGGTAGGACTACAGAGATGGAGAGAAGGAACTGGATTCAGTTAAGAAGGTAGAATTGAGAAGATACAGTATTTGACTGGATGTAGGTCTGCTGATTGAGAACGAAGCATATGGATGATATCCAGTTTTTGTTTTTTCAGAAAATAAGCAACTATATGGGTAGTGATGTCTTTCATTAAGCCTTGTGTGGAGGAAAATTAATGAGTTCATCTCTTCATAATTGTTTAAATGTCTGTAGCAAGGAATAGTAGGCAGTTTAGAATGCAGACATGGAATTCAGGGGAAAGACTTAAATTGGTAGCATAGATCCAAAAGTCTTTGGAACCATTTGTGAATGTATAATTATACCTCTTGGAGAGAATGAGATCTCTCCAGGTGAGAGTATTCACATGGCATTCATATATAATAAGCTGAATGAATATTAAAAATATGCATAAGGGTTAATAAGGTTAATAATAAGTGTTAATAAGGTTACACTTCCTATTTTTAATACAACATTGCTGATTAAAGAGAGGATTTTATGTAGACTGGAATAAAATCTGAAAGTCATTCTGTGACAACAGCTCATATACAAAAAAACAGAGAAGGGAACAGTCAGCACTGATAAGAAGATATAAAAAGTTATTATAATTTACCTAGAGCAGGTATTGAAGAATATACTTACATCAAATAAGATGCATTTTCTGTTAACTTCGTATAACTTAATGAACACACAAGTGGCCATGATTTATCCCTTTTCTTCAAAATATATTTGAACAATATATCTAGCCACCTGTAGTGAACATGACTACACACTTTATCTCAAGGTGAAATGTGAAGTTCTCGTTTCAAAAAACTTCATCATTCATGAAATAAAATTGTATCTTGATGGTAATCACACAGCATATTTCATGCATCATGTTACATTCAATTACTATTAAATTGGTCAAACACCAGTATGCACTATTAATACAATGGATTAGTCAAAAGGCCAAATAGTGAGTCTAAAAAAATCAATATCATAACAATTCACTATTCATTATTCATAACATTCCTCTCCAAATATTGTATTTCTTAAATACTACCCAAATAAGGCAAATACAGCCTCGTTTTTTTCCTTTCCAACTTTCCCTCGTTATTTAATGCTCTGGCCCACTTACTGTTTTCCCTCCTCTTTCCACCCTTAGGAACTTAGCCTCTTGAGAATCATGATAAACCAGTTCCTAGACAAAAACTTTTTCACCATATATTTAGCGAAAAGCAATAAATATATTTGCTATTTTTAAAAAGAGTTATTGATTTATTTCTCAGAGAGAGAGAGTGCACAAGCAGGGGGTAGAGGAAGAAGGTTCCTTGCTGAAGGAGGAGCCCAATGTGGGACTTGATCCCACGACCCTGAGATCATGACGTGAGCCGAAGGCAATTAATCAACTGAGCCACTCAGGCATCCTAAAATATTTGCTATTGAAAGCATAAAATACTTCACAGGAAATGAAATGGAGTAAGGAAAAATTGAGGAGGAAATATAAGGGTAATAACTTCAATAATGATTAACATTTGTTGAATGATGTTATATGACAGACACTCTGCCAAATACTTTACTTGCTAATTAAAACCAAAATTACAAATAATAAAATGGTTCAGAAGGAATGGTGGCCAGAAATAAAGAGACAGGAGGAGGAGCAAGATGGCGGAGGAGTAGGAGGTTGAGATAGAGTAGGATTCGAGAAGATCAGCTAGATAGTTATCAAACCATTCTAAAACCCAGCATAATGAACAGGAGAAAGAATAGAGGAAGAACAGCAATTCTAGGAGCAGAAAATTGACCATTTTCCGATAGGTAGGACATTTGGAAAACTGAATCCAAAGCGACGGGAAGAGAGACCGCAGGGGGAGGGGCCAACTCCCTGCAGCTGCAGAGCAGTAGAGCACAAAATTGGAACTTTTAGAGTCTGCTCCACTGAGGGATACCGCTCCAGAGGCTAAGCGGGGGGTTTAGCCCTCACAGGAACAGTGTGGTTTCAGGACCCATGGGGTCACAAAGGGACCGGGTCTGTCTAAGTGCGGCAGAGCTCCCAGGTATCGGGGCAGAGAAGCCGGCGGCAGAGAAGGAGTCCCACAGTGCGCTATCAGCACAGACGTACCTTACACCATGGTCCGAGGCACAATCGGGCCACAGCTATTTGAGCAGGGACCCTGCAGGAGGCAGCTCCGGAAGGGCCCCCTCCTTCCTCCTGCAGGAGGAGTGGCGCGGGAGCACACAGCAGGAATCTGCTGGGTTTGGAGACTCCAGACGGGGCCACACCAGAGATAGAGGTGCTCCCTCATGGGCGGCTAAGCTTGGAGCTTGGGCGGGGACCAGGGAGACAGGAGTGATTGACTGCTTTCCTCTGAGGGTGCCCTGAGGAGCAGGGCCCCGAGCGCTCAGCTCCTCTGGCGAGAGAATGGGAGGCCACCATTTGCTTCCCAGCCTCCAGGGCGGTACGGAAAGTGCTCAGGGAACAAAGATTCCCAAGAATGAACCTGAGCAAATTGCTTGGCCCGTCCCCTGGCAAGGGTTGGGCAATTCCGCCTCGGGCAAAGACATTTGAGAATCACGCAACAGGCCTTCCCCCCAGAAGATCAGTGGGAATATCCAGCCAAGACCAAGTTCATCAATTAGTGAAAACTGTGGAACTCCAGAGTATTTTTCTCCCTCACGCATCTATTCTTATCTCGATAAAATGACAAGGCTGAAAAACTCACCACAAAAAAAAAGAACAAGAGACAGTACTGATGGCTAGAGACCTAGATAATACGGACATTAGTAATATGTCAGAAACAGAGTTCAAAATGACAGTTATCAAGGTGCTAGCTGGGCTCAAAAAAGCATGGAAGATATTAAAGTTTCCCTTTCTGGAGAAATGAAAGAACTAAAATCTAACCAAGTGGAAATTTAAAAAGCTATTAATGAGGTACAATAAAAAATGGAGGCTCTTACTGATAGAATAAATGAGGTAGAAGAAAGAATTAGTGATATAGAAGACCGAATGATGGAGAATAAAGAAGCTGAGAAAAAGAGAGACAAACAACTATTGGACCATGAGGGGAGAATTCAAGAGATAAGTGATACCGTAAGACACAACAATATTAGAATAACTGGGATGCCAGAAGAAGAAGAAAGAGAGAGAGGGGCAGAAGGTATATTGAAGCAAATTATTATAGAGAATTTCCCTAATCTGGAAAAGAGAACAAGCATCAAAATCCAGGACGCACAGAGAACCCCCCTCAAAAACAATAAAAATAGGTCTACACCCTAAACCCAACAAGAAGAGAAATAATAAATATCAGAGAAGAAATCAATGAAATAGAAACCAAAAGAACAGTAGAACAAATCAACAAAACTAGGAGCTGGTTCTTTGAAAGAATTAATAAAATTGATAAACCCTTGATCAGACTTATCAAAAAGAAAAGAAAAAGGACCCAAATTAGTAAAATTATGAATGAAAGAGGAGAAATTACAACTAACACCAAAGAAATACAATTATAAGAACATATTTTGAGCAACTATACGCCAGCAAATTAAACAATCTGGAAGAAATGGATGCATTCCTAGAGACCCACAAACTACCAAAACTGAACCAGGAAGAAATAGAAAACCTGAATAGACCCATAACCAGTAAAGAGATTGAAACAGTCATCAAAAATCTCCCAAAAAACAAGAGCCCAGGGCCAGATGGCTTCCCAGGGGAATTCTACCAAACGTTTAAAGAAGAATTAATACCTATTCTCCTGAAATTGTTCCAAAAAATAGAAATAGAAGGGAAACTTCCAAACTCATTTTATGAGTCCAGCATTACCTTGATTCCAAAACCAGACAAAGACCCCATCAAAAAGGAGAGTTACAGACCAATATCC
>CM052798.1:121972328-122068624 GCA_028533885.1 Nasua narica | reverse complement strand
AAAATTAGCAAGTCAGGGAATGACAGATGTTGGCGAGGATGCGGAGAAAAGGGAACCCTCCTACGCTGTTGGTGGGAATGCAAGCTGGTACAGCCACTCTAGAAAACAGTATGGAGGTTCCTCAAAATGTTGAAAATAGAGCTACCCTACGACCCAGCAATCGCACTACTGGGTATTTACCCTCAAGATACAAATGTAGTGATCCAAAGGGTCACATGTACCCGAATGTTTATAGCAGCAATGGCCACAACAGCCAAACTATGGAAAGAACCTAGATGTCCATCAACAGATGAATGGATAAAGAAGATGTAGTCTATATATATAATGGAATACTATGCAGCCATCAAGAGAAATGAAATCTTGCCATTTACAACGATGTGGATGGAACTAGAGGGTATTATGCTAAGCGAAATAAGTCAGAGAAAGACAATTATCACATGATCTCTCTGATATGAAGAATTTGAGAGACCGGGCAGGGGGTCGTGGGTGGGGTGGGGAGAGAAATGAAACAAGATGGGATGGGGAAGGAGACAATCCATAAGAGAGTCCTAAACTCATGAAACAAACTGAGGGTGGCTGGGAGGTAGGGGGTGTAGGGTTATGCACATTGGGGAGGGTATGTGCTATGGTGAATGCTGTTAAGTATGTAAGCCTGATGATTCACAGAAACGTACCCTGGGGCAAATAATACATTATATGTTAATAAAGAAAGGAAGAAAGGAAGAAAGGAAGAAAGGAAGAAAGGATGAAAGGAAGAAAGGAAGAAAGGAAGAAAGAAAGAAAGAAAGAAAGAGAAAATATTTCTTAAACACCAACATTGTACCAGAATCTTTGCATACACTAATAAATTTACTCCTTTCAACAACTTTATCAAGTAAAAATAGGATCGAAGATGGATCTATTTGGCCACCAAATTCTCATGCTTTCCTCTGATTCTTCTGCTTTTACCTGTGTTCTGTAGCTTCATGGGGAGGGAGGGATCCTGGCCCGAAGGTAGCTATAAATCCTACTGCTAGGGAAACTAACAAGACACAAAAAAGAGTTTGCAATTAAAAATGAAAGACTGATTTAAAACAAAATGCAATGAAGATGTCAGAATTGAGGGCTTACTAAATAAAGTAATACAAAAAAGGACTTAGTGAAACAGTCAATGGATATCTAAATTGAGAGCCAATGAGGAATTTTCAGTAGTGAAAAATGAGGTGCTACTGTTTTGAAAAGAAGAGTAAGTATGCTCATATAACCTGAGACACAGAAGGTCATCTTTACTGACAAACAAGCGTCTACAGAAGGAAAGCACCTGAAGGACACATTGTTGCTAGCCTCTTTCTAAAAGAGTAAAATGTTAATATAAAATCCAGGACCTTTCAATAAAACATTCCATATGTATTTTAAATGATCTAGTAGTAGTTTGAAATATAATATGCAAATATGGTGATTTTTAGTTGTATTTAAAGAATAAATTTTTAGAGAACTTGGCCTAAAATAAGAAAAAATATCAGTTAAAGGCCAGGTCTTATCTTACATAGATGTAGAAATAAATCACATAGGTATAATTCCAGGATTCTGAGGAAAGGCCAAGTCAGAAGGCCATTAAGAGCTAACTTCCGTTCCATAGATCAAGATGAATTTTACCCTGAGATCTATTATATTATGAAAGACTTTCAAGAGAAGACATGATTCTAAGTATTGTTACTGGATTTTAAAAATATATCCCATGGGGGGAAAATATATCCCATGAAATAAAAGTAGAGGCCAAAACCTCTCCCATGACAGATGTATATAGAAAAATGGTATTGAACATCTAGGCTAGGAAGAGAGATAATCACTATTTGCCATTAGTGGCAGAAATAAAGTCTGGAATTTTTCTCAGGACATATTATTGAAAGGATATATGGTGGAAATGGGTGGCTGAGTTAAGCGTCTGACTCGGTTTTAGCTCAGGTCTTGATCCCAGGGTCATGAGTTCAAGCCCTGCATCAGGTTTCATGCGAGGTGTGGAGATTACTTAAAACAGAAACAAAAACAAAAACAAAACCACGATATATGGGAAAATATTGAGTCATTACTCTTTCATTGTGAGCGAAAATAAAATGCTTATCTCTCACTCTAGTTAAAATAGGATTGCCACTGGGGTTTCATTTTAAAGGACTAGAAGCTGACAGATGAGAGGATGAGATGAGTAATTCTTCCTGACACTAACAGTGCAATAAGCACTAGAATACAATATCAAAGAAGCACCAAAAGACAGGACGAGTTTGAGTTGGTTCTCTCCACTCAATTGTTAGCAATATATAAAAATCACCTCTGCACCACAATCTGCTGCCTCAGATACATCTACTTGAAGAAAAAAAATACCATTAAGGGTAATATCATTAAGATTTTATTTACTTATTTATTTATTAGGAAAGAGAGAGAGTGAGAGAGAGTATGAGAAGGGAGAAGGTTAGAGTGAGAAGCAGACTCCCCATGGAGCTGGGAGCCCGATGTGGGACTCGATCCCGGGACTCCGGGATCATGACCTGAGCCAAAGGCAGTTGCTTAACCAACTGAACCACCCAGGCACCCCAAGGGTAATATCATTAAATTGCAATGTACTCTTCTATTATTCCATTAATTTCCCTTAAATTTGCAAGTATGTAATTCAATTATCCTTAAATATATCATGTTAATAAGTAATAAAAACATTTTTAAATGTGAAAATAAAATTTGTGAATTTCCTCAAGATTGTCATAGTTTTTAAAAAAAGAAACACAAAGGGGAAAATTATTTAAAACAGAGAACAGAATTTAAATAACCATACCTGTCCACATCTGCAAATATCTAGACCTGCATATATTTTATATAATGAATTGATTTTCAGCATAGCTTTTCCTTGTATTAATGCATTCCACATTCCTTCTCCATCACTTGATTTAAGTGCTCAGAGTTTTACTGTTTTTATAGAAAATATCTCTTGACATTATGCCTTTGACTGAATGACATGCAGAGCACACACCCACAAAAAATTTTTAAAAAGGATGTCAAAGAACATGACATGATAACATCAAACAAAGTTTAACATCCTTTTGATAATTTCAAAATTTCAAACTCCACAGAATTTGCTTTGTCTCTGACAGTTTAACCTTGTGAACTATAGCACGCTCTTTTTTTTAATTATGGAAATTTTCAAACATACAGAAATGTAAGAAAATAGTATAATGAATACACATTTTATCTACTACTTACCCTAAGAATGATTAACATTTATCAATCTCAGCATGTCAAAATTATATGCCCTTATTAAAGACAGTAAACTCTGAACCACAAATAAACATACTACTATATATTACCTTGTACGTTATAATTTAGATTTAAACTAGACCCCATAAACCTAAGAGTTTAATACATTTCCCTGAAACTACTGAGTTTATGGGATATAATTAAATCTAAATTTTATGTATGTAGATACATATATAATTATATATAATATTTTTAAATGAGGATATGTATATATCTTCTGCCTTCTCTTTTTTTTTAATATTTCAAATTTCTATTTAAATTCTAGTTAGTTAACATAGGGTGTAATATTAGTTTCAGGAGGAGAATTTAGTGATTCACCACTTACATGTAACACCCAGTGCTCATCACCACAAGTGCCCTCCTTAATACCCATCCACTATTTATCCCCTCCCCCATCCACATCCCCTCCAAAAACCCTGTTTGTTCTCTATAGTTAAGAGTCTCTTATGATTTTTTTCCCTTTTTTCCCATTCCCCACGCTCATCTGTTTTCTTTTTTTTTTTTTATGAATTGGTCCTTTTATTTTTTTTTAAGATTTTATTTATTTATTTGACAGACAGAGAGAGAGAGAGATCACAAGTAGGCAGAGAGGTGGGCAGAGAGAAGGGAGAAGCAGGCTCCCTGCTGAGCAGAGACCCCAATGCAAGGCTCAATCCCAAGACCCTGAGGTCAAGACCTGAGCCGAAGGCAGAGGCTTTAACCCACTGAGCTACTCAGGCTCCCCTCATCTGTTTTACTTCTTAACTTCCACATGAATTTAAGAAATTCATATGGCTATTTGTGAAATACCATATGCTCTTTGTCTTTAACTGACTTACTTAGCTTAGCATAATGCATTCTAGCTCCATCTATGTCATTGCAAATCTCTATCTTTTTTATTAAAAAAAAATTTTTTTTAAGTAGGCTCCACACCCAGCATGGAGCCCAATGTGGGGCTCGAAACCATGGCCCTGAGATCAACACCTGAACTGAGGTCAAGAGTCTGATGCTTAACCAACTGAGCCACCCAGGCACCCTCTCTATCCTCTTTTTTAAAGAATGAGATGTTTATTGGGTTCTGACTTCAACTGGAAAATGTAATACTGGAATTCTGGTTCTGAGTCTACCATAGCAAACCAGATAAACCCACGCAAGTCACTTATATTTCCTATCTTGTGGCATCAGTTTCCTCCTTTCAAGGGTTAAGAGTATACTCATCTTCAGCTCTAAAATGTTTTCTCAAAAGAGTACATCACAGTTGTATGCATATCAAGTTTATCATTATTATGTAAGATCCTGCTCTAATTTATGTGACTATCACAAAATTAATATTTTTTGTTAAAAGATGCAAATTAATTGTTCAAATGTGCAGAATATATATAAAGCTAAAGGAAAAACAACTGACAACCAGGAAATATATTGTGCACCACATCTTAAACATTTTTTTAAAGATTTTATTTACTTATTTGAGAGAGAGAGAGTATGTGAGTGCACAAGTGGGAGGAGGGGCAGAGGGAGAGGGGGAAGCAGACACCCCACTGAGCAGGGAGCCCGATGTGGGGCTTGATCCCAGGACCCTGAGATCATGATCTGAGTCATGGGCAGATGCTTAACCAACTGAGCCACCCAGGCGCCCCAAATTAAACATTTTTTGAAAATTATTTCAGTATGTCATGAGGAGAATTCTTCAAGAATGTAGTAGAACTTTCTGTGAATTCTTCTGTCAGTAGCATGAGACCACAAAAAATATATACAAATGAATAAGATGAAAGAAATCATTGAGTGAGGGGCACCTGGGTGGCTCAGTCGTTAAGCATCTGCCTTCGGCTCAGTTCATGATCCCAGTGTCCTGGGATCGAGCCCCGCATTGGGCTCTCTGCTCGTCAGGAAACCTGCTTTCTCCCTCTGTGACTCCTCCTGCTTGTGTTCCCTCTCTTGCTATGTCTCTCTCTGTCAAATAAATAAATAAAATCTTTAAAAAAAAGAAAAGAAAAAGAAATCACTGAGTGTTTCCCAATCTAAGGAGAGTAACAAACATGAACAATGAATCTTATAACACTGAAAAAATAAAAGTGTTTGGGGGAAAAAAAAGAACATTATCCCCAGATTAAAAGAAAAGTCTTCAATTTTGAAGACCACATTACAGCTCAGAACTGGATAGGAATTTGTATTCATTATTATGTTCCAGTATCCACAGACTTAGTGGCTTAAAAGGACATGAATTTATTATCTTACAGTTCTGTAAGTAGGAAGACTGACACAGATCTCACAGGGCTAAAATCAAAGTTTTCACATGACTGCTTTCCTTTCTGTAGCTTCTAGGGGAGATTCCATTTCCTGCTCATTCTAGTGTTGGCAGAATTCAGTTCCATATGATTGTAGGACTGAAGACTTGTCTCAGCTGTCAACAACTGGGGCCACACTTAGGTCCCAGAAACCTCTCCTTAGTTCTTGCACATAACCACTACGTCTCTGAACCAGTAATGGGGCATCAAATCCTTCACACATGGTCATGTCTCTCTTGGCATAGCCAGGAAAAATTCTCTGACTCTAAGGCATGTGTGATAAGATTGGGCACACCTGAATAGTCTAGGATAATCTCCCTACCTCAAGGCCAATAACCCCAATCACATCTGCAATGTAAGATAACACATTCACAGGTTCTGAGGATTAGGGCACGGACATCTTTGGAGGGCCATTATTCCACCTACCAGAGAACTGCATCTTCAAAAAGAGCAGTAATTGGTCTGCTACTCAAATTCCAGACTCAGGAATAGCACCCTGCATTGCACACTGAACCT
The DNA here is from genome assembly GCA_028533885.1 of Nasua narica. NCBI lineage: Eukaryota > Metazoa > Chordata > Mammalia > Carnivora > Procyonidae > Nasua > Nasua narica. Next base: position 122,062,562 of record CM052798.1, on the reverse strand, counting down.
AAAATAGCTTCCCAGAATATTGGGCTTCCAAAGATTAGAAAGAAAAAATTAGGAAAAATTCTGATCTCATGGAGATATTGCCACTTATTCACTTGTCTGTTTATTTGTTCATTTATTCACCCATCTATTAAACGTTTATTATGTGACAGGCACTATACCAGGTGATGAGGAAACAGCTATAACTAAAACAGAGAATGTGCCAACTTCCAGGGAACTTATGTCTGGAAGTTGCTACCCACATTATACACTATATATGTTTAAGTACTATGAGTACGTGCTATGAAGGAAAACATACTGGGGTTTTCCTCAGGCCTGTTATTGAGGCTACCATAGCATATGCTATCAAGAAAAGGGTTCCTGAGGAAGCCACATTAAGTTAAGAAATGAAAGATTAGGAGTTTGCCTGAAAGGGTAGTGAACAGAGAATTACGAAATTGAGGGTAAAAAGAAGCCATGCAAGACAAAGAGAACAGCATGTGAACAGGTTCTTAGTTATAAAGGAACATTCTCTATTTCAGGAATAAATAAAGGATGAGAGAGATAATGCAAAGACCAGGCCTTCCTTAGTATTTGCAGAGTCCCGGTTAGAGTACCAATGCAGACCGCTAACCAGCTCTCCTCCCCACTCCAGATCCAGCATGCTCTTTGCAGTGTTCACACACACGAGTATGGACATATGGACAGCCCAGTCTTCACACCCAAGTTCTAGCTATCCTCCCTAAACATTCATGGTTAAGAATAAGAAGACTTACTATTGTTAAATGGCAGTGCTCCCAAATTTGATCTTCAGATTTAACACAATTGCTAACAAAATACCAGTTAGTGGCATTTTTGCAGAAATTAACAAATTGGTCTTAAAGTTCATTTGGGAATTCAAGGAACTCAGAAGAGCTAAAATAACCTAGAACAAATAATGCAGTTGGAGAACTCACGCTTCCAGATTTCACAATTTACTATAAAGTTGTAGTTATCAAAACACTGTGTTATTGCCGTAAGGTAGAACTATAGATTAATGGAAAAGATTTTAGGTGGGTGCCTAGGTTGCTCAGTTGGCTCAGCTCAGGTCATGATCCCATGGCTCCCTGCTAAGCAGAAAGCCTGCATCTCTCTCTTCCTCTGTTGCTTCCCCTACTTGCGTGCGCGCACGCTCTCTCTCTGTCAAATAACTAATAAAAACTTTAAAAAAAAGGAAAAGATTTTAGGTCAAGAAATAAACTGTCACACTTAGGACTAACTAATTTTTGACAAGGGTACCAAGACAATCCAATGGGGAAAGAATCATCTTTTAAACAAATGATCAAATGGTGCTGAAACAACTAGATACCCACATGAAAAAAAAAAAGAGAGAGAGAGAGAGAGAGAGAGAATCTGGACACCTTACTCAGACCATATACGAAACCAACTCAAAATAAAATAAATGTGAAAATAAAAAAAAATAATGTGAGAGGTAAAACGTTTAAACTTTTAGAAGAAAATATAGGAGTAAATCTTTTAACTTTGGAATAGGTGATGGATTCTCAAGATATGACTCAAAAACACAACAACAAAGAAACATTAGATAAATCGAATTTCATCAAAATTAAAAACTTCTGTTCAATGAACACATCAATAAAGTGAAAAGCAATCCACAAGATGGGAAATAATATTTGCAAGTCATATATCTGATAAGGGACTTGCATCCACAATACATGAAGAACCCTTACAAGCCAACAACAAAAAGATAAATAAACCAATTAAAAAATAGGCAAAGGATTAGAAGAGACATTTCTCCACAGATCATATACCAATGATAGCTAATAAGTGCATGAAAATATGTGCCATCACTATTAGCTATCAGAGATATGCAAATCAAAACCAGGAGGCATCACTTCATACCCACTAGAATGACCACGATCAAGAAGATAAAAGTTTTAGGTGAGGACATAGAGAAATTAGGAATTTCACATACTGCTGGTGGGTATGAAAAACAGTCTGGCAGTTCCTCAAATGGCTAAACATGGTGTTACCATATGACCAAGCATTCCATTTAACTAAGAGAAATAAAAACATAACCTCTACACAAGAACTTGTACATGAATACTTATAGTAGCATTAATCATAATAGCTAAAATGTGGAAACAACCCTCCTATTTACTAAACAATAATAAAGTTTAGCTTATATAATACATATATAATAGAATACATATAATATATAACATTATAGATAATATATAATTTTGTTTTTATTATTGAAATTAAATTTATAATTATATTATTATTTAATTATATATAATTATTATTATATTATATGATATATATTATATATAATAATACATATATAATAAAATATTATTTGGTAATAAAAAGTTAAAAGTAATGAAGTGCTAATCTATTATGTACTACAACATGGATGAAGCTCAAGACATAATCCTCAGTGAAAGAAGTCAGTCACAATCAGACCACATATTGTATTATTCCATTTATATGAAACATCCATTATAGGCAAACTTTAGAGATAGAAATATACTCTTTTCCAAACCTGGGGTGTGTGGGATAAGGGTACAGGGCTTCTTTTCTGATTGATGAAAAGTTTCTAAAATTAGATTACGATGACAGTCATACAATTGTGAATATACTCAAATTAACATACAAATTAATCGTATACTTTAGGGGCACCTGGGTGGCTCAGTGGGTTGAAGCCTCTGCCTTCGGCTCAGGTCATGATCTCAGGGTCCTGGGATGGAGCCCCACATGGGGCTCTCTGCTCAGCAGGGAGCCTGCTTCCTCCTCTCTGCCTGCCTCTCTGCCTGCTTGTGATCTCTCTCTCTGTCAAATAAATAAATTAAATCTTTAAAAAAAAATCGTATACTTTTGGGCACCTGGGTAGCTCAGTTGGTTAAGCAACTGCCTTCGGCTCAGGTCATGATCCCGGAGTCCCGGGATCGAGTCCCATATCGGACTCCCGGCTCGGCGGGAAGTCTGCTTCTCCCTCTGACCTTCTCCCCTCTCATTCTCAGTCTCTCACTCTCTAATAAATAAATAAAAATCTTTAAAAAAATATCGTATACTTTAAATAACGTTGATTTGTATGATATGTAAACTCTATCTCATGAAAGCTATTTAGAAAAATGTCTATTATAGATTTGCGTCCAGCATCTTGGCTGTTTTTTATGTTGTTTTCAAATTCTCACTTCTTTATTGCTTTTAATCTTAATATGTTTACAAGGACCCCGAGCCTAATGTTAGATAGAAACAATTGTGATGGCTATACTTACCTCATTCCTCATATGAAAGGAAGGTTGCTAACACTTCATCATTAAGTATTATGCTTGCCACAAATTTAAGAAGATACCTGACTCATATCTTACGTCCTCTATAAAGAATTTTTGGACTACTCCAGCCTTGAATCTTGTCTTCTTCTTTGAGGGCCTTTGGTATTTATGGTCTGCCTCATGGATGTGAAGATAACAATCTTTTCTGTTCTAATACTTCATAACACAAAACAACCTTCGAAGACTAAACTGAAGGCTCATAAAACTTCCCCGACCAGACCATAGAAGCGTAGAGAGAGCTACTTTACCTCTCAATAGCCACACCAGTCCCTCAGCATGTAGCACGGAACAGATTTAAAACAGCTTTTGTGTGACTACTAATTTTTATGCATCTTTTATGACTGGATCTTATTTCTCTGATTAAGGTCCTGGTGGACACGGACGGTGTTTATTTGTAGTTCTGTGATGTCCTTAGTAAATATTGGTCAAACTGATGTAATACAGGCCTTTTAAAGGTTTGTACTATCATTACCACCCCCAGGATTTTACATCGTAGCCATCACTTCCATTTCTCCATAGGACACACATGATTTTCGGAGAGGAAGGACTATGTACTGAGAGTACTGATTTAATCAGCATGAGCCTAGGGTGGGAGATTCCGCTGTACTTATCAATTAGCACAACTTCAGAATCAGCAGTAAAATAGTCTTATAGATGAGACCCTGCAGAATGCCAGTCCATTTGGAAATGGGGCACATCCTTATTTACCTTTTATGTTTTTTTATTTTAATTTCACCATTCTGTTTTAATGGTCAACTGCCTCAGCTTCAATTTTGTGCAATCACAGAATCAAAGCAATTTTAAGAAGCTATTCTTAAGGTAATTCAGGCCTAAACTCTCATTTTGAGGGTGAATAAAGAAGAGAATAAATCATTCACAAAGTTCTTGTAGTGACCTCATATGAATGCTGGCGTTAAACCTTCCCAATTGTGTTCTATTGATCAGGCAACTAAACTATGATCTACTTGTTTTGCTTTCCCTTTCTCATTCAAGATTTTCATTTAATGAACTGGTTGGTGAGGTATGAACTGTTGCCATTCCTTGGGCCGCTGAGTTAAAAATATCTAGGCTTTATCAATAAGAATTATAGAGTTAGATTTATAAAGTCTGCCAGTATCACCATAAAAATGTGAATAACATCTTTAGATCAAATAGTACATAAAAGAAACTTTAGCAATAAAAATTAATAGTGTATCCATTTACTGCCTTATGGTCTGCTGCTTATTGAATTAGTCCAGTTGCTGAGGATAAAATCATAAAGCTTACTAAAGAAAAATAACATAAAAACGTATTTGTTTATGATCCTTCAGTATCAAGAGAGGAATCAAATCTGTGATTTGAAAACCATTTTTCAAAAATATAACAGAATACAGAATAAAAAGCAATTTACCTTTACTCAGTAGGGTATGTTAAGACTGCAGGAATAAAGTGAAGAAACTCTCCACTATGTGCAGTTTTTCAAGGTGAAATAAAATCCTTGTCAAATCCCAGCAGTGAGAGGAAATGAGGAACGAACGATGATTAATAACACTGTTGGCAGAACAAAATAAACCTTGAAATCTAAACAATCTTCTATCACACAGAAAGCACATGAATCTATTATCTCTTTGCATTTTAATTGTTGGTTATTTCTTAAGTACTGTTGAACTCTGTTTAAATATGTGCAAATATTGTTCAGCATTAAAGTAGAATTATGGAAATTATTAGTGAGCCATATAAGTACCTGAGAGCTCCTATTGCTTTTAACCATATATAAATCCTTTTGCTTCTCAGGTAGTCACTTAGCAATTCCTCTATCAACATTGCTTACACACTGTGTCTGACACAGTTACAGGTGCAAGTAAAGTGTTTAGCTACAGAAACCAAATTTCATTGCTGTTTGGAATGTCCTATTCCAGACCGTTACTTTGGATTACCAAGCTTATCTTTAACTAAACCACCAAACACAATCACAAATACCTTCCCCTTGAATTTTTCACCTAATTAACAACTCTGAAAAAATTATTTTTCTTTTTTACATTGGACTCATGGGTTTTTATTCATAAATTGTGTCCTCTCTGAAACAGGATACTTCCATTCTATTTGGGATTGCTCAAATGTGAACACTGATTTTTCCTAATAAGAAAATTATACTATTATTAAAGGAGAACTCTCATCCTATCAAATTTTACAAACTAGCTATTGTTAACAAATGTATCCCCAAATGATCCAAACAATTTAGATTATTTTGTTTTTCATACACCATCACTGGAAAGGCGAATGTATTGCTAGGGTACTCTCACTCACGTAATAATTCAGAAACCCAGGCTCACGGCAGCTCTGTAATCTTCAAGGTCACCACTGATTGTCTCCATGCCCGCTAGCCTGAAGGGGAATAAAACAAGAATTGCACGTAAGGGGTCTTTAGGAACCAGGAACGGAAATAGCATGCAATACTTCCTCTCACATTACACTGGCTCAAATTCAGTCACAAAGCCACAAATACCTCCAAGGGAGGCTGAGAAATAAAATCTTACTATGTACCCAAAAAGTAAACACTATTTTTGATGAACAACTAGGTGCTTCTCTCATAGTTATATAACTTAAACCTTTGATATTTCTTTTTTTTTTTAAGATTTTATTTATTTATTTGAGAGACAGAGAAAGTGAGAGAGAGCATGAGAGGAGAGAAGGTTAGAGGAAGAAGCAGACTCCCCGTGGAGCCAGGAGCCCAATGTGGGACTTGATCCCGGAACTCAAAGATCATGACCTGAGCTGAAGGCAGTTGTTCAACCAACTGAGCCACCCAGGCACCCAAATCTTTGATATTTCTTTAACTTGATGAAAAATGTTTATATTTCATTAAAATCTGACCAATTAGGTCTTTTATAAATTAGTTAAAAATTCAGGACACTTTATCTGATATAACATTTTATGATACATTATATTCATTTATTTAGACAAGAAAACTCAGGCTCAAAGGTGTCCTATGATTTAATATAAGTTCACAAGTTTATCTCATCTTTAACTATAAACCTAACTTTTCTACCAGAAGTTTTCAGCATCCTCAGTGAAATATCAAGAATATTAACAGAGTTGTGTCTAGTTTGAATCACGCATTTCATGCTAACTTAAGTCAAAACTTGTTGTAGAGGTAATAAATATATTATAGAAATTAAGAAAATTTCTGAGAAAGTAGCGGATATTTCAGATATATTATAGGAACTCAAATATATGTTTTAAACATTATTCTGAGATTTTAACAAAGATAAATCCAGGCCCACATGGTTTCAATGGTCAGGTCTTCTAAACATTTAAGGAAGAAGTAGTCCTGATTATATACAGTATCTTCCCAAGAATATAAAAATAGATCACTTTCCATCTCATTTTGTGAGGCCAGCATTACATCAATACTAAAAAAAGCAAAGACATTACAAGAAAACTACAGACCAATATCCCTCATGAACATAGACACAAAAATTTCAACAAAATACAACAATTTAAATACAGAAAAATTATGTTAGAACCAAGTGGTTATATCCAGGAAATGCAAGGCTGGTTCAACATTCAAAAACCAATCAATACTATGGCAAATGCTGTGAAATGTGTAAGCCTGATGATTCACAGACATGTACCCTGCGGCAAATAATACATTATATGTTAATAAAAAATTTAAAAAAAAAACAATCAATATAAAGTCATCATATAGACAGGCTAAAAAAGAAAAACCTTAAGGTCTTTTCAAAAGATGCAGAAAAAGCATTTTACAAAATTCAATATCCATTTATAGTAAAAAACCTAATAAATAGCAATTTTCTAAAACACTTACAGCAAATATCATAATTAATAGTAAAAGACTGAATGTTTTTTTTTTTAAAGACTGAATGTTTTCCCCCAACCTGGGAAAAGCAAGAGTGTCCCCTTGCTCCTATTCAACATCATATCAATAAGGAAGGAAAAGGAATAGGCATATAGATTGGAGTGGAAGAAATAAAACTATCACTGTTTATAAGCCACATTATTATCTACTTAGAAAGTCCTTATAGAATCTAAAAAAAGGTATAGGTGGAGAACTCCTAGAATTATCAGAGTTACCAAATCACTAATTATAAGGTCAATATATAAAATTCAATTATTTTTCAATATGCTAGCAATTAACAATTAGAAATTGAAGTTTAAAAAGCAGTATTATTTATAATAGCCCTAAACAATGAAACATGTATTTATATATTTAGTAAAACATGTGCAGGATATGCATGCTGAAAACACAAAACACTGATAAAAGAAATCAAAGTGAACCTAAATTAATTAAGAGAAAGAACAAAGCTGGAGGTATCACAATTCCAAATTTCAAGATATCCAAAGCTGTACTAGTAACCAAAACAGTATGGTACTGGCACAAAAAATGGACTCATAAATCACTGGAACACAGAAGAGACCACTCTCAATTAACCTACAACAAAGGAGGCAAGAATATACAATAGAGAAATAGTCTCTTCAATAAATAGTGCTGGGAAAACTGGACAGCTACATGCAAAAGAATGAAAGTAGACCACTTTCCAACACCACACATGAGAATAAATTCAAAACAGATTAAAGACCTAAATGTGAAACCTGAAATCATAAAAATCCTAGAAGAGAACACAGGCAGTTATTTCTCTGACATAGGCCATTTCTAGAAATGTCTCCTAAGTCAAGGGAAACAAAAGCACAAATTAACTATTGAGACTACACCAAAATAAAACGCTTTTGCACAATAAAGGAAGCCATAAACAAAAGTACAAGCTAATGAATAGAAGAATATATTTTCAAATGATATATCTGATAAGAGGTTAATATATAAACTATATAAAGAACTTTATATAACTTAACACCAAAAAAAACCAAACAACCTGATTAAAAAAATGGGCAGAGGGGGGCGCCTGGGTGGCTCAGTGGGTTAAAGCCTCTGCCTTTGGCTCAGGTCATGATCTCACGGTCCTCGGGGATCGAGCCCCACATGGGAGCCTGTTCAGCAGGAGCCTGTTTCCCCTCACTCTCTGCCTATTGTGGTCTCATTCTTCTCTGTCAAATAAATAAAATCTTTAAAAAAAAAAATGGGCAGAGGATCTGAACATTTCCACAGAAGACATACAGATGGCTAGAAATATATGAAAAGATGCTGAATATGACAAATAATCAAGGAAATGCAAATCAAAATCACAATGAGATATTACCCCACACATTCTGAATGCCTAAAATAAAAAACACAAGAAATAACAACTGTTGGCAAGGATGTGGAAAAAAATGCTCGTGCACTGTTTGTGGGAATGTAAATTGGTACAGCCACGATGGAAAAATATGGAGGTTCCTCAAAAAATTAAAAGCAGAAACACCATATGATCCAATAATTCCACTACTGAGTATTTACCCAAAGAAAATGAAAACACTAATTCAAAAAAGATAGGGGCGCCTGGGTGGCTCAGTGGGTTAAAGCCTCTGCCTTCGGCTCAGGTCATGATCCCAGGGTCCTGGGATCGAGCCCCATATCAGGCTCTCTGCTCAGCAGGGAGCCTGCTTCCCCCTCTCTCTTTGCCTGCCTCTCTGCCTGCTTGTGATCTCTCTCTCTCTCTCTCTGTCAAATAAATAAATAAAATCTTTAAAAAAAAAGATATATGCACCCCTATGTTTATTGCAGCATTATTTATAATAGCCAAGATGTGGAAGAAACTTAAGTGTCCATCAGTGGACAAATGCATAAGGAAAATGTGATGTGTACACACACACAAAATGGAATATTATACAGCTATAAGATAGGATGAGATCATGCGATTTTTGACAACATGGATTAACCTAAAGGGTATTATGTTAAGTGAGATAAATCAGACTGAGAAAGACAAATACCATATGATTTCATTCACGTGCAGGATCTAAAAAAGAAGACGAATGAATAAACAAACAAACAAACAAACAAAAGGCAGAATCAGACCTACAAGTATAGAAAATAAACTGATGGTTGCCAGAAGGAGGGGGTTGAGGGTAAAATGGGTGAAGGAGAGTGGGAGATATAGACTTCCAGTAATGGAATAAGTCAGTCCTGGGAATAAAAAGCACAGCATAGTTATAGTCAATGATACTGTAATAGTGCTATAAGGTGACAGATAGTAGCCACACTCACAGTGAGCACAGCATAATGCACAGAGAGGTTAAATCACTATGTTGTACACCTGGAATTTTTTTAATTTAAACTCAATTAGACAACATAAAGTACAACATTAGTTTTAAATGTAGTGTTAACAATGTATCAGTTGCGTATAATACCCAGTGCTCATCACATCATGTGCCCTCCTTAATGTCCATCACCCAGTTACCCCATCCCCCACCACCCCGCCTCCCCTCCAGCAACCCTTAGTTTGTTTCCTACAGTTAAGGGTGTCTTATCGATTTTTCTCCCTCTCCAATGACTTCCCACTCAGTTTTCTCTTCCTCCTCCTATGATCCTCTGCATTGTTTCTTATATTCCACATATGAGTGAAACCACATATGATTATTTCCCTTAGCATAATACCCTCTAGTTCCACCCACGTTGATGTATATGGTAAGTATACCTGAAATTAATGTAACATTGGATGTCAACTGTACATAAAAAATTTTTTTAAATATAAATGTGTTCATGGGTTAAAACTTTATATTATAAAGACATCAAAATATTCTAAATAGATAATAAATTCAATGCAATCCCAGTAAAAAATCCCAGCATGATTTTTTGGTCAACAAACTAATTCTAAATTTTTTTTAGATATTTATTTATTTAGCATGAGCAATGGAAGGGACAGAGGGAGGACAAGGGAGAGGGAGAGAGAGAATCACAAGCAGACTCTGTGCTGAGCATGGAGCCTGCCGTGGGGCTCAAACTCAAATCACAAGTAGGCAGATAGGCAGGCAGAGGGAGAGGGGGAAGCAGGCTCCCCGCTGAGCAGAGAGCACGATGCGGGGCTCAATCCCAGGACCCTGAGATCATGACCTGAGCTGAAACCAAGAGTCAGATGCTTAACCAACTGAGCCACCCAGGTGCCCCTAATTCTAAAATTTATATGTAAATATAAAATAATTAGAATTACCAAAACAATTTTGAAGAAAAAAAATAAATATCTCAATATCTAATTCCAAGGCTTAATATAAAGCTACGCTGACTAAACAGTGTAGTATTAGAGAAAATAGTGACATACAGATCAATAGAATAAAATAAAGTCTAGAAGTAGATCAACACTTACATGGCTAATTTATATCTTACAAAGATGTAAGGGCAATTCTATAGAGAAATAGTAGTCTTTCAACATATGGCTCTGAAACAATTGGACATTCATCTATCTATCTACCTTTCAACTTATATCTTATACCCTTCATAAAAATTAATTCAAAATGGATCATAGACCTACATGTAAAATGTAAAACTATAAAATCTCTAAAAGAAAACATAAGAGAAAATCTGCATCATTTTATATTAGACAAAAAGATTTTAGATCCAACACCAAAAGCATGACCCATAAAGAAAAAAAAAAAACAATAAATTAGACTTTGTTAAAATCTAAAACATACGATCGGCCAAAGATACTTTTTTTTAAGTTTTTATTTTTTGTTTTTTTAAACCATGAGAGACAGAGAGAGAGGCAGAGGCAGAGAGAGAAGCAGGCTCCCTGTTCGGGAGCCCGATACGGGACTCATGCAGGATTTGATGAGTGATTCAATGTGGGACTCAATCCCACAACTCCGGAATCATGACCCCAGGATCATGATCTGAGCCAAAGGCAGACGCTTAATGGACTGAGCCATTCAGGCGCCCCCAAAGATGCTCTTAAGAGAGTGAACAGACAAGCCATACACTAGGAGGAAACATTTGCAAATCATGTATCTCACAATGGATTTATATCCAGAATATAGGAAGAACTCTCAAAAATCAATAATACGAAATCAAATAACCCAATTTTTTTAAAGATTGTATTTATTTATTTGACAGAGAGAAAGAAATCACAAGTAGGCAGATAGGCAGGCAGAGGGAGAGGGGGAAGCAGGCTCCCTGCCGAGCAGAGAGCCCGATGCGGGGCTCAATCCCAGGACCCTGAGATCACGACCTGAGCTGAAGGCAGAGGCTTAACCCACTGAGCCACCCAGGTGCCCCAAATAACCCAATTTTTAGAAAGACTTTTCTTTATTTTTTAAGTAATCTGTACAACCAATGTAGGGCTCGAACCTATAAACCCAAGATCAAAAGTCACATGCTTTACCAACTGAGCCAACCAGGCTCAAACAACCCAATTTTAAATAAATGAGCGAAATATTTGAGCATAAATATCTTCACCAGAGAAAATAGAGAGATGCCCAATAAGTAGATGAAAAGATGCTCAGAATCATTAGTTATTAAGGAAATATAAATTACAACCTCAGTGAGATAACATTACATATACATACCAATACACACCTACTAAAATAGCTAAGGTCAGAGAAGCTGACAATATTAATCACTGGGAAGGAGTGGGCGACTGTAATTCCCATGTACTCCTAGTGAGAATATAAAATGGCACAGTAGCTTTAGAAAATAGTTTGGCATTTTCTTATAAAGGTAAACGTACACTCACCATATGCTCTGATAATACAATCAATCCTAATTATTCACATCTGTATTTGTGAGTTTGACCACTTGCTGAAATTTCTTTGTAACCCCAAATCAATACTTTCTTTTATAATTTTCTTCTCATTTTTTAAAGATTCTATTTATTTATTTATTTATTTGACAGAGGGAGAAAGAGAGCAGAAGCAGGAGGAGGAGAAGAGGGAGAAGCAGACTCCCAACTGAACAGGGAGCCTGATGCAGGGCTCGATCCCAGGACCCTGAGAGATGAGCTGAAGGCAGACATGTAACCGACTGAGCCACCCAGGGGCCCCCCCTCAAATCAATACATGTGGGGCATTTGCAGCCATTCAATGGCATGTGCAGAACAATGAAAAACTAGTCTAAGCCAACATTCGTGTGTCTGGCTGAGAATGAACAAGGCAGTGCTCTGGATTCTTGTTTTCACTCTCATATTGTAAGTAAATGTCCTTTTTCTTAGTTTATTTAGTTGTATATTTTGTTTGTTTTTTGGTAGGTTTTTGTTTTTGTTTTTGCATTTTTGTGCTTTTTGTTGGTGATTCTGCTGTTTAAAGTAGTATCCAAGTGTGTAATGCTTAAGTGCGTTTCATATTTTCAAACACAAGAAAGCTATGCTGTACCTTATGGAGAAAATACGTATGTCAGATCAGTTTCATTCAGCCATGAGTTACAATGGTGTTGGCTGTGAATTCAAGGTTAATGAATCAACAATATATATTAAATAAGGTGTTTTTAAACAGAAAACACACATATAACAAGGTTATGTATTGATCAGTTGACAAAACTGTCACTGTGGCCAGAGGCCCACAGGATCGTAACTCTGCATTTTCCCTAGGAGCAATGTCTCGTTTCTCACTAATTCAACATTCAAGGTGACTTTATAGAACATTACTACCACAAACAATGAGAATTGATTGTGACACTCTTAGGTATTTCCCCAAGATAAATGAACACTCAGGTTTAAACAAAACATCCATATTTAAGTTTTATAACAGCTTTTCTCATAATTGTCCCAAACTAAAAACTACCTATATTACTTTTCTGTTATTATCATAACAAACTACCACAAAAGTAGCTAATTAAGCAACGCAAATTTATTATCTCCCAATTTCTTTTTTTTTTTTGCATGTTTAAATGAATTTTATTAACTAAAACACATACACACATATTTGAAAAGTTGGAACACATACATACATGAGATCTTATTTGACTGGTCTTTGTGCAATGCTTAGAACACTTAGGAATTCTAGGATTGCTTAAAGTAAAACAGTGGAATCCTTGGGATCCATGACCCAAAAGATGGGATTCCTGAATTAAAATAGATTCTTCAATAAAGTATTGGTAGTGCCTTTTTTCTTTAATTGACAGAAGGCTCCTAAATGAAAACTGAATCTTTCAATAGCAAGAGAGAGAAATTTGACAGGGCCTTTCTTTGAGCTTTTACCTTCCATACCATAAACATAATGAAGCCATAAACTTTGGTTTCATGTATGTTGAGATAATTGAAGAACTATAGCTATGTCCTCTCTCTCCCTCCCTCCCTTGTGTTCTCTGCAGTTTGTGGTGATAAAGGAATACCAAAATCTCAGGAATGGAAGTCAACCTGTTACCCTCAAGGATGGTGAGGCAGCAGATGTTAGCCAGTTCTCTCCAGAGCCAGGTGAGTTTTCCCAACTTATTTCTATAGGTCAGATGTCCAGCAGATTCCACTTAGTTTCTGCTTAGAATCTCAGAATCTCACAAGGTTAAAATCAAGGTGTTGATAAAGCTAAGTTCCTTCCTGAGGATTCTAGGGGAAAATCTGTTTCCTTGTTCATTTAAGTTGTTGGAAGAATCCAATTCACTGCAATTGTAGGACTGAGATTTCTGGGGGGGGGTTGTTGGTTATTAGCTGAGGGCTATTATCACTTTTTAGGGTTAGCTCACATCTCCCTTCCTCTATCTTTAAAGCCAACAACAGCAAGCCAAATTCTTCTCATGTCATATATTTGATTGACTCTTCTCATTTACACTTAAGAACCTGTGATTACACTGGACTCATAAGAAAAGTCTCCCTGTTTTAAAGTCAGCTAATTAGTCATCTTAATTCCATCCACAACCTATAGCACTAATTCCATCTACAAATATTCCCTTTTGTCATGTAATATACTCACGAGCTTAATACCAGGGGGCAAAGCTCAGGGGAACCCAAATCCTGCCTATCACACTAACCAAATATCCTCCAACTAGCGAATAAACTATGGTACATCCATACAGTGGAACACTGCTCAAGAGTAGAAAGGAAAAAGCTATTGATATACTCGACAATCTGGATGAATCTCAAATGCATTATGCTAAGTGAAAGAAGGCAGATTCAAGAAGGTTACACACTGTATGTGCCTATTTATACAGAAAGCTAAAAACAGATCAGTGGTTGCCTGGGTTAGGGATAAGTAGAGGGTCTGACTATAAAAGGGCAGCACGAGGGAGTTTTTAGAGGGAAATGTTATGTATCTTAACTCTGATTTGGTCAAAACTCAAAGAACTGTACACTGAAAGAATAAATTTTTCTTCATGCAAAGTTAAAAATAAATTTTAATGATTATTCTGTTTGGGGCACTTGCGTGGCTCAGTTGGTTAGGTGTCTGACCCTTAATCTCAGCTCAGGTATTTATCTCAGGGTTGTGAGTTCAAGCCTCATGCTGGGCTCCATGTTGGGCATAGAGCCTCCTTAAAAATTATTGTTTGGTTACTGATACTCTTCCTTTGCTTTCAAAGTCCTTACCATTTGACTTAGTAGATACAACACCAGTATAATACACATAATATAAGAGAGTAAGTTTTGTCAGTATAAAGATTTTTTTTTTCCTGGCTTAGAGACATATAACACTAGAAGAAGAAAGGCCACTTTCCCTTGGTTTCTTTTTCTATTCATAGGACCCACATTCTTTACCAAATGCCTCAGACCAGTTCCATCAAACTGTTCTCATCCTAATGTCAAGGTCATGCAAAGAATCTTCACAATTCTAGTCAACTTTGGTTTCCACAAGTTTTCCTTCATTTTAAGCCACACATCACTTAACCTGTGCTTGATCAGGAATAACCCTTGGTAGCCAGGCTCCAAGGACTCTCTAAAAATCAAAAAGAATATGTGGTGAAAGTAGCCTATTCTGACAGTGGGTGAAGTTCACAGCCACCAAGAACCTTTCTGAAAATTACTCTGAAGCTTCTTTAAAAGGAAATAGATCATCAAAATAATTTTTGAAATCATTTCTGAGAATTCCCATGCTAGTTTCTCTCTGGTCTGTAACTGGTAGTGTGGCTACAGAGGAGCAGGTGTTGTCAGATTTTAGGCAGGGATTAAATGAAATTCCTAAGATATGACCCAAGAGTTGACTTCTCCAATTCTCACCAGCCATGGAGGGTACAACTATCGAGACAGCACAAACCTCCATGTGGATAGTGGTTGTGCTGTTGGCTGGTGACAAGATTTCTAGTTTCAGACCATCATTCTGTATCATGCTGGACTTAATGAGGGGAAGACAGAGATAAAGAAAATAAAACTCAGCTACAAATCTCCATGACTAAAATGCCTTTGTTATGATTGAAGGCTGTTGTCCTCACAAAGAAAGAAAATTGAAATGGGAGTTCTGGAGTTACTTTTCCCATATATGGTTGCTAGTGGAAATTGATCTGAAACCTCCTAAACCTTGACTAGAATTTCCCTCCATTAAAGCTTTATTAACTTATTCGCATACTTCCAACATTTTCTGTAGAATTTTCTGCATAACAGAGATAATGGGTCTGTAATTGTCAGTTTCTTCAAAATTTGCAAAAAGGTAAAAGAGAATTTTATAGATACAGACTGGTCCTCAACTGCCACATCCCTTCTCATTCCCGTATCAGAAACCAAAACCTCTGCTGAGAAACAGTCGTTAACTAGCTCTAGCTTCATTCTCTGGGAGTCAGCATCATGATCCTTATTCTAAAATAACCTTAATGCAGGATCTCAGTTCTGATAACTGCATTTCTTGTTCCAAAGCATCATTTTAGTTTGTATGCCTCGATTTCTTATGTCTGTCTTTCTAGCTTGGTTGCTGTCCCTTAATTCCCCTTCTGGCAATACACTAATCCATACACTAATCATCTATTAAGGTAAGGGTATTTTCCCTAAGAGCCAGGTTGGCATTTAAAGAGCCTCTTATCTCTTAAATCTCAGTAATAGATTTTTTTGGGTGTTTGTTGCAAGGACTTCTGGATATTGTTCTTTCTTGCTAGGTTTTCATTTCAAATCTCACCCTCCCTCACAATGGAATATCCCTCTTCTTCATTTTGCCCCCTCTTCCATTTCCCTTTCCAAGTGTTTCCCTGCAGTTTATCATTACCATTAGATCTTATTAAAAAGGAGATTAGGGCAATCTGGCCTTTGTATTGGCTGGGGACCAATAGGATATAATGATCCCAGTAAGATCACTGCCAGAATGAGGATGGGGCTCTATGCAGTGAGTCTGGACAAGACTGTGACCAAATGGAACACAGTTGAGATGACACTGAGCCTGAGGTCTTGAGTAAGCACCCCCTCACCTCTGAAGAAATTAATATAATTTCATATCCCTATCCCTTTCCCTCCAAGTCTTCCCAATCGCTCTAAGAACTTAGTCCCTACTTAGACAATTCCATTTGTTCCACTCTCAAAAAAAAAAAAAAAAAAAGTGAAAAAAGCTTTATAGAATTGCATTTTTTCTTATAGATCCACTTTTACTAGGTAAGCTCAAGGATTTCAGAAAGGGGATGTGCTCAATTTAAACTCTGGGATGGGCACAAACTTTGCCTCTTAGGTCGGATAAACCTTCACCTCACACCTTCGAATGTATCACACTTGCCCCAGGACCTAAGTAGGGACCAACATAAATCATAGAAAACGAAGATGAAAGTTTCATCACTCATGCCAATCCATGTAACTATTTGTACACGTGCATTTATGTGTGTATAAAGTACTAAACCTTAAAAACCTCACTTAGTTCCCCGATATTTACCACAATGTAATGAGAGTTATGATATAGTAGTTCTTGAATATGGAATATTTAACTCAAAATTCACTTATTTATATCAATCTCAGCAACATGAACATGGGAAGGAAACACCCTTTTTCCTGTCCTGTATCTTCCTCCATCCAACCAGATGATCCCCTGGCTATTGCATTGTTCTGCTCTTTCTTCTGTATAGCCCCAAATGGCAATCAATACCATCAGCTGAAGGTCTCTACCATTATCTGTGTATTTTTTCAGAACCAAAAACTTGCTCTTTCTCTACTGACCACCTGCCCCGGTAGCTTCACTATTTCTAGCAGTTTCACTGTTCACTTAATAACACCAATTATTGAATCTTCTTTCATTTCTCTCTTTCTTTTGCTTATCTCACATACACTCAGTCAACTTTAAAAACATGTTCTTCAGTCCATTCTTTATTTTTATTCCCATTGCTACTACCTTAATCTAGTTCCTTTGTCATCTATTCTGTGGCCATTGAATAACCTCCAAAGCAGTCTCCCCGGCTTCAGGGCTGTTTTTGTTGTTGCTGTTGCTGTCGTTGTTGTTGTTGTTGTTGTTGTTTAATTAAAGATTTATTTATTTATTTGAGAGAGAGAAAGAGAGCTTGAACACACGCTAGCGGGGGGGCGGCAGAGGGAGAGGACCCCCAAACAAAGCCCCCACCAAGCCTGGAGCTCAAGGTAGTCTTAATCGCAAGACCCAGGAGATCACCATCTGTGAGATCACGATAAGTCCAAACCAAGAGTTGGATCCCCAGCCGACTGTGCCATGCAGGCCCCCCTGGCTTTAGTTTTATTTCATTCCCCCATCAGTCATCCCAGTTTACCACAGGCAGATTGGCCTTCCTTCCTAATAAACGGAAGAGATTTAGAAACAGAAAGTTTCCAGTGACTCACAACAGAAAATACTCGATATATATTTGTAAAATGAAAGAATAAGTATTACTTAGAATATCTATCATGGCACTTTGATTATGAGAGGCACTCAATAATTAGAATAAATTTTCCAATTGATGTTAATTTTTAATAGATCGTAAAAGAGAGGGTTTGAGTGTACAGAAATCTAAATATTTTCTACATAAAGAAGGTAATCAGAATCAGCTCTTAAAACATGCCTGAACAATATTCCGGCAATGTTCATAGGTCTTTAAAATGATCCTTTTAGAGAAACTTTAGTTCTAACTTTATCATTTTCAATGAGTTCATGCTCTGCTTAGTTTCATCTAAGGTTCTCCACAAAGTGAAATCTCCCATAGATTCAAATGTTTCCTCCTAACTCCAGATTCTTTCTGTAACATTTCAAGCATGTCACCACCATAGCCTGTGTTAAGTGCAAATACACACATATGTATGTACACACACTTGTATTTAACAAAGGAGTTAATTTCAAAAAACAAAAAAGTAAAGTTTCATGCTTATTGTGATATTTCATTTAAGTATTCTTTAAAAGTCAAAAGTTGAGTAGTTTTATTTATTTTCAGAATAAATTAGGACTGAAATCCCTCATTAGAATTCTGAATTCCTAAAAGTCAAAACATAAAAAAAAAAAATAACACTAAACCATTTAGTCTATTAGGCAGTTTAATAATTGCTAAAGTTAATTACTTGGGTAATATAAATCTCAAAAAGTGAGTATCAAGCATAAAAATAGAGGAAACAACAAACTACACAGCAAGGATAGAAAGTGATTTTTAAAAAACCTCTGTTCTTCAATTTTCATGTTACAGGCTATGTTAGTCATGTATGATAGTTCTATAATTTTATCTCTCTAACCAGCAATGACCATTTTTTGCAGTGAACAACGAGTTCTGTGCAAGGTGGAAACAGTGTGAATGGTTTTCCAGGGAAAAGTTCTTCGGACAAAGTTCATTTAAGACCATTTACTACCACAGAGGTAGAAAACTGCCTCTATTATCCACATGAACCAGCACTGCTGCTCTTAGTCCAAAGCACCGCTGCCAAGAGTGATGTGAGTCATTAAGCCCCAAGCAGATGCCAAGACTCGGAAAACCCAGGGCATTACACACTTCCAATGTACCATAGCCCATAACTTCTAGATGGTCAAAGGTCAAATGAAGAGAGCACAAGCCTATTATTATGGGAGATTATTTGGTACACAGTCTCAATTTTTCTGTCTTCCCTGGTGGTCAACAGCATTATCCTGAAATGCAATGCATTTATACAGAATATGCCATAGGAACCATGATTCCTTTAGACAACACTGGAAAGTGAATTGTCTCTAACATGAACAAATTACTATTGCATGCCAATTTACTCCTTTGGAATGATCACGGACACTCTATCTTTAGTGAAAAGAGACCTAATAATCTCACTAGTCCCAACCCTCACATCAGCACAATCTGGTCTCCGTATAAATAATATGAACACAGAGAAGGTTCAGTCAGAAAGACGCATAGCACCTCTGTCCTCATGGACAGAGCCAGAAGGAATGGGATATGAAAGGGAGAACCACAGACTTCTCTTCACAAGCCACATCCTAAATGTGAGCCAGAGGAATGAATATTTATTATGCTGACTTTAAAAAGGAAATATTTAAAATTTAAGAAGTGATTAGAAACAGAATGGCAAACATACTAAAATCCACCACATAATTTAGTGGTTTTCTAGTATCCCCAGTCTCTCTCTGTAACTTTTCCCTTTCTCTCTTCAAATGGGTTAATTACTACTTTATTAAAAAACAATTTTCAACTCATGCTATTAGTAGTACTAATAACCCTTCTCTCTGTTTCTAACACTCGAATTCTGCCTTCTTTTATGCCCTCTTCCCTTACTGTTCTTTCTTAGAACTCCATATTCTAGCCATACCAGACTAAGGACAATTTCCCAATGGGGCCCATTCTTTCATTCCTGGCTTTGCAAATGATGCTCTCCCACTTAGAAGATTTTCCATGCTCACTTTCATTTCTTAACAAATTCATTTCATTTCTTAACAAATCCACTTCCTCTTCCAGACCAATTATGACCATCCAGTTAGATTCAACTTCTCTATACTTCTGTTGTATCCTATCCTTATTTCTATTTCATCATTTTTCATGCTGTCTTTCACTTGTTGTTATTATTTGACTTAAGATTATCTTCTCCTTGAAGATGAGAACTGTCTTTTATCTCTCTATCCCTGGCCTAAGCATAGTCCCCAGCATGCAACATTTACTGGATACCTTCTGAACAAATAAGTACAAATAAATAAAATGTATCTAAAGCAATGATTTCACTTTTGATCCAGAAATTTAGTCTCTAGGAATTTACCTAAAGTAGTCAATTATGAAACCATATAAAAATGTCAGTACAAATAGGGGACCTAATTCCATGGTACTGTCTTAAGTCTTCAGCTTTGTGGTGAGTATATGTGTGCCCACTACATTTTCCGTTATGTATTTTTATATGTCTTAAATACGTCCTAATTTTAAAAATTAAATAAAAATATAAGGATATATATAAAAAGCCACACATGAAAATATTATTTATAATAGTGAACAATTAGGAAAAATCTAAAGTACATTTTAATAGAATATGGATAAAATTGTGATATGTGAATATAAATTCAATTTACATATGTATTACAAAGGATAGTTTAGATCTGTTTCATGGAAAAATGACCACAATATATTATTCAGTGGGAAAAACAAATAGATTACAAGATACAAATTATATTATGACCCCATTTTTAAAAACTGTGTATTAATACAAAAGATAATCTTAAAGAATTTTTTTCCTATAAGATTCACTTGTGGGGCACCTGGGTGGCTCTGTTGGTTAAAGCCTCTACCTTCGGCTCAGGTCATGATCTCAGGGTCCTGGGATCGAGCCCTGCATCAGGCTCTCTTTCAGCAGGGAGCCTGCTTCCTCCTCTCTCTCTGCCTGCCTCTCTGCCTGCTTGTGATCTCTCTCTCTGTCAAATAAATAAAAAAATCTTTAAAAAAAAAAGATTCACTTGTGATTCATTCTGGATGGTAGGATTTCAGGATACATACATTTTCTATGCTAAGTATAATTTATTTTTTTTTGTTTTAATTCTTTTTTTTCCCCCAAATATGTTTATTTTTTCAGTGTTACAAGATTTACTGTCACGTACCACACCCAGTGCTGCATGCAATACATTCCCTCCTCAATACCCACCACCAGGCTCGCCCAACTCCCAGCCCCTCCCCTCCAAACTCCTCAGTTTGTTATTTAAATGTTTTAAAAATAACTTATTTTAATATCCACAAAATATTGTTTTCATTTGGAAAACAATTCCTCAAAATACTAAGTAATCAATTTTTTATATTTCTTTTCAAAATCAAAAGGAATATAGAGGATGTTTATTACTATTTTGGGGGGTTTATTTTGATTTTCTTTGTTTATTTTAAAATAGTTAATGATCTAGGGGCGCCTGGGTGGCTCAGTTGGTTAAGCATCCGCCTTCAGCTCAGGTCATGATCTCAGGGTTCTGGGATCGAGTCCCTCATGGAGCTCCTTGCTCTATGGGGAGCCTGCTCTCCCTCTCCACCTGCTTATGCTCTCTCTGTCAAAATAAATAAATAAATAAGTCTTAAAAAAAAGTCAGTCTTGCAAATAACTTTCCTCTAGCTGCTTCTCTCCATATGACAAGACAGTTGTATTGTTCACATGCTCCGGACTAAAAGGCAGAGTAGGACAATCTATAGTTCTGGAATGTAGATTCCTTACCAACCATCGGGCTCCTCAGGTCTTCAATATAAAAGTTGGTCCCTGGTAAACTTTTGGTCTATCCTTCATTGCTTGGACCCTGTTTCTCTTCAGAGTTTAGGTTCAGAAGGTATCATCTTATGTCCTGTTGGTCCTAAAGATAGTTCTAAGATCTAACTTTGATCCTACTCCTTCCTGGCAAAGACAATACATCCCATGGCCATGACCAAAGAGTCATGTTGCTAGACCAGTGCTTTTGGGTCTCCCCTAAGCTTGTTTTCAGTGATGTGGCACGGGTCAAATCTAGCTTCCTCCCAGAGTTGCAAACAAGGGCATGGAGAAGACTTGTCCCTCTGTACTTGGTGATATCCTTATTTACTGGCATACTACCACCCTAGGCTGAAGAATAGAATAGAGGCCCCTGTATCTGACCATTGCACATGCTACTTTGTCTCCATCTCCTTGCCACAAGCCTTCAAGACTGAGAAAGGGAGATTCCCTTTTCTCCTTCTTCTACCTACCAAAATTTCCCCTATCTAAGACTCAGTGATCAGGGTGCCTGGGTGGCTCAGTCATTAAACGTCTGCCTTCAGCTCAGGTCATGATCCCAGGATTCTGGGATCGAGCCCCACACTGGGCTCCCTGCTCAGCGGGAAGCCTGTTTCTTTCTCTCCCACTCCCCCTCTTGTGTTCCCTCTCTATCTCTCTCTGCCAAACAAATAAATAAAATCTTTAAAAAAGTAAAAATAAAAATAAAACTCAGTGATCTAGCTTTCCAAACACTATTTCTCTCATGCCTAAATGGATATAAGCTTTAACCAATTCACCAAACAATAGCCTGGCTTGCAAGGCAACATATAAATGCAAACACCCTCTTTTTGAATTTCAGAACCTGAAATCTTTTCCTGTATTTCATGGGTGCTAAGGTGAACTAGAGTGAAGGAAGGCTTAGAAGGTCAATAAGGGAATCATATAAAAATTCAATCTATTAACATTGCTCTATATCCTAAGTCAACTCTCCCTGTTCCATCTGCACAATTAATTAAAGCACCATTTTGTAGCAAAAGTTAATTTATAGAAAGCATTGACCAAATGTAATAGAAGTTGTACCAGCACCTGTCCTATTCTCTTTTTTCCTGCCCCCAGCTCCAAGGTATGCTGGGATGGATGTAGTACACAGCTAAATCAAAGAGCATCGCTTCTCCTGAAACATAGTTCAGTTCCTAACACTTTCAATTCTGGGCAGGGGAGATCCAGTGGAGCTGTGTTGAGTCTCAGGGCATCACCTTGATTGGAGGCAGAGGAAAAATTAACACTATTTGAATTAGCCTCAGTCAATGTACAAAAATTATATTGTCCCTCTTCCCGTGTCTGCCCATCAGAGCGGAACGTTTTTTTATAGTTCTCTCTCTCCCCGGGCTCTTATAGCAGAATTATTTCCTTCTGAGACTCAGGAAGAAGAGACTCACATTGTCTATTAGCTCAACTACTTTATCTTACTTAGAAGGACAAGTTTAATAAATCAGACCATTCTTCTATCTGAATCCTGTCTACCAATACTATGTTATCTTTAATTCATGAGTGTATGTGCTATCTGAACTTTGAACAGTAGGATTGCCTTGACTACTTTTTTTTAATCTCTAGGGGAAAATTCCCATACACAAATTAAAATCCTGTTTCGCCTTTTTCATCCCAACTCTCAAACTGATATATTCACGCAAAGAATCTTAAGAAATCAAAAGAAGGTAAAAGAGATTAATGATGGGGAGCAGAGAAGCAAAGAAGGCAAAGTTCAAGACTCCTTTTCTAACCACCCTAGGAAAACTGGATGTTCTATTAAGGATGACATTTGGAAACATAGTAAAAATGAAAAAACAATTTGCAGGTGTTGGGAATTGGGGCTAAGAGATGCTCCTATACATATCTAAGAGTGAACGGAAAGAAGAGTGTTTTTTTCTGGGTCGGGGTATGTCGGAAAACACTTTCAGGGGATATATCTTAGTCTGTTTGAGCTGCTATAACAAAACACTAAAGACAAGTGGCTTATAAACAACAGAAATTTATTTCTGACAACTCTGGAGACTGGGAAATCCAAGATGAAAGCAAAGATAGATTTGGTGTGTAGTGAGGGTCCACTTCCTCATAGGTGGCTGTCTTTTCACTGCACCTTCACATGGGGGAGGAGGTGAGAAATTTCTCTGGAATCTCTTATATAAGGGAACTAATACATTCATAAGGACTGCACTCTCCTGACCTTATCAACTACCCCACCACTTCCTAAGACCATCACACTGGGGATTGGGTTTCAACATAATCAATTTTAGGGGAACAGAAACATTCAGTCTGCAGCAGGATATTGGTGAAAAGAGATTCCAATTTTCTAGGATATGGTTTGCAAATTGATCATTACACCCAGAGATTTTGCTCCACAGTAATAGGTCTGTCATAGAGTAAGGTAAGTCGCCTGGCTTCTGCTGAAGTATTCTTTGCAAATATTTAAAATTTTCACTATCTTACTAACTAAATCCCAATGAGAATTATTCAATTTAATCCTTGCAAAGTATTATTTCATAAAATATCTGAAAACACAAAACACTTTAATGGCAAATTTTATTTTATGTACAAGTATTCCCTCAAGTATCTCTGAGCTCGTTGAACACATGTTAAGAGGTTTGCTTTACTCATTAGCCAACACCAAGTGTTAGCGTCTGACATGCTGGGGGGAGAAGGGGAGGAGGGGGAAGGAGAGAAAAAAGAAAATAACTAAATATAAAGAGAGTGGGAAGGACAAAGGAAAGAGGGAACAAGAGAATAGGGTGGGAGGAAGCATAAGTATTAGACAGATATAGCAATGCCTTCTTGACTTACAAGAAATAGTAAATCTTTTATCAATCACTGCAGAGAACTCCTCAGGGAGTAACCGATGGGACAGTGTGAAAAATAAATATCTTTTAAGCCAACAGAATTCTGAATACTGGAGAATGGTCAGATCTGGGTCTGAAGGAAATCCCTCAGATAACAGGTGTGCCCGCAGACCAAATCTCCCTTTACCAAGTAGTCCCAAATGTTTCCCATGCCTCATATGGTTAGGGATACATGCTAAGAACTGTCCAAATATTTCACATGTGCCACAAACGCTGTAGCTCTGGAAGCCTATTAATTCACAGTTAATGCTAAAAGGACTGATGCTATAAAACAAAGACATCTGTATCCTAGGAGGTGTGTGTGTGTGCACGACCACAAGTGTGTAGTAAACATGTGCTCACATAAGAGTTTGCAAGCAAAAGGATAGTTCTCGTTTTATCACCTTTTGTCTATAATACTTAGTAATTTTGAACAGCTTTCTTCTGATTACAAAAATAAAACAGTGACTAAAATTTGGAAAACTACAGGAAATCACTAAAAAAGAAATAAAAATCACCCATGCCATATGCAAGAAATAAGTACTATTAATACAGCTCTTTATTTTTATATGCACTTTATAGATATTCATTTGCTTGTTAATCTTAACACTTTTGAGTTATTTCAAGTTATCTGGATAACAAATTACATTTATCTACAAATAATGGTAAGTTTGCACCTTCCTTTCAAATATTTTAACTTCAAATTTGTATTTCTTTATAGTATTTGGTAATGGATTTCAGAATAGGGTAAGGATATTAGTAAGTTTTGAATTAACTATTAATTCAAATGTCATTCTTTATATCTGTGTTTTCTCTGTTTTACATAATTTTTAATTATGAGAGTTTAATTCATTAGACTTTTCAAGGAAGCAATTTTTGGCATTAATCTATCACTTTTGTGGTGGTTTCTCAAATTTTTAAATTCTTCCTTTGCCTTATCATTCATGCCTATGTTCTCTTTAATTTTTATTTTATGGAATTAAAAAAATATTTTGAATAGGACACTTAATTATTTCACTTTCATTCTTTCTATTCCAATAGTAAAGTTTTTAAAGGTATGAATTTTTTTATCATACGTATGGATGCATCTCGTAAATTTGGGGTCTTCAAATGACATAATTTTTTAATTTCTAAAAATAAATTTAATTTCTGACCATGAGCTACTGGCCTGCTGGGTACAAACAACTTTTTCAAGTTCGTTACTGTGTTAGACATTACAATGTTGGCTCTCAATGAATCATGCTCCAGTTTTCAAGCCTTGTATAGTTCTCTCCCATATTGATTCTGGGCTTGGACATGAGACTTTGGCCATGCATCAACATGCATGATGTGAACAGAGGGTTGACAAGCATTTGTACACTAGGATTTATCTTCTTGGAACATACGGAAATATGGAAATACATTCTCTGAAGGATAAGTTCCCACATGGAGAGCCAGGATAGCTTGGCCAACCTCCCAGCTTAAAGCAGCCAACACTTCGTGGAGTAATGAACCACCCAGTCAACCAAAAAATCATAAAAAATAATAATAATAAATGCTATTATTTTATGACACTAAGTGCTGAGAATGTTTGCTATGCAACAATAGAAGACTGAAAATTTTTCTGTTTAAACTTTATCTGACTCAATGATTTTTCTATTTAGCTAAGTTTCAGAGAAGATTATTGAGAAGGAAGATATTTAAGTCTCCATGTATCAAATATGCCACTCCACCGAGAAGGCAGTAATGTCTATAGCTAAATATGGATTGGAAAGGCTTTTTTTTTTCCTCTTTTGTTTTCGGTTGCAAATGAATCCTTGCTTCATTTCAGTATCACTTTATTAGTGATCCAACAGAAACAGAGGACATGATTTGTTAAATATCAATATTCTCAAAGTTCTTGTAGGTAATTTTTAAATCATATCTGCTTTTGAAAATACAAGATGTCATGCATCATATTTAACCAATGGTGATTAATTTCTTATGAGGTGTAGACCTTTTTAAATAAATGAAAAATTTGTGTGGCTCTCCTCAGAAAAATAAAATTTTACAAAGAAACAAATTATTACATACAATTTCAGCAGTTTCATGGATCATCTGAGGCAAAATCATAAACTCATTAAGGAAAATATGTAGTGATTTTCAAATACATTTGAGCCAATGAATCTGTCCTTAGATAAAAGCTTACTAGGAAGAAAAAACAAATAAAAGAACAAAAAACAGAGCTACCATCATTGAAGCAAAGGTGGTACCGGCAACTCACCTGTTGCTTTCAGTCTTCCATTTACCTACCCCCACACCATATCCCTCCACAGAGTATAGTTTGTAAATCACCGTTTTAAAAATGACATGATAAAATCAAGTATCTAGATGGGTACCTGGGTGCCTTCGACTTCAGGTCATGATCCCTTGGTCCTGGAATCGAGCCCTGCCTAGGGCTCTCCCCATTGAGGAGTCTGCTTCTCCCTTTACCCTAACCCCCCTAGTGTGCTTGCACATGCACTCTCTCTCTCACACACAAAAATAAATAAATAAATTGATAAATAAATAAATCTATTTATGAAAGAAATTAAATACCTAGAAGAGAGATAAATAAACATAACATAATGTTTTATTTATGGATCCAAAACATAATGGATCCATCCATGGGCTGGATCCAGAGAAGTTCTGACACAAACTAAAAGCAAGTATATATTAAGGAGAGACTGGATTCATTGGAGTAAAGGTAAAAGAGACTACCGTGTGAACCACTGTGGACAGAGGCTCAACACAAGACAGCAAATTATCTGCTACTTTGAAACAAGTTGCCACTCCAATTGGAGTGGGTGGCCACTCCAATTAATTTTATGAGTCAGCTTGACTGAACCATGGAGTGCCCAGATATTTGGTCTTACATTTTTCTGGATGTTTCCATGAGGGTGGTTTTAGAGGAGATTAACATTTAGATTGGTAGACTAATAAAGCAGTTTAACTCATCCAATTATTTATTTATTTTATTTTATTTTTTTAAGATTTTATTTATTTATTTGACAGAGAGAGAGAAAGATCACAAGTAGGCAGAGAGGCAGGCAGAGAGAGGGGGGGAAGCAGGCTCCCTGTGGAGCAGAGAGCCCGATGCGGGGCTTGATCCCAGACCCTGAGATCATGACCTGAGCTAAAGGCAGAGGCTTTAACCCACTGAGCCACTCAGGCGCCCCCCAATCAGTTATTTAAATAGAACCTTAAAAAGCCTGGCCCTCCCAGAGTAAGAGAGAATTCTACCTGATGACCTTCAATTGGGACTTCAGCTATCCTGGTTTGATGGCAGTTTCCAGACTTTGGACAGGAACTGGGACTGGGCTCTACAGATTTTGGATTTGCCAGCCAATTTCTTATAATAAATCTCCTTGTGTATACTACATACTATATAATACGCATCTATAAAATAAAAAGCCCCGGAGAACCCTAATACAACCATATATCCCACTGTGTCCAGGACAGAGCAGGTTTATGCCTGTGATCTCACTGTAAATATAAATAGCTCCCCTTTCCCCTCACAGATGCATCCAGTGTTTTTGTTTTTGTTTCTTATCACTTTTGTTTTCACAAGGCAGAGAGAGGTCATGTTTGTCTGAAATGCGTTACGAAAGGGGACCAGTGGTGGCCCCAGCTAAGTGGGTCATCTATTTGTTGCGGGCTACCCTGAGCAAGGCAAACCTACTGGGAGCTAGGGACAAAAGCCCCAGTGGGTGCAAAAGCAACAGGGATGGCAGTGTGGACTCACAATAGGGTAGACTGGCTGAGGAGAGGTGGTTGTTCAACCAGCCCAGGCTGCTCTTTCCAGAGCCAGTAGGGGCTGGTGGTGGCTGGTCCCAGTGTGTCCTGATTTAATGCCCCTCCCAGCTTTGCCCTGACCCTTAGGCCTGTTGGGGATAAATTACCTGTTCATCCACAGAACGTCCTGGCTCTCATCGGGTTTGTTCCAGAAGGCACAGCAGTACCAAAATGTCCTTGTTCCTCCCATGGTCAGTCGTTACCTCTTAAGCAACCCGGCAGCACTGGCAACGCAGGAGTAGAGCCACAAGTATGATAGAACATGCTACTAATAACCAGAAAAAGGAAAAGTAAATTAGGTTGAGACGACTGTTCTTGTTAAATTAACAAAATTCTCAAAGTTATTTCTTTCTCAGAGTTAGGTTAGCATTATGGTTTAATGGAAATGCTTCACCTTAGATAGAAGGAAAAGAAAACTTTGTTTCACATTCACCTTTTCCTCCACACAAGTGAATCGAAAGTTCTAAAACCTTAAAATATATTACCATTTAAATTCCATCCTATAGGATTATATCTTCACACTTTGGTTCTTTTTCCAATTAATGGTCCATTTGTGGAATGCATATGTAGTTATTTCAGTTCTATATGGCTCATTAGAGAGCCTTCTCAGTGATGGGTTTCATTCCCCTTGGTCTGATATGAATGTATTCATTAAGGACATACCATAAAATAACTAATAAAGTAAATTTTGAACATTTAAAAAGAAGTAATATAGCACAACTTACCTTCCTTAAAAAATAATGTAATCTGTTGTGGCTGTTTTAAAGATTTGAATTCGGGAGAAAATTCTTTACAAGTGGTTTTTATTGTAACTTGAAACCCTACTCCTCATTCAAATGTGCATATTAATGTCTAATGCATATCAGAGTAACTCCTGTGGGAAGAATAAATGTGTTAGACTGTGCAAGTATAAAGAAGTAAGAATAAACATGAAAACTGGCAGAGGGTCAGGTGGGAGGAATCTCCATTCTATTTATCCTTCCCTGAGTAATTTCCCAGTTTGCAATAAACTATTGTCCCATTTAAATAGTAGAGCTGATCATGATTTAATCTGACTTGTGGATAAAATCCTATGTAAATGTGTTCCTCATTTGAATTGAATCAATTGAATCAATTGAAAAAATTCAATTCTTTTTTACTTTTACTTTGTTGTTTCAAGGAGGGGCCAGTCTGCATCTTCCTGATTAAAAACGGATTTCTTCAGCAAAACTCTCCCACTTCAGACACACTGACAGTTTTACACTGAGAAACAAAACCCTAGATTTTTCATTGGCAAGTAAAAATAGGTTTTTTCTTCCTTACTGACAACAGGAAATTAACAGAAAAGTATTAAATAAGAAGTAACTTTCCCAGATGTTACATATACATATGAATTCTATATGACATGTTAAAAGCGAGACAAAGTTATTGACAAATTGTAAGACTGCTCATTTGATCCCCAGCACTATCACTTACAAGGAAATAATTCAACTGTGTGCCAAGATCTAGAGATGCCTTCTACAGCTTTAGACGGTAATATGATTACCAATTGGCCATTTGTAAGGCAAACCCCCTTACATTCACACACATGCTGTTTTATCAAGCTCAATTTCTTTTTAAATTTTTTTATTTTTAAATTTTTTTAAAGATTTTATTTGTCAGAGAGAGAGAGTACAAGCAGGGGAGCAGCAGGCAGATGTAGAGGAAGAAGCAGGCTCCCCGCTGAGCAAGGAGCCCAATGTGGGACTTGATCCCAGGACCCTGGGATCATGACCTGAGCCCAAGGCAGATGCTTAACTGACTTGGGCCGCTCAGGCGTCCCTGATCAAGCTCAATTTCAATCCAACATTTAACATTCAAGTTCACACCATATAGAAAATAGTAAACAAAACCATCATATTATCCTTAAAGTGCAATGCTAACAAACTTTTGAAGAAATTACCATTTTGAACCTATATTTTATTGGTTTATTGCGATTGAGTTAACACACATATTTTTAAATGAGTATTTCAGTATTGACAGGTGATATGATAGTTCTCTTGTTTTCAATATTGCCCAAATCATATAGAATTGAAAGAGAGACATGAGACATGGATGAAAAAATCTATTATTCTTAGCCACATATTATGACGGTCATAGAAAATTTTAATAACAAAATATCAAAACATATTAATAATGCTGTAATTTTTATGAAATGTACATCAAAATAGATTTCAAAAGATCTAAAGCAGACTATAAATAAATAACATGAAATAGTTTCCAATTTTTTCAGGTGGGATTAAGTTTTTTAATTGACAGGATGGTGAGATATAAATAGTCAATTCAGGAGGGAGCTAAGTCAGCCATTTAAGAACATTGACAGATTTTTGTATCTCTAAATATGTATGTGTTTTTTCAGTCTTACCTTTCCCATCTTCTCTTTCAGCTATTTACAGCAAGACATTCAGCCTTAAATAGCCTTACCTGTCATGAATAAACTATACTCCTAGCAATGCATTACATAACTCTTGCACGGAAGCATATTTATTAAATATTTAAGATATTTATATTCTGTTCTGGCAAGAAGGCTGATTCATGAATGTAAGAACCAAGGTCAGTTGATAAAGTGGGGTTATTCCTAATATTAGCCAACTGAGGCAAGACAGGATACAATGGGGAAAGGCCTTTTTTTAAAATAAAAATGTAGGGGCGCCTGGGTGGCTCAGCCGGCTAAGTGTCTGCCTTCAGCTCAGGTCATGATCCCAGGGCCCTGGGATTGAGCCCTGCATGGGGAGCCTGCTTCTCCCTTTTCCTCTGCTGCCCGCCCCTCTCCCCATGCTTGTGCACACTCTCTCTCTCTCTAGTAAATAAAATATTTTTTTAAAAAAGTAAAAGTGCATACTAACGATATTTTGATTATAGAAACAGGATGACAGTGACAAAAAGAAAAGAAAAATGATAAAAGAACTTGAGTTTGGAGCTCACCAAGCTGGATTCCTCACATAGTTCTATTTCCTACAAACTGAGTAATCTCTCAAAGGAAAATCTAAAAGATCTGCTTTAAAAAATGGCTGAATTTACTCCAGATATTAGTATTAAACAAAATAATACAATTGTAATATGGCTCTATTTACCACACCTGAGAACGTCCCCAGGTAGTTTAGCTCCAGTGTCTTAAGCAGAGGGATGTGGGTAGGAGCAGAGTTTGCAACCCCCAGTTTTTTACTTACAAATGTCCTCTGCAGTAGGCAAAGGCAGAGGCTGGAAAGTTGGCAACAGTAAAATAAACAGGAATAAAGCAAGTCATAGGGCAAGGTCAAGCATCTCTCCTGCCAGGCAAAAATGGCATCGGACACTGAATTATAAAGTGAGGTTCTCATGAGACACTGACAGGAGGAATTGCTAAGACTGACAGAGCTGTTGGAAGCCCATGGAAGGTGCACGCTCAAGTGCAGCCAGAAGAGCTTGCAATGGCTCAGTTCCTGTGTGAAGCCAGAAAATCCAACAAATGACTCTACGTTGATTATTTGCAGGTCCTTTTACTGGCTCTTCCCAGATATCAGGCTTCCTTCTTGGGAAACTTTCACTGGGATCAGCGATCAGAGATTATTCTTTCTGAAAACCCTCTCTTTTCTATATTGTTTGTCCTCAAACCTCAGACATATATATATATTTTTATATCATTTTCCATATTTTTATATCTATGGAAATATTTTCTTCTGCCAAAAACAAAAGGCAACTTATCAAAGCCTTTGACCCACCAAATGGCAAGTTTTGTCCTGTGTTTTGTCTGCTCTGCAAACCCACTTCTCCTTTTTCATTTTTTTTAAGATTTTATTTATTTAACAGAGACAGAGAGAGAGACATGAAGAAAGGGAACCCAAGCAGTGGGAATGGGAGAGGGAGAAGTAGGCTTCCTGCTGAGCAGGGGTCCTGATTCAGGGCTCATCCCAGGACCCTGGGATCATGACCTAAGCTGAAGGCAGACACTTAACAACTGACCCACCCAGGCGCCCCACCTTTCTCATTCCTAAGCAAAATATTTTCTCTCTTCTCATATCCTTTAACAAATAGCACTTAGTAGTCCTAAAAATTCAGTCTGAATGAAGGAAGATAAATTCCCTTGTGGCTTAATCTTCAAATCCAACTAGGTACTAAGATGAAAAAATAGTTGACTTCTAATGCAACAAAGAGAGAGAGAGAGAGAGAGAGAGAGGTGAACATCTATATCCGGCCATATATTTACTGAACTCTCTGTAGTTCTCTCTGCATGCAATAAATATTAAAACAATAGATAACATTCTATGTTTGAGAACCCAAACTTTGCTTCCCTGGGCTGTCATCCACAATAGAATAGAGCAGTGGTCTTTGCAGTAAATTTCCAATGTTAAATTCAGACTGCTGTTATCGATAAGTAAAAACACGTTTCCCTCCATGTTTGCATATCTTTTATCTCCCTATCTATCCTGTAACCACAGTACCAGAGTGAATCACACTTAGAACAAAGCATTACAATGTGACTGTGAGAGACAAAAGTGTCCTTGAGTTCTCCACACAGAATTGCAGCAGCAGTGATAATTAAGGATTTTTAAACCTCCAAAAGTTGAATGAAACCCAGGAGCCTGAAGTATGGACTGCAAGGCTCCTTTGAACCTGTGCTTTCACATTTAGTACATTTGCCTCTAAGCCAAAACCAAACAGGTACCAGTAAGACAACTTATCAAAGTTCTTACCTCATTGAATGGCAAGTTTTAGAAAATTCTTTGTGCCTCCTTGACACTAGTCTTCTACATTTCTAAAACCATTTGTATACCTCCCACGGGGAAGACAGGTCACTTACGTGACGCCTACTTTCTATGCTTCTTAGATACCCAAGGTTTCTCCATCTTCTTTGACCTTCAAAATTCTGTAGCTCTGATGGTCCAGTGGCCCTGTGTCTCTGTGGCTTCTGAAGCCAATTTACTAGCACATTCCATTTCTCTCCCAACATTATCTTAGGGAAGTTTTCCTTAGAGTTCCATCATTTCACAAAGCCATACCACTCCCCTGTCCCACCTATTACATTCCCCCTGAATTCAACATCCACTAGAAAAAGACTAGATTTGAAAAATCTCTGTCTGAACTTGAACTATGAAGCTTTTGGCCCACTGAGGGTACTACTTCACCCCAGCTTCTCTGTTTAGTTGCTTTCCATGAAGTCTCCTCCCTCACTTTGTCCATATATGTTTACAGCATAAATGCGAGTTCTGACACAAAGCTGTTACTAATAAAGAACACATTTATTTTCATTATTCACATTCTCTGCCCTTTAGAATTAGGCTCAGATAATGGTAACATTGAATTATGATATATTCAAGTTTTCAAAAATTTTCAGCCCTCCTCTCCTCTTTCGATAAGAGATCGTGTGGAGAATTCGGCAATCTGAGAATTATATACAATGAGGGTAGAAACACAGGGGTTGCCAAACATGAGTGCTGCAAAATATCATTTTTTAATAGTATCACCTGCAGCCCTACAGTAATAGTATTTCCTTGTAAGCAAACATTTCTTTCAGTTAATCCCATATTGGATCATACCTCTGTCAATGTTTGTAATGAAGGTGAGCAGTTTGTTTTTGGCCCCAGGACATGCTGTAAGAAATAAAGTGTGCAACCTCCATTGTGCCTTGGGGAAGCATTTAGACATCTGTACATTTTACATAGTCTTCACTATGTTGCCATAGAGAGTATCATCTTGTCTTCTTCTTTGGTAGCTCTGGGGTAATATACAAAGCTGGTTTTGAGTTATGAAATGCCAACTGGAGACCTCTCAAAGTGTTCTCAAATATAATTCACTTCTTTGGAAATAGCGATTATCAGTTCTTCCAAAATATGATTTAATTACGTACTTACATAAAATGTCATCATCCTAGTACACTTGACATTTTTAACACATATTCTATTCCTGTCATCTATATCAATGACAAATGACAGAATAAAGGCCTACTTAAAAATTATATCATCTGAGACATTTTATATAATTATGGGCAATTAGAATTTATAAAACATTTAAATGAATTTAGCTTTTCTTTAAAAGCTCCGTAAGCTCATAAGAAAGCTAAAGCAAGCACTGAATACTCAATCTATTACACAAGAGGCCTGGTGAGGAGAAGCAGGCACTAGCCTGAGTCATGGCATCATCACTACCTCACCTTTGACTTTGGATG
Organism: Nasua narica; assembly: GCA_028533885.1. Classification (NCBI taxonomy): domain Eukaryota; kingdom Metazoa; phylum Chordata; class Mammalia; order Carnivora; family Procyonidae; genus Nasua; species Nasua narica. The sequence continues at coordinate 122,028,088 of CM052798.1, read as the reverse complement.
GGCACCTCATACTCCTCATGATTGTTTCTTCATCAGCAAGACTAAATGGCTAAATTAGAAGCTTTCTAAGATTCTTTCAAGCCACAAATTTATAATCTCTTAATATCTACTGGGTAACCATAAGTCTAAAACTTGCTAGATGTTATGAGGGGTCTAGACACAGTTCTTATCTTGAGTTGCTTATAGTCTACTTTTGTAAGAAAGAAGAAGAACGTGAGGAGTACACTCAAGAACCCCCTGGTACTTCCCTGTATGACTCTGCCTTGTGTGCCATGCCCCCTATTTCTAAGAATCTCTGAATACAATGAGCTTCTTCCTTTATGACAGTCACTTCCATATCTGGATGTCTTACCTTACCTGATTAAAATAAATCCTAGCTCCCCTTAAAACAAATGCATATTCATTTTCCCTTTTTTGAGCCTTTCCAAGTGATGGATACCTTATCATTAAACTTGAGCATCCCCCAACTGTGACTCCTAGAATTCTCTCTTGCTCTAGTAAACTGACAACCAGGATATATTATGTTTTATGTACCTATGGCCTGGGTATCTTCCCTGTCCCTCTTTCCATTTCTATATTCAGTCTCAGAGAGAGTTCCACATTTCACATGTGGTTTTGCCACATGTCAAGTCCTTTCTCTCCCTGTTCTGATGTTCTGACGTACCTTCTACTGTTTCCCTATGCAGTTTTCTTTCCTTAGAATAAACAAAACTTGGTTTCGGTCACAAGTCTAGAAGATGTGTCTGTGTAGGTGGCTCTAAAACTCTCATCTTACCAAATCCAAACCTCTCAACACACCCAAAAATGAAAGTCAGAATTGTAATAAGAGTAAGAACAATAGATTGAAAAAGATTTTACTTTAAAAACTGACTCAGACTATCTACAGTTTTAGAAAGATTGCTTAGCCTCTCTGAGACCTAATATTTTTTTATTTGTAAAGTGGAGATAATAATAACACTTATATCACACTAAATTAAATGAAATAATATATGTAAAGGGCCTGATACATAATGTGCCATAAAAATAGTAGCTATTATTGGTGTGATTTTAATTGGGGTTAATATAATTATGGCAATGTTAGTAATAGCGGTTATTTTAAAAACAAGGCAATCTCTGAAAACAAACTTTGGAAGCACCTTTAAAATGTTTCTACTGTCACCTTGGAAAAGTATAGCTTAATATCTGGCTTTAAAATAACGTATATTTTTGCATATCTCCAACTATATTTAAAGACAAGTCCAACTATTTAAGAATCTACAATGCAAGGGCAATTCTTATTGGCTCAAACATATTTATTAAAGGAATAAGTATCCATTCATTGAATGTATGAGTGTGTATTTGCTTAAAATATGTCTACTTTCAAAGATACAAAAGAAAAATAGAGGCATCTGGGTGGCTTGTTGGTTAAGTGCCCGACTCTTGGTTTCAGCTCAGGTCACGATCTCATGGTTGTGAGATCAAGCCCCCACTAGGCTCTGTGTTCACTACAGAGTCTGCCTGAGATTCTCTCTCTCCCTCTGCATCTCCTCTCCATACACAGTCTCTCTCTCTAAAATAAATAAATCTTAAAAAAAAATAAAAGAAAAATAAACATTATTTTATTTCTGTGTTTAATCTGCACAGGTCATTTTTTTCTTATGCATTGTCATTTGATCTTTTGAAAAATCTAGTAATATGAGAGTAAAAGGAATGATGTGGGCATAAAAACACCATTATCATTATTTTACACATGAAGAAACTGAGGGAAAGTAATTTGAAATTAGTAGAATGCCTAACTCATATATAAATGATTTTCATAATAACCCTGACTACTCCACTGAAATGACTCTTGCAAAGTCCACTTAATATCCAAATTACCAAGTCCATTAGTCAATTCTATGTCTTTATCTTACAAAAGCATTTGAAAACATGGAACACTTCTCCCTTCTGAAATATTTTCTTCATTTAACTTCTTTGACACTGAATTATCTAATTTTTGCTCCCACTTTCTCCTGCCTTCTTGGTCTCCTTTTGCTGGATGCAATTCCTACTCCTGATTTTAAAATTATGGAATAGCTCAGATCCTTCTCTCCTTTCTGTAATTTCCCCTTAGATGAACCCTACTGCTTTAAACATCATCTAAATGTTGGTGATACCCAGATTTACACTGCGGCACCAGCCCTGAATCCCATGAGCTCCAGAACTGGATATTTACTACTTATAGTACATGTCCATAAATGTTTTACAGATACCTCAAAACTTAACTTATCCAAAACAAATATACGTAATTTCTGACCCCATTTCTAATATAATCTCTCCCGGTCTTCTCATGTCTAAAATGGCTCTCATCATCTAGCCTAAATCTGAAATAGATTCTTCATTTTTCCTAACTTAACAGAGACAACCCTTCAAAAAATCTTGCCTGCTTGAATTGCAAGCTGTATCTTCAACATACAACTTCTTTTTTCCACAGTTGCCTCTCGAGTTCAAGTTTTGTTATTTCTTACTTGATTTACTGAAATCACTTTTTAACTGGTTGGTGTCTCGGCTTCTATTATTGCTCTCCCACATCCCATTCCCTACAAAACAACTAGAGTAATCATTATAAAACACACGTAAATTGTATCACTTACCTGTTTTTAAACCCTCTAAGGACAACCCACTGAATCTCATGGCTAGAACAGTGACTAGCTTAGAGTAAGACTGCAATGACAGATATTTTGTTGAATGAATAAAGACTAAATGAAAAAACAAGTTATCGCCATTTTACAGATGAAGAAAATGAGACTTAGAGAAGTGAAATAAACTTGCTAAGATAATATAGGTCATATACATTAGTGGCTCAACAAGGATTCCAAGATGAAACTGACTCAAATTACTTTCTTTTTCCAATAGGCCATGGTAAGTGGCAACTTGAGAACCAGACAAGTTGTGTAGGATCACTTCTCCCTGCTCCTTTTCAATAAGTTTAAATATGAATTCTGGAAATAAATAAAAGGCAATCAAAGAAAAACTCTGGAAAGTGAAAAGAGGAAGGCAAACTGGTTTGCAATCCCAGAACTAGAAAAATAATACAAGAAGAGGGAAATTTACATGCACTCTCTTTCCAACTTAGCAATAGGAGTCAGCCAAGGGCAGCTCTTTTTTTCCCCCAAAGTGAAGGGAGTCCCTCTGTTAATACCAGCCAGTTGTAAGGAGGATGGACAGGGAACCCCACTAACAATAAGATGCTAGAGGAAGTGCTTTCCTTCCAGGCAGAGACTCTTACTAAGAGACACAGAGCAGCTAAGCAACATTGGTAAGAGGGATCCTGCCACAATCCCACCTGGCCTAGGAAGTCTCAAAGTCCCTATGGGCTGAGGTTTCCCCACCTCCACCCAGAGACATCTGCTTCCAAGCCTCAGGAAACCCCTTTTGCCCCACCCCCTCCTTAGATAACACCAGCAAGGACCAATAACCACCACATGAGCTCCTAATAAACCAAAGAGACCAAAATAACATTGCGAATACTCTGAAAATTAAACTGCTATTAGAACTACAGCCCAAAACAGTAAGTCAGGGCCTAGGTACTAAACAACAGGGTAGCTGCTTATTAAATAAAAGATTTAAATAATATCCAGAGTCTCCTATCATAATAGATGTAGTCTCCAAGATAAAGAAAAAAAAAATCACTCCTCACACCAAAAATCAAGAAATCACAACTTGCATGAGAAAAGCAATCAACTAATGTTAACAACAAGACAGATCAGGCAATAAAATTATATGAGAAGGATTTTTTAGGCAGTCATTGTAAAAATACTGCAACAATCAATGATTGTCTTGAAACAAATGGGAAAAAATATAATTTCAGGGAAAAAATGGAAATAATAAAAATTAACTAAATGGAAATCATAGAACTAAAAACTATAATAGAAAAATAAATATGGTAGGTGGTCCCAACAGTAGTAGAGATGACAGAGGAGTGAATCAGTGAACTTAAGGAAAGATCAACAGAATTTACTAAGCATGAAAAAATAGAACATAGACTGGGAAAAAAAAATGAACAGAGACTTGGAGACCTGTGGGGATATAACAGAAAGATCCAACTCTCATATCATCAGAGTCCTAGAAGGTAAAGAGAGAGTGAGGCTGAAAAGGGTATTCATCGAAATAATGGCTGAAAGCATCCCTAATTTGGCAAAAGACACAACTCTACAGATTCAAGGAACTAAGTGAAACTTAAAAAGGATAAACCCAAAGAAATCCTTGGGAAGACCCATCATAATTAAATTTCTGAGAAGTAATACAAAATAAACATTTTCAGAGCAGTTAGAGAGAAGTGATGCATTACTTATAGGAGAACACTCGTAATGGCAGCGTTTTTTTGGTTGCTTTTTTTTTTATGTGGAACTGTAGAGAGCAGAAGAAAGTATCCAAATTTCAATATTATGTTTTCCCCCAACAAACAGGAAGACTCATTAACTCTCATTGGATACAGAGAGAAATGTCTGCTGCTACTTACCTAGAAGCAAACTAGATGAAGTTGGAATGTGAGAAAGAGCTCTCTGCAAATCAATATTTGCAGTTCCACTGCAGGCATTTCTTTGAGGGGTCTCCTGGGTCTTCCCAGATGAATATCTTATTTAATACATAGCCTACATATTAAGTCCTAAGAAGGGGTTCTAAATTTCAGAAAATCTATCCAAACATTTTCACTATATGCAGTAACCATCAGAGAGAAACTTAATTTTATTTATATAGATTAGTCAGGATAGTAATTCTAGTTTGGGGTTTCATGCCTTTAGCAGATGCATGCTCAATTTCCAATATTGTACTAAAATCTTAAGTTTAGTACTACCAGGCACTGACTCTGAAAAAGGATAGTCAGGCTGGAAATATACACAGTATTTCTTTTTGTGGATATATATCAAATACAGTTTTCAGACTTCCTCATAAGATTAGAAAACCCCATGAAAGACTGCTCAGTATTAATATGATAGGGAACTACCAGGAAAGAGTGAAGGGAAAATAAGACTGCTAATTGTAGCTTTTTTAAAAGTTACAGCTATTATGTGGCCTTGGCATTTCATTTTATTTAAAGTATGACTGTTTTATATCTCAAAAATTCTTTTGAAATGATTAGGCAGTTAATAAATCTTTCAAGAACTAAAGGCAGTCTTTTAAGTGTGCAGGGTATTCCAGTTTGCCCCTGATAGTATATCCTCAATGAAATGTAACTTGAAAATGGATTTTCTTATCATCCATGAAAAAGTATAAACTTAATCTAGTTTCAATTTCTTTATCTCAATACCCTTTTAATTGACACTTTGCCTCACCTAATGAAAAAGCACCCTCTCCACAATCACAACTATTAGAATCTTATTTTGGCCTTGTCAAGACTAACTGACAGCAAGTTGAGGCTTAAACACTGATAGTTGAAAATCTTCTAATCCAAAAGCCAGTAAAAATCTTCAGTATCCTGACTGAATATATATCTATTATTCTTTATACCTGACTTCAAGAGGATTTAAAATGACAGATAACAAGAGTCAAGAAAGCCTTAATGCACTTTAATTCTAGCTTTAAAAGTCTTGGGCACTGTGATTTTTTTCCTCTAAAATATATTTAAATATAGAAAAGGAGCTGAAGGTAAGTTGTACAGACTTCTTAAAGCATACCATTTACTGCCCTTTAAAAATAATTCAATTTGTCCACCATCCATGAAAAAAAGTATGAGCCAAAAGCTATGATTGAGCATATCAAAATTCTAGACCTCAAAGAACATATACTCAAGATATACAGCAGTTCCACTGGGATACAGCTGATCATAACTCTCCACTAGCAGCCAAAAGCAAAGTAAATCCACAAATAAGTGAGTCTACAAGTTTCTGAAATGCTCAATCTTAGTTTGTTAAATAGCATAAAATTGTGATACTGATGGCGAAATCATAGTTCCACCAGCGATTAGAGAATGTATTAAATAACAAATGACTCATATAAATTATACAATACCACATTTATATTAAAACTCACAGCATGGGGCACCTGAGCGGCACAGTCAGTTAGGCATCTGACTCTTGGTTTCAGCTCGAGTCATAATCTCACAGTCGTAAGATTGGGCCCCTTTTCGGGCTCGGCACTCAGCACAGAGTCTGCTTGGGACTCTTTCTCCCTCTCCTTCTTCCCCTCCCTCCTACACTGTCTTTCTGTCTCTGTTTCTCTGAAATATTTTTTTTTTAAATCACAGTACACATAAAGGTGGGAAAATGCTTACTCTATACTGCCAAGTAAAAATATGAAATTGTGGCCACAGCCACTTCTTGCTAGACACATCACCAAAGGCAAGAGAAACAAAGGCAAAAATGAACTATGGGGACTTTCTCAAGATAATAAGATTTTACACAGCAAAGAAAACAATCAATAAAGCCAAAGACAACCAACAGAATGGGAGAAGACATTTGCAAATGTTGTATCAGATAAAGGGATATTATCCAAAATCTATAAAGAACTTATCAAACTCAACACCCAAAGAACAAATAATACAATCAAGAAATGGGCAGAAGACTTAAACACACGTTTCTGCAAAGAAGACATCCAAATGGCCAACAAACACATGAAAAAATGCTCCACATCACTTGGCATCAGGGAATACAAATCAAAACCTAAATGAGATACTAGCTCCCACCAGTCAGAAGGGCTAAAATTAACAAGTCAGGAAACAACACACATTGGTGAGGATGCAGATAAAGGGGAATCCTCTTATATTGTTGGTGGGAATGCAAGCTAGTGCACCCACTCTGGAAAACAGTATGGAGGTTCCTCAAAAAGTTGAAAATAGATACACTACAAATGTAGTGATCTGAAGGGGCACCTACACCCCAATGTTTATTGCAGCAATGTTCACAATAACCAAACTATGGAAAGAGTCCACATGTCCATCGACAGATGATGGATAAAAAAGATGTGGTATATATATATACACACACAATAGAATACTATTCAGTCATCAAAAAAATGAAATCTTGCCATTTGCAACGATGTGGATGGAACTAGAGGATATTATGCTAAGCGAAATAAGTCAATCAGAGAAAGACAATTATCATATGATCTCACTCATATGTGAAATTTAAGAAACCAGAGGATCATAGAGGAAGGAAGAGAAAAATAAAACAAGATGAAATTAGGGAGAGAAGCTGTAAGAGACTCTTAAGCATAGGAAACAAACTGAAGATTCCTGGAGGGAAGGGGGGTGGGGGGATGTGGTAACTGGGTGATGGGCACTAAGGAGGGCTTGTGATATAATGAGCATTGGGTATTATATAAGACTGATGAATCACTGAACTCTACCTCTGAAACTAATAATATACATATATGTTAACTAATTGAATTTAAATTAAAAAAACGAAAAGAAAAACTATGAAATTATATTTCTGGTAGCATCTAGATTTTTAATATATCTCTTATTCTCATTTATTGCTCTGTATTCATAAATGATTCAAATATGTGTGTGTAAATATACATGCAAACCCTGATTGTGAGTCACAGCTGAGTTTTCACCAGTTTCCCCAAATGAATAGTTGTCTCATTTTACTGAGTTTATCATACTATTTTTTGCCTCTAGGAGTGATGATTTTCCTTTAGTAAATTAAAAAGACAGAATTTATAAGTGACATAACCAAGATGAATGAATGTTCTTTGATGGATGAATGGATTTTAAAATGTGGTGTTTATATATACATATATGTATACACACACATATGTGTATACACACACACGCACACACACAAGGAAATATTATTCAGCTATAATAAAAGAAGGAAATCTTGCCATCCTCAAGGATGGACCTTGAGGGTATTACGCTAAGTGAACTAGATCAAACAGAGAAAGAAAAATACTGCATGACCTCCCTTATATGTGGAATCTAAAAACATCAAATTCATCAAAACAGTAGAATGGTGGTTGCCAGGGGCTGAGAGGTGGGAATATAAATAGGGAAATGTTGGTCAATGGTACAAACATTCACTTATAAGATGAATAGGGTCTAGGGATCTAATGTACAGCGTGGTGACTAGAGTTAACAATACTATATGATATACTTCAAAGTTGCTAGGATGGGGCCCCCGGGTGGCTCAGTTAGTTAAGTAACTGCCTTTGGCTCTAGTCATGATCGCAGGGTCCTGGGATGGAGCCCCACATCGGACTCCCCACTGAGCCAGGAGCCTGCTTCTCCCTCCCCCTCTGCCAATCCCCCTGCCTGTGCTCTCCTGCTCTCTGTCAAATAGATAAATAAAATCTTAAAAAAAAAAAAAAGTTGCTAGGAGAGTAAAGCTTTAATGGTTTCACCATAACAATAACAACAAAATGGTAATTATATGATGTAGAGGATGTATTAAGGTAACCTTATTGTGGTAAATATTTAACCAATTTATTGTGGTAAAATATTATATATGTGTTTCAAATCATTGCATGGTACACCTTAACCTTACATAATGTCATGCCAATTATGTCTCAATAGAGCTGAAGGAGAAAAAAGAAGACACATAACCTGGCAAGTCAGAAGAGAAAATGATTTTTCCAATATAGTCATGTTGTTGTGAGTTGATAAACTAGAAAACACTTGCTCCTAAGAGGTAAATTCAAGTGGTAATTACAGTTCAAGATAGGCTTATCCTCATATAGATGGTACAAAAACCCTCAGAGCCCTCCATCATTTCAGATAAACGCTACTAAAATGAGCATAAGTGACAACCTTGAATAGTGGCATCTAAGTCATAAGAATGAAGTCCTGTCATAGGGGCCAGAATATAGCTGGGGAAGGTTTGAATTCAAATGCATTGGAAGAACTGTGCTCTTATTGGGTACAGATCTTTTGCTATATTCATTCATAATCTCATCTAATGCTTCAATCACAAATCTATGCAAACTTCCCACTGGTCAAAGGTGATAAAGAGCAGAGCTTAAATGTTTCACTATCGACTCCTCTCTACATAAGACTGATGGTCAGATCCCAAATCAAAATGACTGAGAGAGTTACCGAGGGAAGAATGGGTGTGTGACAGGTTGTCATCAGGCACCTACATCTAAGTAAACAGCATGACCATTCCCCGAGTTGTGCAAAACATACATTTTTTATGCTTGCCTTTCCCTGAATACCATTATCAATCTAACAGCAAGTCCTGTCTAGTCTACCTTGAAATCACATTTCAAATTCCCGTACTTTGCTCTGTTCCCACCATCACTCTACTCCAAGACATAACCATGTCTTGCTTGGCCAAAGCAACAGACCCCAAACTGGACTTTCTAATTTTATTTAACACTCCTTCTAGTATGTTCTTTGCACAGCAGTCAAAAAATAGAAATTAAATAATGCCACTCCTTACCTACAAATGTGCTATTTTTGGTTTACAAGTAATGCTTGTAAAAGCCTATGAGATTTAGCCCCTGCTTTTATCATTTCTCTGTACTAGCATCTATTATATCACTAATTTCCTGACACTGATCTTTTTTTGACTTCTCAAATGACTAAGCTCATCCTCAGACTTAGGGCCTTTGCCTAAACTGCTCCCTTCTCTCAGAACATTTTCCCCCTTGATCTTTTTGCATACCTTCCTTCTAGTCAACCAATTCTGCTCTTAAATGCTACTTTTTCAGAGAGATTTTTCTAACCTCCTAATACAAAGTGACACCACATAGACACTTTCTATCATATCTTCCCACTAAATTTCTCTTTGTAACACTTACCACTATTTTATTAGTATTTATTATTTCTTTGTTAATTACTGATCATCTGTCTCCCCACTAGCATGAATCAAATCCTGATGAGCAAAGATCTTTCCTCTTTTGCCTACCTCTACATCATCCAAATCTGATATAGAATAAATCCCCCCAAAATAATTGTTGACTTAATCAATGACCCAAATTATTTTTCAGCAACAGAGCCTTCTTTTCCCATCCTGTAATCCCCTTTAAAAAACATGCAAAATTTAGGGGCGCCTGGGTGGCTCAGTGGGTTAAAGCCTCTGCCTTCGGCTCAGGTCATGATCTCAGGGTCCTGGGATGGAGCCCCGCATTGGGCTCTCTGCTCAGTAGGGAGGCTGCTTCCCCCTCTCTCTCTCTGCCCTCTCTGTCTACTTGTAATCTCTCTCTCTCTGTCAAATAAATAAATAAAATCTTAAAAAAAAGAAAGAAAAATAAATAAAAAACATGCAAAATTCAGAAGCAGTTTTGACTTCTAATATTCTATCAAAATATTTCCTATTGTCAGAGTTAGCCAAGCAACAGTATTTCATTCTTATTATCATTTTAGTATTTTCTATATCTGTTCAGGAAATCCATTTGATCCTTGTTAAGGAAAATCCATCCATAGTCAAAGAAGATCAAAGTAGAAATGGCCAATAACTTAAGCTCCAAAATTAATGACTATTAACTCAAAAGAGCAATTGCATTTTGAATGTGGGAGGCAGACATATGGTAAAGCAGCTCTAGGTACAACATATGCTATCAACACAGTAACACTGTATTCATGGCTCAAAATAAATTAGCAAACAGAATGAATGCAAGCTAAATGCAAAATGATGAAAGGGAGGAGAGAGGAAAAGGACGATAAGAAGAAAGGGGAAGATATTACAAAACTCCACAGTAAATGAAAAAATCACTAGCAGTTGGTATACATACAAGTATCATAATGTCTGTTCCAATGGTTTCCAAATGAGCACTACCTAAGAAATCCACAGTCTCAGGTCCAAGTCACTGATATTCATATTTCAGAGACTTGGAATGGAGACCTAGAATCTATATTTTGACAACTATCCCATATTTTCTGAGTTGGAAAAGCTCTGATTTGTCCCACAACCTGCATTTTACAAATGAGAAAGCAAGGATCCACAAAAATTCCTGATGCCCAACCCAATAAACAGTGAATAGTAAGTTCCCAAGGAATTTTTTTTTTAGATACTAAAATATCTCTTTAGAAGAATTTCATGTACTTCAGAAAAAGAGATGAGTGAAAGGGACTGGTAATGCAATTAACGAGGAAGACTGAATATACCCTATGGACATATTTCCCAAGGAGTATTTTAGTGTTTGAAAGCACCTCACATCAAGCAAGTACCACTCTCTAACTCAAATGTTGGTTTCTTTTACTTCAGTTCCAAGTAGAAAATCGAGTAAAGGAAATTCACAGAGGCTAGCTATGGAGAAATTAAGTAAGAAGTGACCATATCTTAGATTCATGGGACTGCTATGTGAGGTCATAAAGAACAGTGATGCTGAGAATAGCATCACTCCAGGGGGCTCCAGTCACAGAGACTGCAGCATGAATGGTTCACCTGAAATAGTACAAGGAAACAAACCTACAGGCTAAAATGAAGGAGGAAAGGAGAGCTGAGTGAGAGAGGTAAACAGCTGAGACTAAGATATATTTAGGACATAAAATGCATATGATTTACATATACAAGTAAATTATGAGTTTATGTGAGGTTGCAGTTACATCATTGCCACTTCTGTATGTTTCTAGGGTTATTCCCTATCTTTTCACTTAAATTTCTTCATTATCTTTTATACAAATCATAGCTTACATATTTGACCCAGTGAGTGGAAATAAAAAGGGAAGAGAAATTCAACTTATTAAAAGGATTTATGCTGTTATGAATAAATGTTCTTCTACATATTTTCCAGTGATTCCTGTAGAAATAAAGATATTCTATCACCTTCATTTCTAAAATAGCTCAAAAATAAGTTTCTAGTAATAAACTAATAAATCAAGGAGTAGGCAGTATAAAATAAATATTTCCAAAAAAAAAACATTTTTAAGGCTTTTTTTAGTGTAGTATTTGCTATTTCATCTATGCTGAATTCCAAATCACTATTAAGTATTTTCTACTTAATCTGATTTGACAAAGAAAAGAAACTAATGATATAAAAAAGTGTTCTTTAAAAAAAAAACTGAGAGGGGCGCCTGGGTGGCTCAGTTGGTTGGGCGGCTGCTTTCGGCTCAGGTCATGATCCCGGAGTCCTGGGATCGGGTCCCACATCGGGCTCCCAGCTCCATGGGGAGTCCGCTTCTCACTCTGACCTTCTCCCTTCGTATGCTCTCTCTCACTCTCTCTCTTTCCTAATAAATAAACAAATAAAATCTTTACAAAAAAAAAAAATGAGAATCTTTTATCAGTGTCAGAAAAGTAAGGGAAGATGTTGCTACACTGAAGTTATCACCTAAATTAATTTTGTTTATGGTCTCTCTGCTAATGTAGACCACCTAAGAGAAGCTCCAAATTTAGTACATACTATATAGTCTTCACAGTCCCTAATTTAGTATCTCTAAGAAAAACAACAATCAGGTTTGCATGCATTGATTTTTTTTCCCACTAGACCCTCACATAGTTTATTGTTATGAATTAATTATCCATAGTTCTATAACTTTAATAAAACCTTATGCAATTAAGGAAGCTTAAATTTATTCCAAATCAGCTTGCAACACTTGCAAAAAGGAGTTATAAGAAAGAAGTTAACAAGGGCAAAGGTTATCCTGTAAGAAGACCTTTTGGTTGTTAATTTAAAATTTTTTAAAGGCAAATTAAAGGTCATTTGTAAAATAAATGACCAAGAAAAAAATTTTGATGCTTGTGAGAATGAGCAAGTGTTATAAAGGACGAGTAAAGGAAATATTCTTATGAAAAGAATGGATTCAATCCATACCTTATGCCAACAACTACACACTCAAAGAGAGGCCCTATTAGTTATATGTTTGGCAGTATTATTATCCCACCCACTCAGTCAACCAGAATTTGAGTCAGAGGTCACGCAAAAGAACATTGACTAGAGTCTTGACCAAGATGGTGACATAGGAGGATCTTGTATTTCCATCTTCCCATGTGCATACCAAATGTACAAGGTATACATGAAGCAATTTCCTCTGAGAGAAATCCAGAAACTAGCTGAGGGACAGGAATCACATGGGGCAAAAAAGAAAACATGCATATTGAAACAAGTCAGAAAGGCTGACACAATCTCTTCCCATAAAACTTATCCCCTCACAGCCACATAGAATTGGGATGGCAGCCCAACTCCCAGATTCTCCCTGAAAAGAGAAGGGTTTGGACTGCACATGTATCCCAACATCAACTACTCAACCTAAGGACTAACTCCCCTCCCCCACCCCCTCACCGCCTCCCCTACCCTCCCCTACTCTGAAAACCAATGAAACTTATATTCACAAGTCCCACAGGCCTAGAGCCAATAAGCACTCACTGCAGCTGTCCCCGCAGGGCTCAGCACAGAGAAAAAAGGCAAAAATCCACATCTCCCAGTTTCTCCCTGGAAGACTGCACACTTTATAAGCTGCTGCCTGAAGGTCTGACTTCCAATTAGCAAGCACCATGGCTGACTGCAGTACTGGGGGAGCTGATAGGTACTTCCTGTCTTCTCCCTCCAGCTCACTCCAACAATAATACCATATCGCCAGCATAACCCTGGAAGGAGCTTGTTCACACATCTAAAGCCCCAACTTTTTTTTTTCAGTGTTCCAAGATTCATTGTTTATGCACCACACCCAGTTAAAGCTCCAACTTTTAAAGCTACCGCCTTAGGAACAAGCCCCCAATCACAAGGCTCTGATAGCCAAGAGGGTTCAGCATTATATGTCCCACAAGACTAGAGTAAATAAAGAAGCAGTTGCTAAAGAGCAGGCAAGCATTCCCAGTGGCTATTCACCTAGGGTTCAGTGCAGACAGAGCAGGCAAAAACCCATCTCTTGGTTTCTCCCTGTAAGGGGCTTAAAACTACACTCTCGTAGAGACCATCTTTCAACATCTTCACAACGTCTTCCCTCTCTGTGTATCACCATCCTAATCTCTTCTTATACAAACGCTGGTCATGGGGTGCGTGGGTGACAAAGCAGGTTGGGCATCCAACTCTTGGTTTTGGCTCAGGGCACGGTCTCATGGTTGTGAGGTCAAGCCCTCTATCAGGCTCCACACTCAGCGCGTAGTCTGCTTTCCATTCCCTCTCCCTCTGCCCCTCCTGCTCATGCTCATTCTCCCTCTCTCTCTTTTTAAAAAATTAATTAATTAAAAAAAAAAAACTAACACTGGTCATATTGGATTAGTGCTTATCCCAATGATCTTTTTTTAAAAAAAAATTTTTTTTAATTTAAATTCCAGTTAGTTAACATACACTGTAATGTTAGTTTCAGGTGTACACTTTAGTGATTCAACACGTACGTACAATACCCAGTGTTCATGACAAGTGCCCTCCTTAATCCCCATCACCTACTCCCCGCCCCCTCCCTCACTTCCCCTCCGGTGACCATCAGTTCATTCTCTATAGTTAAGGGTCTGTTTCTTAGTTTGCCTCTCTCTTTTCCCCCCTTTACTCATTTGTGGTTTTTTTTGTTTTTTTTTTTAAAGATTTTATTTATTTGAGAGAGAGAGAGAGAGAATGAGAGAGAGGAAGAGGTCAGATGGAGAAGCAGACTCCCCCCCCTGAGGAGGGAGCCCGATGCGGGACTCAATCCAGGGACTCCAGGATCATGACCTGAGCCGAAGGCAGTCGCCTAACAACTGAGCCACCCGGGCGCCCCTACTCATTTGTTTTGTTTCTTAAATTCCACATGAGCAAAATCATATGGTATCTTTCTCTGACTAACTTATTTTGCTTAGCTTGTTACTCTCTAGCTCCATCCATGTGGTTGCAAATGGCAAAATTTCATTCTTTTTTTATGGCTAATAGTTCATTATACATATATACAACAACTTCTTTATTCATTCATCAGTCAACTACTGATGGACATTTGGGCTTTTTCCATGATTTGACTATTTCATCCAATGATCTTTTTTCATCTTAATTACCTCTTTAAACACTCTATCTTTAAAGATAGCTACATTCTGAGATCCCGAGGTGTAGGACTTCAACACATGGATTTGGGAAGGGATACATTCTAGCACATAACACTATCTGAAGCCCCCTTCCACATTCTACTACCAGAGTCTTAGTTGAAAGCCTGTTTCATGATGTATATCCTGGAATTTCAACCCCAGTCTAATCTACCTCCATTTTATCTTCCGCATTGCCCTCATTCTTGCTTTATTTCTACTAGGATTTTAAAACAGAATAAAATAGAGCTCTTAGAATAAGATATTTATTGCTGCACATAGTGTAACTCTGAAGAAAGAGTTTACATGTGTTTATGAGCATGTCAATCCTGAATAAAATAACAACAAAAATAATGGCTTAATAATGGGCTACTTATTATATTAAGCTAAGTGTTTTACAAATATTATTTGATTATCACAATACTATGCATTAAATATTATCTGTATTTTACAGATGTATAACCTGAGACTTGGAAAAATTAAGTAATTTGGGGGGCCCCTGGATGATTCAGTCAGTTAAGTGTCTACTCTTTTTTTTTTTTTTAAGATTTTATTTATTTATTAGGAAAGAGAGAGAGTGAGAGAGAGCATGAGAAGGGAGAAGTTCAGAGTGAGAAGCGGACTCCCTGTGGAGCTGGGAGCCCGATGTGGGACTCGATCCCGGTACTCCGGGATCATGACCTGAGCTGAAGGCAGTTGCTTAACCAACTGAACCACCCAGGCGCCCCAAGTGTCTACTCTTAATATTGCCTCAGATCATGATCTCAGGCTCGTTAGATGGAGCCCTGTATGGGGCTTTCCCTCTCCCTCTGCACCTCCCCCCAGCTTCCACACACACACTCTCTCTCTCTTTCTCTCTAAGATAACTAAATAAATCTTTTTAAAAAAAGATAAAAAAAGAAAAATTAAGTAACTGTTATAAATTTAAGACACTATTAAATGACAGAGCTAATTTATAAACTCCAAAATGTAACTGATACCAGGATTCATTGCCTCTGATTTCCCACTTTTTTCAAGGCCACATTCCCTTCAAGTCTACATTATTTTCATTCTTTCCCTCTCTCCCACTCAGGACTCAAAGAGTTTAATCATTTCACCCTGCGTATTGAGTAAATGTGGTACCCTTTCCAAGAGTCTTTGAATTTTAAAGAAGACAGCTAAAAGAAACAATGATTAATCAATAACAGTGGTACTCAAAGTGTGGGCTAGGAACCAACACGAGTCCCTGAGATCTTTTAAAGCGATCTATGAGGTCAAGGCTTATTTTATAACAAATCTAAGATAGACATTGATTTTTCACTCTTACTTTTACAAGTGTATAGTTGAGTTTTCCAGAAGCTACATGATAGGTGCTATCTCAACAGATGAATACAGAAACAGATGAGAGAATCTAGTTGTCTCTATGAAGTCAGACACTGATCAGATTTGCAAAAATGGGATAGAAGAGGGGGAGTGCCATTCTTCTCAGGATTTTTTTTGTTTTATTTTGGAAACTGTAGTTCTTCTGCATGGAAATATTATTTATATTAACATATAAGGTTCTTATATTTTACATTTGTTTTGAATTTCAATACAGCAATATCAGTAAATTTAACTCACATAAGTAAGAGCTATCTGGAGTCCCCAGGCATTTTTACAAGTACGAAAATATCCCGAGGCACCTGGGTGGCTCAGTTGCTTACGTGTCTGACTCTTGGTTTTGGCTCAGGTCATGATGTCCTGGTGGGGAGATCTAGCTGCAAGGGGAGCAGAGGGGAAGACTGCTTCCCCTTTGCCCTTCTCACCCCTGCTTGCACACACTCTCTCTCTTTTTTTCTCTCAAATAAAATCTTTTTTTTTTAAAGTATGAAAATATCTTGAGACAAAAAAGTTTGAGAATCACTGAAGTAGATAACATCATTCAGCAATAATGAAGTCCCTGTTCATGGCTCCAGGTCAGCAAAACAACAACAACAACAAACAAAAAACATTTTGTAAGATGTGACATTTCTAGCAGCTTCAATCTGTTCCACAACAGGAACCCCTATTCCAGCTAAGTTTGCTTTCAAGTTCTCATCACTCTTTCAAGATCTTTAAGAAAAGCAAATACTGAAGCCTACTGAAATTATATTTAACCTCAGTATTTAGGGACTAATGACTCATTTGTTTTTAAATCTAATATTGTTTGGGTACCTACTTGAATCGAGTTTTTAATACAATCAATATTTGGCAATGCTAAGACATAAACCTAAGTTTTCTTATTCTGAGTTAAGTGCTTTTTCCCGTACATTGCCACTAAATAATGTTTTAAAGCAATTAATTTAAATACACCCAAGTAGGAACATCACACCACTGTGCCAGTACATTCTCTCTCTTTATCTTTTTCACGTACACACACACAAACACACACACTTCTCTATTAATAGAAATGGACAGAGGTAGACCCACATTTTCTGAAATAAAAAGAGAAACCACTGTTTTGACCTGTGCATTCTCATGGCAAGATAGTTAATTAAAACAATGACCAAAAAGTTTCTTTCTTCATTTCCACTGACAATAGCATTCCATAGCTACTGAGCTATTACCCTGCGCCCTGAAAACTCACGTTTTTCATTCAGTGTCTCAATTTTTACTGAGACTGTGACTAAATATTATTATCCCCATTTTACAAACGAGGCAAGTAATGCTTTGAGAGAGTAAATAATTTGACACAGATCACATGGCTATTCTATTGCAGGGCTGGGATTCATCCTCAAATTCTCTATGTGCGATGCCTCAGGTTCTTAACCAGCTCTTTATTCTCCCTTGTAATTTTTACTGTTATTAATTCTCTATGTGATACATGGAATGGAATTACTTGCATGGCTGTTACATGGTTTGATAGCTCACATTAAAGACGGTGGCTGGATATGGTGCACAAGGGCATGGGGTAAATCAAGTTTTAGTCCTATTATCTACTAGCAGACTTTTCTTTTAAAATAGTTTTAGTTCCTACTGTGTTATGGTTCCTCAGAAGTTTAAACAATAGGTCACGAAGCAAATGAAATGATTAGTGGCAGTATTTATTCACCCAGCTATTCTGAGTTCAGTGAAAAATAATAAACTGACTCTCTTTTTTTAATGTAACTGAAACACTAGAGAGACTTCATGCAATCTAGAGAGTATGGAAAGAAATATGGACAGTGGCAAGTACAGTTAATTGAACATTTTATAGAACATTGAGAGGGTTCAGGGAAAGTGCATTTCCCATTTTTTATCTTCCCATGTTTAATGAAAATCCACCTATTATGACTGCATAGAAAAAGAAGAAATAAAAGAGAATTATCATTTTTATTTCTACTTAGTAGCTCATCCAAGCATTTGAGTTTGCTGGGTCCAGAGGCAAAAACATGTGGAGAGTTAGTTGAAAGAGAAAAGAGAGAGCAAAGATAGCTGCCTTCAATCTCCCTCACACAGACTAAACCTCCCTTTCCCTGGCTGCACAATTTAGCCTTTAAAGTATATTTTGAAATAGGCAAAGATCTCCCTTCAGTTCCCAGGACTCCCATTTAGTGCTTTATTTCTCTTCTATCTTTCCAGTGGGGTGCCCCACTCCATTCTCCCTAGGATATCTAGTGCCCACACGCACTAAAAATGTACCTGATCGGCTCTGGTGGAATATGGTACCAGTGTCTGATGCCACTTACATTTCATTGATGATAAAAATCAATAGGTTAGAATGAAGCCTTAGGGTAAAATTTCAGAAAATTTGATTAATAATTAGCAGCTGGGTTTTTGAAAAGCAAGTACAGCCACAACTGCTACATTTAACCTAATCATTACATTTTCAAACCAAATATTCAGAGCAAATTGTCTATAAATCTTATTAGTGATTTCATTTTCTGCATGTTCACTTTCTGATAATTATGTAACTCTTCCATGAAACATTTTAGAGGACATTTTATTTAATTTTTTCATAGTTTATACATTTAGACCCTAAATGCATATTATCAAGGAAAAAGAAAAAGAGGAAGGGAAGAACAGGAACAGTCCAAGGGAAGGAAGAGAGAAAAGCCAAGCTTTTAACAGGAAAAGATACTTTCAAGGAATTTCACCATTAAAAAATACTGAAAATCAGTATTCACCTCAGGGACCCCAGGTCCTGAAAAGAATAACAAGAGTAAAAACCCAATAGGCTGGGGGCACCTGGGTGGCTCAATGGGTTAAGCCTCTGCCTTCGGCTCGGGTCGTGATCTCAGGGTCCTGGGATCGAGCCCCACATCGGGCTCTCTGCTCAGCAGGGAGCCTGCTTCCCCCTCTCCCTCTGCCTGCCTCTCTGCCTGCTTGTGATCTCTCTCTCTCTCTCTCTCTCAAATAAATAAATAATAAAATATTTTAAAAAAAAAACAAACCAATAGGCTGAACTCCTATTGACTAGAATAATTTTATGAATGTCAGACCACAATGCAGGGGCATATGGAAAAAATCTTGGAAAAAACATATTTTACTGAGAGAACTCTGCTCACCGACATGCATGAAATGTTGAACATAAAAAGGAACCTCAGGAGGATCCTGTCCAATCATCAAACTTACTGCTCAAGGAAGATAGGAAGGGAGGGTGGTAGGCAGAAAGGGAACTGACGCTCAAATGATAATGATTTATTCAAGAACAGAGAGCAAGGGAGATGCTGAAACAATTCTATAGTCACCTTCTGATTCTTATTCCGGAATTTTTTTTCCCACAGCTCCACTAGGATTCACTCTATTTCAGTAACTTGGACTTAAGCCCACCCATTTTCTAGATGCACTCTCTGGAAAAGTTTGGCGGTCCCCCTATCCCCATGTTCTCTTACTACCTACTTTTTCTTTCTCCCTTTTTTTTTTTTAACCAAACAAGGCATCCACAATCTCTATGATGTTTAATTTCCAAGAAGAAATTAGAAATGCCAGCACCACATGTCCTGATCATTCCACTCACTCTCAGCTCCATTCTCTACTTTACCATTGCTTTGTTTTGCATACTGAGGTAACTAATCCCATAAATGACCCAGACACTTTGCCAAATGATTTCCACCTGGGTTTGATTAATGGAAGAAGAAAGTAGGAGATTAGAGGATGAGAGGAAGAGAGAAACCATGCTGTTTCCACCACGGTTCTCCTGCTCAGAGCCTAGAGTGGCATCTGTCACTACATCTCCCCATAGCTCCAGCTCACACTGAACATTTCCTCTCCTCCTAGAACTGGTTCCCACGAAAGAGCACTCACCACAGATTTAGTTCCCCTCCTAGATAGCTTGGTTTGGGAGCTCTGGTAACAACATTGCCTCCTGCTGTTCCCCAGGTATAGATGATATTGACTTCCTCCTATTGTCATATCATAACTGACACCATTTCTTGTTTAGCTTTTCAGATATTCACCTGTGTGACTTTTTGTGGGGGGGGGGGGGCATAAAAATCTCTACTGGAGTATGTGCTATGGTGAGAAAAAAAAATCTCTACTGGAAATACCTGGAGAGTTTGCTGCTTCTTGACTGGCCCCTCACGCATCTCAGTTACGGAGCTAATATTTTCTTCCTTTAAAAGTTACCTCTTTCTCAGCCACTGATGCCCTCCCACCCATTCACACTCTTCCCTAGCCCTCAGCCCCCAAAGCCAAGACCTCACGCATAGGTAAGGTTTGTGGACAGAGAAAGAAGATGGATACTTAATCTGAGATACGTGGTGCTCCTCTATTTCTTTCATGGGCTACCTTATAAATGACTGTAGCCTAAGAACTCAGTGTAAAGAATAATTAGTGAAAGTTAATATCTAATCAAGTAGTGTCTATGTTCCCCCCCAATAGATCAACAGACACACACACGTGTGTGTGTGCACGCACGCACACATACACACACACTCTCACATCTACATAGAATGATCACTGTTCCACAGAGTTGGAAAAAAATTGAATTTGCATTAATATCTTATACGATTTGGTAGTAGTACAATATACCTAGTGTTTGACAGATTTCAAGCCAGCCAACAGTATACATATATGTGCCAACTTTAAGATGATATGTGTAAACCAAGATGCTATAATAAGCTTGATTACAAATTATTTGTCTTACAAAATAATTCATCATATTATTCCTTCAAGTATCAAACATCTCTAGCATATTTAAAAAATGATTTACCAAAATTTGTATTATGCTGGCAAACATTTCTTACCATGAGGAAAAAACATCAACATAGGACATGTTATTATATTCAATCTACTAGAATCCAGTTGTCTTGAGTTCAGAGTGCTAAAATTTACAACAGAGGCTGTCCTACTGAAAGCATTACTCAGGTTATTATAGAATAAATACCTGAATATTTGGATTATAGCCTACTATGGAGCATTTTCCTCATAGGTTTTCCTTTAAAATAATGGAGATTTACGCCATGGACATTTAAAGAAGAAGGATTCTAGGGAACTTGGGTGGCTCAGTAGGTTGAGCACCTGGCTCTTGGTTTCAGCTCAGGTCATGATCTCAGGGTCCTGAGATTGAGCTCTGAGTTGGTTCCGTGCTCAGCATGGAGTCTGCCTTGGATTCTCTCTCCCTCTCTCTCCTACTTTGTCCACCCCCCACCCCGCTCATGCACATGTGTGCTCTCTCTCTCTCTTTCCCTCTCTCTCAAAAAAATAAATAAATACTTAAAGAAGGAGGTGTTCTAGAGTGGTCAGGAAGTCTAGAGAACAAAGATAGGACCTCCAGATCATATTTAGGGCAACCCATCATGTGTTTTCCTTTGCATCAGTATAGCAGTCATAGAAAGCTATAGATGAAAGTATTTGCCTTCTCATTATAATAAACCTCCAGTGTTTGACAAACTACACTCAAGACTTCAGTCAAGCTTGATAAATGTGCACTTATTGACAGTGGCAGGTGAAAATAAAGGGAGGAAGCAGTATAGGTAACTCCATAGCCTCATTTTTACCACTCTATTGGCTCCACTGCAAAGCAAGGAACATCCTGTTATGGGAACAACAATGAGAAACAGCCGGCAACAAACAGCCCGGAGGTGAGTTGCCATCCAAGGCAGGACTAGGAAGGACTACAGAAGTAGATTCAATGGGAATGATTTTCCCAAATGAAGACAAAACTAAACCCCTTATTTCTCAATAAGCACTAAAGCAAAGTGACCCGTGAAAGTTTGGGAGTAAGGAAGGAGGGAGTGGGGTAGGGAGACTGGAAGTTGGAGCATATAAGGTTTTGTCATATTTGTGCACAAATATAGTAGAATTCTATTTGTGCATTCTAGACAATCCATGTTTTTCCATGAAAACACAGTAACGGTAGAATATTCACAAGAATAAAGAGTCATTATAAAATGTGCTAAATTTCCCTTACGAGAAAGGTATCAATATTTAAGGTGCATTCAAAAGTGAAAGAGCCATGGCTTGCGGGCGCTTGGGTGGCTCAGTGGGTTAAAGCCTCTGCCTTCGGCTCAGGTTGTGATCTCAGGGTCCTGGGATCGAGCATTGGGCTCTCTGCTCAGCGGGAAGCTTGCTTTGTCCTCTCTCTCTGCCTGCCTCTCTGCCTACTTGTGATCTCTCTCTCTGTCAAATAAATAAAAAAATCTTAGAAAGAAAGAAAGAACGAACGAACAAACGAGCCATGGCTTGGAGAAACATTATTTTAATGCCACTAGTTCATGAGGAGAGATGAATTTACTGTCTGACCACTCAGTGTTTGTGGACATGTTGCTTTGTATGTATCTCTTCTCTTTTTTCAAATGCAGTTGTCACCTTATAAACTATAGAGTTTTGAAAGGTTTGAATCCACACATACTCACACACACACACACACACACACACACTGGTTTCAATAATTCAGGTCAAATTTCTATGAAATTATGGTTTACAAAATATAAGATATAATTTTATTTTTTATAGCTTTTGCTTTCCTGTGAACACTTAAGATCTAAAAATTCTTATTTTGGTTATTTCTATGTTATTTTTTCATTTACCTCTCAAAGATTACTAACTCTGTTAATTATTTTCAAATAGAAAGATGCAACACTAGAAATAGTAGTGAGAGGGCAACACTGAAACTTGGAGATATTCATGATGAGAGAAATCCAATAATTCTCTAGTTTTATCCCTCTAGTTGCATCAAATGAACTTAATAGCAAAAGAGATGATAGTCCTAACCCAACCACAATCTGTAAATTGGTGTTAGTAAATTTTAAATCCAGTAAGACATCTTTACATGCTTATTGATAGCACTGATTTTTATTATCAGGGGAAGTCCAATGAGTCTAAACCTTGTTACATCTCTTACATGAGAGCCCTGCACTATAACCACAGCAGATCACCTTATAATAACATCTACAATCCCAACATCAAAGATATTTTGAAATCAAATCACCAGAATGCTTTGCCAAGAGCTAAGCAGGGGAGGGGTTTGGAGTAACATAATGGAAATTACAGTCAAGTGAGTAAATTAAAATGGCTTAAAGTTTCCTTCAAAGCCACTCTGAAAAAGTAAAAGTCACACAGTAGGAGAAAAGTAAAACTCACACAGTAGGAGAAAATGGGTAAAGATCTCAGATGAGAATGGCCAATCTGATGCTTATCACATGTCCCAGGTCTGTTACTATGCTTACCACATATATGAAACAATGTTGTTAGGCAAGAATACAGAATGATAAAAATATATATTTATATGCATGCAGGGGCACCTGGGTGGCTCAGATAGTTAAGCATCTGCCTTCGGCTCAGGTTGTGATCTCTGGGTCCTGGGATCGAGCCCCGCATAGGGCTCCCAGCTCAGCGGGCAATCTGCTTCTACCTCTGCCTCTCCCTGCCACTTGTGCGCTCTCTCTCTAAAATGAATAAATAAATTTTTTTTTAAATTATGCAGATCATGGTATACTATCTCTAGTGATGATGTCTATAAAAATATGTAGAAATTTGAAGTAATCAATGGCAAAATAATTGTTAAACAACTTTTAAACAATCTATCTGATGGTTTTTACAAGAAGGAACACTTGTAAAAACTTGTAGAAAAAAAAAGGAGGGGTGAATATGGAGCCAAATTTTTAACACTCACAACCGCAGGAAAGCTGGCTTGCATTAAATTCATCCTCTCCCAGGAACTATGATGTCGTATACTGACAACTATGAACATTATAACTCAAATAATTTGCTTCTAGATCATCTCAATGTATTCATAAGGTAGTAGAGATGGTAAATACGGGAGCAGATATCGGATTTAAATGCTTTGTAAAGTTTCATCTATAGGCAAACCATGAAGGCTGAACTCCAAGCATTTTTGTACTATACCGATTTTTCCTAGGTTTCCAGAAGGCAGTGGTCAGAGGCTTCTAATTCACTGCTGAAGTGCATTATTTTTTCTGTGAAGGAAACAAAACTAAAATGACAAAGTTGTTAATTTGTTTGTAACCTTATTAATAGACTAATTCAATTCATATAACATTGTATGTTAACTAACTGGAATTAAAATAAAAACTTAAAAAAATAAAAGAATAATTCATAAAACCAGTGTATCAAGCAAATATTCTCCCAAGACTGAGTGCTTAACAAGTGCCATGGAAAACTGTTAATATTTTTACTGCAAAACACATGATTGCTGGGTAAAAATGAAGTTTGAGAATTGGACAGAGAGAGTTGAGTCAGTATTAAGAATTAAGTAAGAATCTTATTTTCACTAAAAAAGTCCCTTGACAATAATTTTCCTGAAATATTAAAAGAGCCAAAGCTCAAATAACCTTTTGATATCTCAATAAGATGATAAACATATAGAAATTTCCAGCAAGAATAGCTTTAAAACTTTGTATCATACCTACTTTTTAGGGTAGTTGTAGATGTTTTCAGTGACTAAAAGGGTGAGCCTATTATTTGTATCTATACTTTTATGGGAGTCGGGATTAACATTAAAAAAATCACCTCAGGGGTGAATTTAAAATGTAGCTTCATCTCTTTATAATTCAGCCTAACAATCATAATGTGATAGACTCATCATAGAGTAGAATCTACAGTGAACTATTCAATGCAGGTAAAAGATAAAATTTTTCTTAACGGAGAATAATAAAATACTGCTTTATATTGAAACACATAAACATTTTATTTTTTTAAAGATTTTATTTATTTATTTGGCACAGAATGACACAGCAAGAGAGGGAACACAAGCAGGGAGAGTGGGAAAGGGATAAGCAGGCTTCCCGCCGATCAGGGAGCCCAATGTGGGGCTTGATCCCAGGACCCCGGAATCATGACCTCAGCCAAAGGCAGATGCTTAATGCCTGAGCCACCCAGGCACCTCCATAAACATATTTTAAAGTAGAGCTAAACTAATGAGGCTTACTATGAAAGAGAGTGCTTCAAATGAATCTGTGCTTACATTGAGCTGTTTTGGGCAAAACCTACAGATGCTGACATCCACCCTTACATTTATTTGACCACAAGAAGATATTTTAGTCAAAGCAGGTGAAACATCAGCGCAGTCGATATAAAGTTGGATTATTATCCTATCTATGTTATTGACCAGTTCTGTGACTTTAGAAATATTAAATTTCTCAGAATCTCAATTTCTTCATCTTCAAAGACAGATAACATCTAATTTACAGAAATATTTTAACAATGAAATGTAACTGTGATGTAAAAATGAGGAAGACTTCCTCTCGGTGCTTATCAACAGTCACTCTGGAGACAAGCACTAAGGCAAATAATGCCTATAGAATATGGTGAATACTGCACAGAAATTACTTCAAAACTCTCTGAAAGCTCCCAGGAAAGATGGCTGAATTTCTTCACTGGGGATAAAGAAATTACACAGAGAGTGTTGCACATAATAAAGGATGTGGCCAGAGAAGCTAAGTAAGAAAAAGCATAAGTAACCAAACAAAGGCAGTTATACAATGTAAGTGGTTGAGAGGATTTTCAGCAGGTAATGGTGACAAAATGGTGGTTGATGATTACAGATAAAGGTTCAGGCTAAATTAAAGAGGCCCCAAAATATCTTGTAAGTACTTTGACATAACATTACACAAAATGGAGAGTCAGTGGGGAAACAATATTTGGGGTTTTGTAAATTGAGAAATACCTGACATACTGTCAACACTGTATACATATGAGGGGTACAAGGTGTTAATTTCATACATTCATGGTATTGTAATATGATTACCACCATTTATGCATTGTAATATGATTTACCATAAATACATTTATATATTATATTTAGCTAAACCTAACAGCCCTATCATATAACATAATTATAACTTTTTTGTGGTGAGAACAATTAAGATGTAGTCTCTCAGCAACCTAGCTTCTTTGAAGTTTATAATACAGCACTGTTGACTATAATCACCTTGCTGTACATTAGATCTTTAATACTTATTTATGTACTAGTTGCAAGTTTGTACCCTTAAGTAACATCTATTGAGAGTATATTCCTTTTATCAGCAGTCTGGAGCAGATACAATAAGGAGACTCACAGATAAAGGACAATGTCACAACAGCCAAAAGCCAAGAGAAGAAATGATGAGAAAATTTTAAAACAATTTATATAATATAGTGTTAGGGTCAAAAAAACCACTTTTCTAAAATTTAAGAACACATAAGAAAATGAGTAAAAAAGATAATTGTATGACAATGCACTAAATAGAAGCAAAGATATACTCAGAGGCAAATTTATGATAAATATATAAGCTGATTTATTGACCTGGAGAAATTATAAAAATCATTAAATTTTAAAAGTAGGAGTAAAAGTAAATTTGAAACAAAATTAAAACAAAATGAATTCAAGAGCTTATATTTTCTTTAAAAAATAATATTGTAAATAAATCTCTAGAAAATATAATCAAGAATAAAAGAATGAATAATAGGTACATAAACATGTAAAACATGCTGTGACAATAAGTAAAAGAATTGTTAGTTTAAATTACCAGTAGGGTTTCTGCTCAGGTCATGATCTCAGGGTCATGAGGTCGATCCTCACGTAGAGCTTTGCACTCAGCAGGGAGTCTGCTGGAGATGCTCTCTCTACCTCTGCCCCCCTCCCCTCACTCTTTCTCTCTCTTTCAAATAAATAAATAAATAAATAAATAAATAAATTACTAGCAGATAAAATGCAAATCTGTATGTTAATGTATTTGAAAAGATATTCTTAAAATATAGAATTTTCTGAAAAGAATAAGTATAAAAGCAACCCAAGTGTCCATCAATACATGAATGGGTAAAGAAGATGTGGTATATTACACACACACACACACACACACAGAAACACACAAACCAATATTACTCAGCCATAAAAAAGAATGAGATCTTGCCATGTGAAACAGCATGGGTGGACCTGGAGGGTATAAATGCTAAGAGAAACAAGTCACAAAGAGAAAGATAAATACCATATGATTTCTTTTTTTATATATTTAAACACTTTAGTGAGATTTTCATTAACAAATATTTAAAACAAAAATATATAGATGCATGTATAATTTTATACAGACGTGATCATAATCTGCAAGTTTACTTTTCCCCTTTTTTTTTCTTTCCATCAGGTAACTCATGTTACTCTTAAGATACATCCTTCCACATTTTCTCATGCTCTTTCATATAAACACATATATAGGATTTTGTCATAATTTAGTGGAATTATATTATATATACTTTTTTGCATATTTTTCTTTTTTTTTAATTATGTTCAGTTAGCCAACATATAGTACATCATTATTTCTGATGTAGTGTTCAATGATTCATTAATTGCGTATAACACTCAGTGCTCATCACAACACATGCCTTCCTTAATGCCCATCACTGAGTTACCCCAACCCTCCACCCTTCCCTCTGTAACCCTCAGTTTGTTTCCTGGAGTCCAGAGTCTCTCATGGTTTGTCTCCCTCTCTGATTTCTTCCCATTCAGATTTCCCTCCCTTCCTTGGTGGTTCTCTGTGCTATTCTTTATATTCCATGTATGAGTGAAACTATATGATAATTGTCTTTCTCTGCTTGACTCATTTCACTTAGCATAATCCCCTCTAGTTCCATCCATGTCTGACTTCATTCATATGTGGAATCTAAAAAAACAAAACAAATGAACAAACTGAGAAAAAGGACACAAACAAAAAACAGACCTTTAAATACAGAGGACAAACTAATGGTTGCAAGAGAGAAGGTGGGTGGGGCATGAATGAAATAGAGGATTAAGAGAACACTTACACTGAGTAATGTACAGAACCACTGAATCATTATGCTGTATACCTGAAATTAATATAATACTGTATGTTAATTACACTTCACATTTAAAAAAGAGAACTAATACAGATGACATACAGTATTGCACAAAATTTTTTTTTCCAAAATTTACTCAAAGAAAAACAGAAACCTAAAAAGAATAATATTCAGGTAAGAAAGGTTAAAATACAAGAAAATATTAATAGTTAAAAGGCCTGGAAATAATTTTACTAAGTTGCCCCTTATGCCATTAACATTTTATTTCAATTATTAGTAAAAAATACCAAAGCTTTAGTTGATGGATATCTAAAAACTGTCATACAAATAAAGCAAATGAAAAATGGAATGAAGAAAAAAGATTCCATTTATAATAAAACTACCAAAACATAAAAAGAAGGTACCAAAAACTATATAAAGTATCTAAGAATAATCCTAACAATAAAAATGTGGCCCCACAGGAAGTAAGCTCCCGAACTTTACTGAGGATAACCACAGATCTAAATAAGTCATCTAGAGGCATCTCATGGGACTAAAAATAACAAGGAATGAGCTAATTTTGCCAAATCTTAACCAAATACAAATATTATTAGATGATTTTAAATTCACACATTATTGAAAATGGAAAATAATTGGAGATAGTGTTAATATTTATATAGTGTTTACTATATGTGCATTGGCACTTTTACATACATAACCCACATAATCTTCTATTGTCCTCTATCCTGGGGGTGCATATTATACTTTTCTGCATTTAATCCAGCAGGAAATAAAAACTCAGGATAGGGAATTGCTCAGGATCATATAGCTTTTTCAAACCAAGAAATAAGTCCAGATAGCATGACTCAAAAACCCACACTCGACGTGCTATGATATTCAGCCCCTCCATCCGAAAAACTGAAGACAATTCAAATAAATTAGGATGAATATATATTTGTTTTTGAAATACAGAAAATGCTTAGATATAGAGTCAAATGAAAAAGGAATAAATAAAACAGTATAAATAATATAATCCCAATTTTATTATGTTTGCCCATTTGCATTTGTGTGTTTAGGAATAGTGCATTAAAAGAAATTGGACAGATAAACCAAACATGTTAAGCGCAGTTTGAGGTAAGAATATACCTCATTTTGATCTTTAAATACATTTTTTTAAATACATTTCAAATCTTCGGTAAGCAACAGGTAGTATTTGTATTAAAATAAACAGTAAGGTTGAATGTTAAAAATAGATATAAATGGCGACCATAGATAGGAAAAGATAAAATTTTGTTTTAAAATAATATTTTACTTAACTGTGTCAGATCAGCCCTAGAAAGTTTCCTCTCTAACTCTTTCAAAGTATATGAAATAACTAAGAACCAATCATCAACAAAGCTAAAAGGACCCTTCCCAATTCTCATCATGCCCTTCCTTCCTGGTCCCAGACATATACTACAGGCTAAGAGGAATTAAATTTATGAAATTTGTATTTAGAGGAAAATCCCAGAAAGTCACATATTTACACATTTCAAATAGTATAAAAAGTCTGTTTTCGCCTTTTATCACTCAGTTAGTATACAAAGATCAGCAAATTATGCACCAATCTGCCCAATTATAGATTGTGTAATCCTAGGGTTCATTGCAGGCTTTTTCTAAGCACATTTCTCCAGCCTGGGAAATGAAAGAAAACAAAGCAAGGCAAAGCTTTTGTATTATTTTATACCTAAATGAAAGTGACAAATAAGCTAGAATATTTTATCTTCTTGTTCAAACACCAAAATCTTTTATTTTTATTGTTAAGAATGCCATATTGCTGAAATGTTATCCTTAGATTAAGCGCCCCTTCAGTCCCCTTCTTCCTCAAAAACAGAGCCCTCCTCAAAAAACATTGATGTTTAACTGTATAATCATCTGCTGGGGGTATCCCTCCCAAGGTCCACTTCTAAGTCACGGGCATCAAGTGGAACCTGGAAAGCACAAATCATCCTGCGGTAACAGAATCCTGCCATAATGAGAATGTCAGTGCTGGCCTCTATCTGCAACCACAGCCACTTTCAGCTTTCAGTTTTTATTTAAAAGGCTTAATTGGAAGTTTTTATTACTCCCAATTAGGCTTTTTAATTAAAAGGAAAAGTTGAAAGAGGCTGCAGGCAAATACCGCTGAAACCCATATCAGCATAAACTCAAAGGAAATAAAAACAAAATTACTACTGTAAAACCTCAGGAACAGGCGTAGCTTTCAATAATGTTTACCTCTGGTCATATTTAATGTTATGGTTAGCACAATGACAGTGATGAAGTGGACATGACTGATCGGAAAAACCAGAGTGTATCCAATGTAACAATAAAATTCATCAAAATGATACTTAAAAGACCACATTAGCATTCAAGGCAAAAATCTACCAAAATGCACAGTTGACAATTCAAGTAGTTAGCAGCTCTAATTCACCAACATGGCACTAACTCTACACACTAATGCAGACTCTTAAAGTCTCTTTAACAAGCTGAACACTACATACAAACAATGTGGATAAGTGTTTATTGTTGTAAGATGATTAGCTTTTGAATTTCTTAAAGGATTTTTTCTTCTGTATAAAACTTTAGCTTGTCATTAGTGTCGAGTTTTGCACTAGTGATGGTTTTTTAATTCAAAATGAAATTAGAAGTTGCATTCTCTTCCATTTTGGGTGTCATGTGAATTCCACATAATGTCTTGAGAGCAAAATAGAGCTTCTTACATAAAGGTGAGTGCATCCTCAGAAATTAAATATAGAGATATTAGATCCATACCAGACATGATTTTGTAACTAATAAACTTGACTGAATTTTATAAATTATACTAAGAGTCAGAGGGGATATTTAAAATACTCATATGTAAACTGTGATTTTAAAGAAGTTATTTCTGGGGCACCCAGTGGCTCTGTCCATTAAGCGTCTGCCTTCACCTCAGGTCACGATCTCAGGGTCCTGGGACTGAGCCCCACATCTGGCTCTCTGCTTCTCCCTTTTGTTCTGTCCCTCCCCACAACCTCCCAACCCCCCGCTCGAATTCTCTCTCTCTTCCAAATAAATAAAATCTTAAAAAAAAAAATGTTATTTCTTCATGAGCTTTCCAACTCTCAGATTAGATTAATACTTGCCCCCAAATCACACCTAACAAATTTTGGGAAAAAATATACAAATGTTTATGCAGAGAAGGTAAGTTTTAGTATGATACCAAGGCTGACAGAAATCTTTGTTGTTTATGTCCAGGCATTTAAGGAGTTCATATTTTACCAACTGAAATCTGGAATAAAATGTAACACAATGTAATGCATCCTTCTGTTTTTTTCTAGAGACAATAATCATGGAGAATCTCTTTTAGGAGGAGACATTCACTAAACTTGTGCGAGACTGAAGAAGAGCAGTGGGTATCTTTACTGTGTCTGGATTATAAATCTCTTCATCTCCCTGCACTGACTTTTGTTTCCTACAATTCATTCCCTATATATCAAATTTTCATAAGGCATAAGTCAAGTTAGATCATTCCCTTGCTTTACAAACTCTTTTATGGCTTCTTATAGTGGCTAGAATAAAATCCAAACTCATAAGCATGGCTTATAAATGCCCTGACTTATCTGGCTCATGATTCTAACCTTATCTTGTGTTTCCTCTCTGGGTTGTTTATTTGAGATACTTCTATTCATCCCTATGAACATCCCTCTTAGAATTGCTTTTGTTGCATCCTGTAAGTTAAGGTATTATTGTTTTTCCATTTTTGTTTCAACGTATAATTTATTTCATTTTTGACCCACTGGTTGTTGAGGAGTGTCTTGTTTAATCTCCACATATTTGTGAACTTTAGTTTTTTTCCCTGGTATTGATTTCTGGTTTCATATCTCTGTGGTTGGAAAAAATACTTGGTATAAATTCAGTCTTTTTAAATGATAATACCTGTTTTGTGGTCTAACATATGACCTCATCCTGGAAGTGGTCCATGCTTTAGAAGAATGTGTCCATTTGACCTAAAGTAAAGTTCAAGTCCAACATTTCTGTATTGATTTTCTCTCTGAATGAGCTATCCATAATTGATGGTAAGGTATTGAAGTCCCTTAGTATTACTGTATTTTTGTCTATTTCTCCCATCAGATCTGTTAGTATTTACTTAATATGTTCAGGTGATTCAATGTTGGGTGAGTATATTTACAATTGTTATAGCTGCTTGATAATGTGGCTCATTTATTATCATAAAACAACCTTGTTCACTCTTACTATTGAAGTCTTCCTGTTAAAGTCTATTTTGTCTGATAAAAGTATAGTTATCCCTATCTCTTGGTTACCACTTGCATGGAATATCTTTTTCCTTCCCTTTATTTTGGGCCTATGTCTCTTTAATTCTAAAGTTAGTCTCTTATTGGCAGTGTATAGTTGAATCTTATTTTTTATCCATTCAGTTACTCTATGCCTTTTGATTGGATAATTCAATCCACTCTCATTTATAATAATTATTGATAGATGAGGACTTACTAATGTCACTTTATTGGGTTTTGGCAGTTTTGTAGGTTCCTTGTACTTTTCTTCTTCTCTTGCTGTCTTACTTTGTGAATTGATAATTTTCCATAGTGGTATGTTTTGATCCTCTTCATCATTTGTGTATATACTGTAGGTTTTGCTTTATCATTACCGTAATGCTTAAATAAAACACACTATTTGATAATACCGTCTATTTTATGCTGATAACAACTTTGATCACACACAAAAACTCTACCCTGCTACTCTTCCCCCCTTTTATGTTTCTGACATCACAATTTACCTCTTTTATATTGGTGTGCTTTAACAAATTATTGTATGGGTGCCTGGGAGGCTTAGTAGGTTCAGCATCCGACTCTTGATTTTGGCTCAGGTCATGATCTCAGGGTCATGAGATTGAGCCTTGCACCAGGCTCCATGCTCAGGCTCCATGCTCAGTCTGTTTGAGATTCTCTCCTTCTCCCTCCATTCCTCCCCCTGCTTGCACATGCATGTGCATGTACTCTCTCCCTCAAATAAATAAATCTTTAAAAAAATTATTGTAGCTATAGTTATTTTTAATACTTTATTGTAAAAAATATTATAGCTCCAGTTACTTTTAACACTTTAACGTTTTTACAAGAGTTACATGGTTAACATCACTATATTACAGAAGTAGAGTATCGGAATTTGAATGTATACTTACCTTTGCAAGTATGTTGTATATTTGGCCTTCATGTTACTAATTAGCCCCCCACCTTTCAACTTGAAGAACTCCTTTCAGCATTTCTTATAAGATAGGTCTAGTGGTAATGAACTCCCTCAGCTTCTGTTTGAGAAAAATCGTTCTCTCTCCTTCATTTCTGAAGGACCACTTTACCAGGTACAGTATTCTTTGCTGGCAGTTTTTGTTTTTTTTCTTTCAGCATTTTGTATTATCCCACTCTCTCCTGGCCTATAAGGTTTCTGCTGAGAAACCCACTTACAGGGATTCCCATGTAAATGATAATCTTTTGTTGCTTTTTCTTTGTCTTTGATTTCTGACAGTTTTATTGTAATGTGTCTTGGAGAAGATCTCTGTAGGTTGAGTTTGGGGACCAGTAAACCTCAAGAACTCCAATGTCCACATCTAACCCCAGATTTGGGAAGTTCTCAGCCATTATTTCTTTAAATAACTTTAAATAAGTTTTTTGTCCCTTTCTCTCTCTCTTTTCCTAAGACTCTAATAATTCACAGATTGCTTCTCTTAATGATACCCATACTTCACATCTTCACTCTTCTTCATTCTTTTCCCTTTGTTCTCCTGTGACTGAATAATTTCAAAGGTTCTGTCTTCTACTTCGTGGATTCTTTTTATGTTTGATCCATTCTGTTACTAATGCCCTCCATCAAATTTTTCATTTCATTCTATTGTAGTTTTCAACTCCAGAATTTTTGTTTGGTTCCTTTTTATTATTTCTATTTCTCTGTTAAACTTCTCATTTTGTCATCTCTAGTTTCCCTAATTTTGTTTAATTGTCTATGTGGTTTTGTTTCGTTTTTGTTTTGTTAGTACACTGACGTTCCTTAAGACAGCTATTTTTACTTCTTTATCAGATAAATTGTAGATATTTATGTCTTTGGGATTAGTTACTGGGGAATTTTTGTGATCTTTTTGCAGTCTCATTTTCTTGCTTTTTCATGTTCCTTGAAGTCTTGAGCTGTTGTCTTCACATTTGAAGTAGCAGTCATCTCCTCTAATCTTTATAGACTGACTTTGGGAGAAAAATGCCATCTGTCAATCCTGCTAGGGATACTGAGGATCTCTCAGACCTTCCATGGGTATAAATAGCATTATAGTCTTATAATCTGAATGCTTGTGCCCTCCCAAAATTTGTATGTTGAAATCCTAACATGATGCAATTAGGAGGTAGAATTTTTCAGAGATGCCTAGGTCATGAGGGTGGAGCCCTCTGAGGAGGACTAGTGTTCTTATAAAAGAAACCCCACAGAGATCTCAAGGCCCTTCTGCCATACGAGGTTACAAAAGAAGTCAACCATTCTGGTAACCTGATTTTAGACTTCCAGCCTTCAAAACTATGAGAAATACATTTCTGTCATTTATAAGTATTTTGTTATAGCAACCTAAACAGACTAAAACACTTTGTGAATGCTTTAGGAGAGAATTCGTTTCCTTGTATTTTCTAATTTCTAAAGGGTGCCTACATTTCTCAGCTTACAGATCCCTTCCTCCCTCTTCAAAGTCATAATTTCACATCTCTCTGACCCTTCTTCCACCATCACATCTGCATCTTTAACCACAGCCAGGAAAGTGCTCCTCCTTTTAGAGACTTATGTGATGAGGACGGAGTCACCCAAATAAGCCAGGATAACTGCCCTGTACCCCAAGGTCTTTAACTGTAGTCACATCTGAAAAATCTCACTTGCCTAGTAAGATAATACATTCACAGGTTTCAGAGATTAGGATGTAGACATATTTGGGGAAGCCATTATTCTGTCTTTCATAATTATCTTTGAGTGTCAATTCTCTCACCTGTGTAACAGGAGAAATAATATTTCCTCTTTTATAGGGTTATAAGGACAAAATGTGATTTTACAAAAGAAGCAGTTGGCCTAGCATCTCCATATAATTGTGGCCTTAAAACTGTTACCTACTTTCATAAATAATATCTTGTTCCTGCTACACCCACTCACTTCTAACAAAATCTACTTTCTCCTACTACAAAATCTACTTTCTCCTATTACAAAATAGTCAGAGTCATTGCTTTTGAATCTTTACCCATAAAAGAGTCTTTTCTACTTCTCGGAAGACAATTTTTTTCCGTTTCTATAGGTTAATCTTTTTCATAAGCATTCCCCGTTCATATAAGCAGGAAAGGTGGTACCAGGGGTTATACCTCTACGAATGAAATTTTCAAAAACTGCTGCTCACTAATGAGTCCTAAACCCCTTCAAAACTTCTCTTATGACTATTCATGGATTCTTTTCAATCTAAATAAACCCCACACTGAAACTTATCATTAACACATGTCTCCTTCCCCTAGGCGCAGAGCTGGAAGCAGTGAGGCAGAGAGCCAATCACCTGCTACTTTCGGAGGGCCTGGTGTTACAGTATAACCAGATTGTCAGGGTTCACCTAGAGGATTACCTGCTAAATCACAAGTTTAAAGAAAACAATTTGGAGTTACCCAAGAGGAAACAACATACTTACTTATCTCCAGACTCTCCATACAGACTGTATTAAATTTTCCATAACCAAATTTACTGCAGGACTGAGAACAAGCATGTGATATTTCTGCTGAAAGTTCTTGATATTTGAAACTGTCTTTTATAAAGAAGCTTAAGACATAACATGCGTTTCTCTATCTCTTTGGCAAAACTCATTTTTTTCTATTGCGAAAAATTGCTTGGTCATCTAATTGTTCCAGAGTTCAAAGTAAAAATAAGTTCAAAACACAGGACCTAAATTAAACTAGATGATGCTTTTCACTGTCAAGATTTTTTAAACACTATATTTGATATCAAACTGTTCAAGAGTCTTTTTAGCACCCATATCTGTAACATTTTTTTTAAAGATTTTATTTATTTATTTGAGAGAGTGAGAAAGCATGATAGAGGGGAGGGTCAGAGGGAGAAGCAGACTCCCCGCTGAGCAGGGAGCCCGATGTGGGACTCGATCCCAGGACTCCAGGATCATGACCTGAGCTGAAGGCAGTAGCTTAACCACTGAGCCACCCAGGTTCTCTATCTGTAACATTTTTAAATCAATAAAATACAAGTACTCAAACTGGTGGAGGGAAAAAGAAATAAAAGATGGCATAAAAAAATACTTAACAATTTCTTTTTTTTTTTTTAAGATTTTATTTATTCATTTAACAGAGAGAGAACACAAGCAGGCAGAGAGGCAGGCAGAGGCAGAGAGAGGAGCAGGCTCCCTGCGGAGCAAGGAGCCCGATGCGGAACTCGATCCCAAGACGCTAGGATCATGACCTGAGCCAAAGGTAGTTGCTTAACCAACTGAGCCACCCAGGCGTCCCACTTAACAATTTCTTAACTAAATCTACATTGGAATAGAGCAATCATTGAGCCAAACTGGTAACGAACTCTTAAAGAACTACCCCAAACCTTGGTCAGCACAGCGTTAGGTACATGACATAGGAATTTAGAAAATAAGTAGAATTCAGCCAGATAGATTTCTTGTAGCCAACATTCATCGATGCTAAAAAAGAAAGCATGTTTTGTTTGAAAAGGACACCTCAATTCCCATCCCTGCCTATCAAGTGAAAGGCAAAATATATGAGGATATCAATTGTGAAATGTCAGCATACTAAGTAGGGTATACAGCTCATGTTTCTTGATACGAAAGGAAAAGATCTCAGTGAATGCTGTTTGAAAGTCCATCTGCCACAGTTGTACTGTATTTTCCCATGTTCTTATAAAGCCACTCAAGGGAGATGTGCCGACTGGGGAAGCGCTATCTCAATACATCACCCATCACCACCCACAGCTGTTCATGGGAGTGCTGGAGAAAACTGGATGTACTAAAGAAAATGAATTTAGAAGTAAAAAGAAGAGCTTCAGAATTTAAACAAGAAAAGGAAAAGAACTGAAGCAAATGATACAGTTGCCTTATCCCATGAGACAAGCATACATGAATGAATGAATATTACAAGATTTTTTACTAAGCCTAAACATTATGACAAAATATAAAAAGGGCCTACATCTTTTGTTGTCTCTATCAAAGTTGGGGGGGGCGGGATGAGTTAGTCTGAAGTGACAGTGCTAGCAGCAGATAATGAAAGCTTCAAAGTGAAATGGTGATAAAGTCTCTGTGCAAATCTTATAGATTGGATGAATATTTATTTCAGTTACATTTCAGATTCTACTGAAGAGCACATAACATCTTGAGAATAATTTTAAAATTCCTCATCTTTTCCTTTCAAAAGGAAAAACAGAGTTGGGGGAAATAATCTACATGGATGAATCTGAATTCATGAATGGCAACAGTCATATCGCAACATGTTTCTCAAACCAAAAGACCCCCTAATCACTTCCCACATTTAACAAGATGACTTGTTATGAACTATGAACCATGAACCAGATCATTTCACACATGATATCACAGTCACCTCTGAGAAGAAAGCAGGGCAATACTACACAGTTTAAAAGTGCATATGAAAAGGAAAAGCACAACCAAACTACCCAGAGTATATGAGCGAATATCGTAAGATTAATAATGTGTAAAATTTAGCCAAAATCCTGCTACCCATACCAGGTATTTTATCTTTTCTTAGAATGTTTAGATGACTTGAAACTTTTAAAGATAGGATACTGTCATTTGAAATGGATTTTCCTTTAAAAAGATGGTTTTGATATATCACTACACCGCTCCAAAAGTAAACGGGCACCCAAGTGCAACAAGGGTGCTCAGGAAGACACATTTTCAATACTGACCTGGCCAAGTGTATGACTGTGGAAAATATATTGAAGTTTGATATGATGGCTGTCTCAAGAAAAAAAACAAAAACAAAATGAAACAAAACAAACAAAAAAAAAAACCAGAAAAACCTCAAATCCTCTTTCATTGTATCAATGACAAGACAGTGACATTTGATTTTATGCAATCAAAAGAGTGATTTCTTATACTGTAATATATCTCATTAATCTGTCTTATTAGAACAATGATAATTTGGACTTAAATTTACCTCTACAAAGTATAGTGGCTTGAGACTATATAAAAAATATACCCAGCTAACGAAATCCAAAACTTTTATTTGTTTTGTTAATCATCTATGTAATTTGTCTGAAATATTGCCCTCTTCTACTGCATCTTTTGAAATAAGTCTGGCTGAATAAATTTGACTCATTTTTCAGTTGTGCCTCCCCCACCATTTCATAGTAATCTGTCACCCTGTTTAACAGAGCAGAGACATAAAAGATACACTCCATTCTTTAATAATATGATGGCAGAAAAACATTAGAAGACAAAATATTCTTTTTTTTTCATTCCTTCCTCTTAACCAGTTTAAGGAAAAAAAAAAAAAGCCTGTCTTGATTGAGATTTTAATTAGTTAATCTCCCAAACAGGTAAGTCAGTGCTGTTAAGTGCTGTTCTGGTTTCAAATAATTACCTGATAATGAGTGCCTGGGGTTGGATTAACTATAGCCTCATCAGCATTCATCACTATTGCTATAGCATGAAGTGAAAGAAAACCACAAAATGAGAGGAGATAAAACTACAAAACCAAATGAACACAATTAAAAGAAAAAACCTTGGCATGGACTATCTTCTCCCCAGACACTTACTCACTGTATACATTGTCATGGTCACCTAAGAGCCACATTCTCGAAATATACTTACCTGGCACAAATTTTGTACTTGTTTCTATTTTACATGCAGAGATTCTCACACTTTAGTGGGCACAAGAACCACCTGGGGAGCTTATTAAAAGTTAAGATTTCTAGGACTCAAAAGATTCTGAGGCAGCATGTCCACTTTTGGATCCAGAAATTTCCAAACACTGAGGTTGATTCTCGTTTAGGGCATCCATAGGCCATATATGGAAAAATACTTCCTTAGAGTCTATGGACTATAGGCCCTTCTATATATTAAAAAAAAAAAAAAAAAAAGATTTTCTGCATATACTCTACACTCCAGTAAGGTAGAAATAAGTCACAGTTTCATCTCCCTGCCCACTATGTGAATGATGCTAATGCCACCTACCCTAAGCTGAACCTCCCAGGGACAGGTCCTCAGTACCTCAGGAAGTTATTCATTTCATCTTAGAACAACTATTGACCTTTCCCTTCATTCTATGTTTGCATACAGGTCTTTGCTCTAACCTTTGGAACCAAATTCTATAACAACTATTTTGCTACAAGAAACCCTCAAAATGACAGCATAAGTACTCGATAGACAGTACCACCCAGAAGATTGGCACATGAACCCAGTGAAAATGCTCTGGAGGTCATTTGAGATAGTTCATTCTTATAGAGAGATGGGGAAGTTTAAGCTATTTGAGATTTGAGTAAAGCTGCATATGATTATAAAACATAGAGACAGAACAGAGAATGGAAATACCAAAGGATATCTTTTCTAAAGATACCGGATACACATGAAAAAAAAAAATTCAAACGATAAAGAAGTTAAGAGTAAAAACATAAGGTCTTTTTCCCAGATCTGACCTTCTAGCCCTATATTCCCAAAATAAGTATTTTGACATGTTTATTTTTATTTTTCTCATTACTATCACCACAACATATTTATATATCCCTCTTTACTCATAAATGCCTGAGAGTTTCCCTTTCTCCTCACCAGAGATGAAATAATTTGGATAGCTACATTGCTCTCCTCTTCCTCTCCTCCCTCTACCTAATAGTCATTTGAATTAACCCAGTGATTGCCTCTATGACTTTAAATTATGTAGTTAAATTTCTAGTTCTGAATTAATCATCTTGTGCCATTTTGAAAAACACTATAAGAAAAGGAAAGTAGCACACATCCTTCCTAAAGGTAAGATGTTAAAAATGCTTTCTTAATCACTAACTTATGTGTTAGGTAAGTAACCTGAGGCAAACCTACTGAAATAATTATCTCTTCTATTCATAGGCCGTAGTATTGCTGACATGTATACTGTGGAGAATTGTTTTAAAGTTTCTAAAGCCTTATATTTGACATAGATATGAATTTGTAGAACACTTAGACACTAAACTGACTGTCCCCATACATTTTCATTCCAACAGCCACTCCTGTATTTTTGTAACTTTCATATGACACACGATTTTAACTCACACACTGTTGACTCTACTTTGTTCCTAAACAGTTTATGTCTATCTAAAGGCTTCTCTAGAGAGTAACACACTCTATTTCATCCCCACAGAAACCCTTCTTTACTTGACATGCCCCTGGATTTCTCATCAAACTTCATCAATATCATCCAAGAGTAATAAAACATTTATTGCAAAAAAAGGTCACCAACTAATGTCCCAGAACAAAGCCAACAGTTCTGAAAGGATGACTGCTTCTAAACAATCTCAATGGGTTAGTCATGGCTAGAGAAAAAAAAAAATGACAGAAACTTACTCAAAAGCTAACATGTAATGAAAGAAATGGCAAAGCAATAGCAGATACTTAATGAATCACAATGGTAAAGATATGGAATAGTTGTGACACTGTTACAAAACCACAATGCAATCACACACTATTATCCTCAATGGCAACATGACTATTTTCACTGTTGTGTTGAGCAACAACCATGAATCAAAGAGACAGAGGAACACTAAAAACAAACCAAAGAACAAATATTCTATGTCATATACAACGAGACACAACTGTCATTTTTTCTATCACACTTGCACTATGCAGAGCAATCACTTTCAGTATCCTCATGAAGACTAATTGTTGGAGGAGGTTATCAAGACATGACTACCAGTTGACCTTCCAGCTTGCTCCAGGCAACTGGAGGCTCTCCACACATTCCTGTCCTTCGAATGTGTGTTCTGCCAGTCTTGCGCACTCCCAGAAGCTGCTCCAAGGATACAGCGTTGAGAAAGAAATGTGTTGGACGTATGAGCACTAGGTATGTGACTGAACCCAGTTAAGAATTCTACATAAACTTTTAAGATTCTGACAGGTGGGTGTGAAGATCTATGTGTTTTGCAGCCATCCAAGGTGTAACGTTTGTAAATTCTCTTACTTATTAAAACTGCTACCTATCATTATGGAGTAATCTATCTCTTTCTTCAGTTTCTCCCCTCCCTGCGTGTACAGGGACCAGTTTGCAAACCACCACCAATTTATGTAAGTCAAACTTTGATTTTCCTAGAATCGATTCCTCAATTTTCCAAGTAGGAAGTTACTGTCTCTTAGAAAATACACAGCATTAACTAACTGTACGTGCCCTAAAAGAATTTATGGTAAGACTTTAGAAAAATGTTAACTTTTTTTGAAAGATTTTATTAATTTTTTTGAGAAAGAGTGAGAGCTACAGAGAGAGAGAGAGAGAGCCCTCCCTGCTGAGCAGGAGCTCAATGCAGGGCTCAATCCCAGGACCCCGCGATCATGACCTGAGCCAAAGGCAGACAGTTAACCGACTGAGCCACCCAGATGCCCCGGGAAAAGTGTAAACCTTTATACAGGTTTATAAAGTCATGCACTATGATGATATCCATAATGTATTACGAATAAATAAACCTAAAGAAGTAGGCTATTTAGGGGTGCCTGGGTGGCTCAGTCGTTGAGTGTCTGCCTTCGGCTCATGATCCCAGGGTCCTGGGTTCAGCCCCACATCGGGCTCCCTGCTCAGCAGGAAGCCTGCTTCTCCCTCTTCCACTTCCCCTGCTTGTGTTCCCTCTCTCACTGTGTCTCTCTCTGTCAAATAAAAAAAAAAAAAAGTAGGCTATTTAAATGCCAAAGTAACTATTAGGAAATTAACAAGATGTATTATACTATCATAATATATAATATATAATATATTATATAATATAAATATTATATTTATAATATAAACATTAAATAGATATGATTTATTATCTAAAGATAAGTAGCCAATAGAATACTCAGAGTGCAAGACAAAAAAAAAATCCAATGAGGTTGAGTCAAATATTTCATAAGCACCCATTCAATGTGTATGATGTGGACAGGAAAAGTCACATTAGCAAATGAACAATAGCCAAGACATGAGGGGTGGAAAAGATAAAAGTAAAATATGTGTTTAATAAAAAAAATCAGGTTCAAAATATTTTAAAAGACAGAAGGAAACACTTTTTTCATACATATTAGATAAAATATATATATCATTTGATGGTTAAAAAAAGCAGAAATGAATAAAATTTTAAAGGTTTGATAAATTGTTGGCTGTGTAGGCAGAAGACAGGATTATAATAATTGAATTTTTTTTAAGTTAAATATTAGTGACCTTAAAAGTGAAAACCCATTTAGAAAAGTATAACCCATATCCTGATGGTTTAGGATTAGTAAGTACATAAAGAAGAATGACCTGATTATGTGATAGGAGTTGTTAAATTCTAGCTTTGTTTTGGGTTTTAGATTTTCCCAAGAGGGAGAAAAAAATAATCACTGACGTAATTCAAAACCGTAATTCTAACTAAATCTTTCACTTCCCTATCTGTTCATGAATCAGAAATCTACTTTTAGAATATATTCCAGTAGAAAACCCTTCCATGATCCAGAGAGTATTTGATACAACAGGTTTTCATTACT
Organism: Nasua narica; assembly: GCA_028533885.1. Lineage (NCBI taxonomy): Eukaryota > Metazoa > Chordata > Mammalia > Carnivora > Procyonidae > Nasua > Nasua narica. The sequence goes on along the minus strand of CM052798.1, from coordinate 121,985,398 downwards.
CAAAGCACAAACAGGTTCCAAACAGTGAAGAATTCCACAGTTGCATGTTATTACCAAAAGTACCAAGAAATCACTTGATATATATATCAAGTTAGATATATAAATGATGATCGCTGGCTCAACATCTCATCAGAATAATTATCATAAATGTGGAAGTACAGTGGACCTTCTTCTTTAACATAGAAATCATACTAGTCCCTGGTGAATAGCATTTTTCAGATGCTAATTTTTTAGATGCTAATATTCTTGTTGTCAGCAATTTTCACTGCATCCTCTATGTATTATTCACTTGCTTGGTAATCATACCTCCTGTTTACTGTGAAATGTAACCCTAAAGATTAGGCCAGAGTTATCACTTAGTGGTCACCAAAGGTATGTTCAAGCCAATGTTAATTAGGGTTATCCATAATCGCTTCATGAGATTTGAAATTAAGTTCTCACAGAGTTAATTCTTCTCATTGCTAGTACTATTCAATTTTCCAGTTCTTACCGTTTTCAATATTTTGTTCCAAAGATCAGGAAAACATGAATGGTCCAAAGAACAGAGGGAGAAAAGCAGAAATATTATAATAGTCAGGGTACTGAACTGGATTTTCTTGGTACAGCTCTGAAGGTTCAACATACACTTTCCAAAGCCACTTTAACAAGAAAGCCAAAGATCAGACTGGTGTTCTCATCTAAGATGTGTCACTATCGCTAAGAACAACATAATTAAGTTCTCTGAGCTTCAGATACCACTACACCTTTGTTAAAAGCATTCCCCTTTTGACCTGCAACCAGGCAAAGTGTCCTGGGTCAAGGGTCCTTCAAGGATCAAAAATGCCCATCTTCCTCCATTAAGTCCTTCCTGATTATTTAAGCCAATATTGATATATTTCTACTTTGAATATTAAGAGTTTAGATAACCCAATTTAGCACAGAATTATGTAGGCTTTATTTTTTAGAGTAGTTTTTAAGTTCATAACAAAATTGAGCAGAAGGTACAGAGGTTTGTCACATATCCCGGCTTCTGCACGTGAGTAACAACCCCTGTTATAAACATTCCCCAACCAAAGTGGTAAATTTATTACAATTCTGAACCTACAGGCGCCTGGGTGGCTCAGTTGGTTAAGTGTCTGCCTCTTGATTTCAGCTCAAGTCATGATCTCAGGGATCATGGGATCAAGCCTGAGTTAGGCTCTGTACTCAGGAGGAAGTCTTCTTGAGGATTTCTCTCTTTCTCCCTCTGTCTCTGCCCCTCCCCCTACACACACACACAGATACTCTCTCTCTCTCTCTCTCTTTCTCTCTCTCCCTCCCTCCCTCTCAAATAAATAAATCTAAAACAAACAAACAAACAAACCCAAATACAACTGATGAACCTAAACTGACACGATCATCCAGCCTCCATCGTTTACATGAGAGTTCACTCTTGGTGTTGTACATGCTACGGGTTTGGACAAATTTTGTAATGACACATATCTACCATTACAGTACCATACTTAGTAATTCCACTTCCCTAAAAATCTTTTGTTTTCTGCCTATTTATCTTTCCCTCCTCCATAACTCCTGACAACTCCTGATATTTTTTTACTGTCTCCATAGTTTTGCCTTCTCCAGAACAGCATACAGATGAAATCATTCAGTATATGTAGCCGTTTTAATTTTTCTCACTTAGTAATATACATATTTCATGTTCTTCCATGTCTTTTTGTGGCTTAGTAGCTCATTTCTTTTTAGTGCTGAATAATATTCCATTGTCTGGATGTACCACAGTTTATTTATCCATTCATTTACTGAAGGTCATCTCTGTTGCTTCCAAATTTGGGCAATTATTACTAAAGCTGCTATAAGCATATGTGTACAAGTTTCTGTGTGTACAATGCTTTCAACTTCTTTGGGTAAATACCAAGAAGTATGATTAATGGATTGTACGGCAAGAATATGCTTAGTTTTGTAAGAAACCACAAAACTGTCTTCCAAAGCGGCTCTACCATTATGTACCACTACCAGCAATGAATGAGTTTCCATTGCTCCATATCCTTACCAGTATTTGGTATTGTCGGTGATCCAGATTTAGTCATTCTAATATGTGTGAAATGAGTGGCATATCATTAATGTTTTAATTTACATATCCCTGAAGATATAAGATATGGAGTATCTTTTCATATGCATATTTGCCATCTATCTTCTTTGGTAAAGGATCTGTTAACATCTTTGGCCAATTTCTTTTTTTTTTTTTAAGACTTTACTTATTTATTTGACAGAGAGAGAGATCACAAGAGGCAGGCAGAGAGGGGGGGGGAAGCAGGCTCCCTGCTGAGCAGAGAGCCCGACACAGGGCTCGATCCCAGGACCCTAAGATCATGACCTGAGCCAAAGGCAGAGGCTTTGGGCCACCCAGGCATCCCTTTGGCCAATTTCTTAATTGAGTTGTTTATTTTCTTATTGTTGAGTTTTAAGAGTTCTTTGTATATTTACACTTAGCTTAATGTCTTTCCAGGTTCATTCATTTTGTTTTGAATAGCAAGATTTCCTTCTTTATATGGCTGAATAATATTGCATACACACACACACATACACACACACACACAATCTAGGCAAGAATGCCTTCATGGTTTCCTAGATGTTACAGAATGTTTCAATCCTTTCCCCCAAATCATTTCATTTCTATGTAAGTCTAGTGGATTCACACAGAACCTAGAGAAAAATCAAGTTTCCTGGTTAAATGGGGGTAAGGGGGGAATAAAATATAAACCAACAGGTATCGTGACACCCTGTTGATGAGAAACACTTCTCCATATTTGATGTGTATTTCCAGGTAAGGGGAACTAATTTGTGTAATGCATATTCTCTTGGCCCTGTGACTTAACTGGCTGTTAAGTGTGGAAAGACCGACTGGACATGCTCTGTTTAGCTCCACTCTCTTCCTTTTGAGATAGAGCTTTCTTGCCAAGAAGACAAATTTTCCTTTCTTCCATGCTGTGTTTTATCAGGGTAGGATTCTTCACGAGTAAGTTCCAATTCAGAATAACATGGGGCTAGATAGGGAAATCTGCATAATCCTGGAATTTTCTATTAGCAAGCCTATTGGGCTGACAGATATGAAGCCACCTACTCTGCCTAACATCTTAGCATTAACCATTTTTTTGGTCTTGATAGCACTTCGGGGGCTTTTTCCCCCAGTTTTTTCAATGTGGAAAAAGAATGCTATTTGTTGGCGTTCTCTTGAGAAGCCCATAAACCCATTTTTGTAAAATTTTATATGTATGTTTACTTAAAAATCTGAAAAACAAACAAAAGTGACAGAACTATACACAACTATACACAAAAGTGACAGAACTATACACAACTATATGCATCTTTGCATATTCTAAACTTTTACTCTATAACATGTTTTGTAATTAGGAAAAAATGTTAAATATGTTTTTAACATAATGCTGACCTCCTCAGAAAAAGTCCTTTCAGTACGTCCTGTGTGAAAATGCTAAATATTCTTATTTTAGACATTTAACAGGATTTTAATAAGAACCCCCAAATGGATTGTACAGTTGGAGAAGTTCACAGGAAGTGTCAGGCTTCCTATAATATTAAGAACCCTTTCTAATCAGTTAACAGACTCTTGGAGTAATCAAAGAAAATTGCCTTTTTTTTTTTTTAGCAGTTACAGATTCTTAAGACTTTTCAAAAACATGTTACTGCATTGCATTCTGATGGTAGATATAGAATCCCTTTGGTCCAGTAGAAGCTATAGTATGCTTTAATGGTGACATTTTCCTCCAAATATCACTAACTTTCATAGAAGCCAGCAGCTTCAAAGTGCTAGATGCAGTAGGCTTGGAATCAGGAGACATTTATTCCCTCCTCTGTCACTGTATTTCTGCTCACTTGGCCTTGCTTCATTTTGCCCATCCACAAAATGAAAAAAATAACTCTTACTTTTTCTTAACAGTAGTAGAAAGGAAATAAATGGGAATCTACAATCTGAAATTCTTACAAATAAGGAAAAATATATACAAATAAACATTTAGAATTGTCATCGGCATAATTAATTATAGCAGTCTATCAATTTAGACTATGTGATCTTTTTGTTGTTGTTTTTTAACTCCAGCTTAAGTATCTGACATTTTCCACCAAATATCTATAACTTTCACAAAAGCCAGTAGCTTCAAGGTGGCAGAGGCTGGATAGGTATCAAAGTGGCAGAGGAGCAAGCTCTTTGTATCCAGGAGGAAAGCTAGGATTCTATAATTCGACAAGAAAAGCATTTCCCCTGAGAGTTTCTTTCCCCAATCAAGAAATGAAAAATCACTTGTATGTGGCAAGTTAACCAAATAATAGTGGAAGAATGCCAGTTCTAGGAAAAGACATTTTGATGGATGTAAAAGGAATGCAATGAGATGCCTGTTTTATTAAACAGCAGCTGAACTGTGTTTTACCACAAGAGGAAGCTTACAAAGGACTAGGACAGTTGTGTCAGGGAACTGAAACCCACAGTCATCTGCAGGCGTCTGAAAAGGACAAGAGCACAAAGTACATAAAGCATGAAGAGCATCAAAACAAGTGACATCCGATAAAACACAAGAGACTCAGTAGAAGGGCATTACAGCTTGAAGACAGAAAGCAGCAAGTTAGGGTCAAGGAAAAAGCTTGTTTCTATGAATCTGAAAACACTAAAAGACCAGGGAGACAGAGAAAACCCCTTGCAACTTAGCAGGGTTATAGATGTCAAATAGCTGGGAAAGGTTATCTTAAACAGTTCCTTCGCGACAGTTTTGCTTTTTTTTTTTTTTAATAAACTGAATTAATGAGCTGAATCTCAGTGCCCTTTTAAAAAGTGGGCAAAAGGAAATAAGCCACTGTTGACAAACAAGCATCAGAAGATGGCTCAAATGTTCTGCAACAGTTAAGCTTTCGGCTTCCCACTGACCCCAGCTATTGACTTAGGGTGACAGCTGCCGGAAGCACAGAGGGTTAAAAGTATCATTTGAAATTGGGAAATAGGTTTTGAGGGTTTGTGTTCTCTTTTTGAAGTGATCATTTGCCCGATTACATCAGAGCCTTAAAGAAGATCAAAAGCTCCAGATGCTGTAACCTGCTTTGTTGGACAGACTTCTAATTGAATCAGACACGGACAGAATATAATTACATAAAAAGTAATGAAGTCTCTGATCAAGATTTGGAGCTGCAATGTTTGGGCTGCTCTAATTCCTTTACTGTCTCTTTTATAAGACATTGGTAATTAGAGACACGCATTATTTCCAAACATCCAATAGTTCCTGTTCTGGATAAAGGAAAAAAAGATCAGAAAAAAAATTCTTAGGGACTTGGTCCATATTTGTATTTTGGCTATAAAAATTATATTCACATAAGGAGAAAGTGGGTACAGCATGGATATATGGTTATAATGAAAAGGGAAAAACATGGCTTCATATGTGAATTTATGACAAAGCATTTGGACAGAACTGGCAGAGCCTAACCTCAACAAAACCAGACGGAATAGCATATCCATCAGAGAGAGAAACTCACAGGGGGTTTTCTCTAGAATTCAAAAACAAATACCAATTTCTGAATATTTTTTAGACAGCATGTCTATATATTTGTTCTTCATATCTTGGTCAACACTCTTTAGATAACTTCTGGGCTCCAATTTTGAAAAACATAAAGTGATAGAACAGCTGAGATATTTACTTCCAACATAGTATTGACAGTCAGTCAGTCAGTCAAAAAATATTCCTTAATACCCACAGAGCTCATAACACTCTTGTGGGTACTTGTAGGTACAGATGAAAGAGCAGATATTGTCTCTGAACCAAAGAAAACGCACGGTAATGATTTCTGTGATATAGGGCCTGCATGTTTAGAGACTCAGAGACTGGCATTAGAAAAAGAAACCAAATGCAGGAGATGCAAGAAGCCATTTCTGACAAGAAACTGGTTTTTTTTTTCTTTTTACTTTTTGTCATTAGCCTACACAGCAACTATCAGAGCCAGCTTCTCCTTGCTACATACTGCCACCTAAAGGACAGCAGGCAAATGCTAGATAATAACTTGTTTTCTTTCTCATGGCTGAAAGTAAATGTCCTAATTAATTTCATGATGCCCCTATTTTTCATGCAGCATTAAAGTTAAGTATGCAAATGCACACTCAATCTTAGGTCTGTTATCATAAAATTAAAGTGTTGCCTTGAGTTTGAGACTGGTTTAAGGAAACCAAAAGAGTCCCTCCTTGCACATAACATTTCACAGCAAGGCACATTTTTATTCCTGTCCTATTTCATTTCAGGAAGCAGATTATCAGAACAAGGTGGTCAAAAAATTCTGAGTAAAGAATCTTCGGGAATCTTCTAGATTGCAAAAAACTTAACGTTCAAATGCAGCATTTAGTGGATGTCTTTGATGATGGTGGTGGTTGGCAGTGAGTATTGTTACCTGTCTCATTAACTGTGATACAATTAGCCCCTGTTTCTCAAGGAAAACGTCATTGTATTATCCTAAAAAGATTAGGAATTTTTAGATAATCTTTTTGATAAGCATAACAAAGATTAAAAGACTTTTAATGACACACTTTATACATAAACTCAAGTCTTAGTATCTGCTGAATGTAATAAAGTGACCCAAATATCATGGTTATTAGGAGGAGACCATTATGAATTAAAAGAAACAATTTGGTCCTTTCAATCTGGTAACAAGAACATTATGACATTTTTTCCTTTGGAAAGAATTATCAAATTACTTGCTTGAAAAAAAAATTGATCAAATCAGGCCAAAAGAGCAGCTTCCATGGCAACTGATGCATTAAAAGATCATAGATGTTCTATATTCTCATTTAGCATCCTGACTGATATGATTCAGAAAGATTCAGTAAGCCCTAGATGAACTGGAAGCTAAATTGGATCACACTGATTATGGAAAGCTACAATAAGATTTCTGATTAAAAAAAACAACAGATTCCCAAAGATGGAGTGAGATTTTATTAAATGGCTTAAATTCATCCTGAACACAAATTGATCAGGAACAGTTTTACATTGAAAAAAAAATCTGTTTCTGTGCCACAGTAAATGTGTGACTAGTAAGTTCTGCATGTATCACATTCCTGTTATTCAATTCACATTCTTAAATGCACTAGAGAAGCTCCCTATTTATAGGAATCATGCAGTGCATCATTTTGTAAAACAGAATATTTTTATAGTACAAATAGTAACAATTTTCTCTCCTCCGTGTATTTGGTAAATAGTGATCTTAAGATAGTGAATTTTCTTAAAGTAATACAGCCATAATTTGCAAATAACAAAATGCCAGGAGACACTTCCAAAAATTACTCCTTGAGAATTCAGAATTCAAAGATACAGCACTGCGAGAAGGAATTTTTGCAAGCTGATTATCTCTTATTTTCCTGTATTATAAGTAATAAGCATTTGTGAATTAACCAGCCCTACTGTCAAGACAATAAGGATTCTGCAATTCAGGTTCTTAGGTTAAGTTTAACACAGCAAAAATCCAATGGCCTGACTATACTATATTCTCCAACTTGGCATCACAGAGGGAGGAAAACAATGTATCATATTTTTTCTTAGTTAATAAGTTTTATGGTAGCTGAATTTAATTTTTTCTTTTAATGCTAATTGAAACCTGCAAAATGTGTATCATTTTGGATTAGTGTATATATTTTTGTGTGGCTTGTTTTTTGCATTTAACCATAAACCATATGAATGACCCCCCCAAAAGAAAGATCTCACTTTTAAACTATAGATAAGAATCCATTTTGGGGTGAGGATTTCTCCCCATACAATTCCAAGATTTGGTTTGAAAGAAAACATTTTAGTGGGGCTAAATCACAGTACAAAATACTAACCTGGATTCTTTATTCTTTCACAGTATTACTGTTGCCAAAAAAGGCCTTTAATCTCCTTGTTCTGTTTCTCAAAAGGATATGGGCATTTTACTCCAAATTATTTGAAATATTTAAAAATGTTGCATATAAGGCTCTGCAAGCCAAAAGTCACTTTTTCCTGAAATACTAATTCCCCTAGAAGAAGCTTAGAATGATTTCATTTGCCAAATAACTAGGGGAAAGGGTTTTCCTCTATTTTGCATCAATTAGCAAATTACTTCTGTTTTACAAGTGAGTTTCATATTTGCAAGAAAAGCCTCATAATAGTTGTGAATATTAAAAGAAAGTATAGAAACTTTCATGCTTATATTAAAGGGGGAAAATACACATTCTGTGTAATGGCATCTGATCATTATGGTGCCTAGGACAGGTTCTTTACATTTTAGTAAGGCATTTATATAACACATTTTTTAAAAGATCACAACACTTACAAGAATTATCTCACTAGCTTTTACATCATCTCAAACTGACAGACAGGATATCCACCCTAAAGCTGGAAAGTAAGGGGAAATGAAATGATGGCCAGAGTCCAAGTCTTTTCTAAAACTAACTACTATAAGCTCCTCGAGGGTAAGCATAATATCTTATTATCTCAAATTCCCTGCTGGGGACACTGCTTTGTACAATTTGAAAAACTAAAATGAAATTCATGGCCTTTGTGCCTCCACATCTCCTTTATCTTCACACAGTACTATTTAATTTCACCCTAAGAGAAACCACTATTACATATTTGCATACAGTTAAATTTCTGAACTAGAATTAAATGCAGTAAGGACCAGATATATAAGAGTGCATCTTCCAAGTGGGTATTCTCTGTGTATAAGTGCACTCATTCTCCTCATTCTCTGAAAACTGTAAAATGAAATAATTTCTAATTATGGTGCTGAAGTTTTAGATCATCTGAGACATAAGATAAAGCTAATCAAAATAAGCTAATTTAGTGATAACTTACCTTAAATTAACCAGAGGACCCAAAAAGGCTCATATTCCAGTTAACTATCACTACTTAATTAATTTCAATGGAAATTACTAATTCCTTTAGAAGAAACGTAGAATGCTTCCATGGGGAGGTTCGAATGGGAAACTGAATGCCATTGTACTAGCTACTCTTGAAAGGATCCCAATGATCTAAACCTCCTAATTCGCACACCCTGTGCAGTTTCCTCCCACCTCATGCCAGGGATGGGCTGTGCAACCCACAGCACATGGCAGAAATAATGGTAAGACCATCTCTGAGATTAGTTATAGACAACTGCTGCTTCCACCTTGGGCACTCTCTCCCTATGCTCTCCTTCTCTCTTTCTTCTCTCCTTTTCCTTCTCTCCATCCCTCTCTCCCTTTATCTCTCTCACTATATATAGTTATAGATACAAATCTTATCTCCTTCTCTCTCTCTCTCTCTCTCTCTCTCCATATATAGCTTCCTAAAGTCTACAAATTAGCAAGGAACACGGCTTCCCAACAACCACACACACAAGCCAGTTTCAGTGACCGTGCAGCTCTAGCAGGGCCTTGAGATAACTGCAACCCAGCCCACAGCTTGACTGCAACCTCTTGATGCAGAATGGCCCAGCTAAGTTGCTACCTGAGTCCTGCGAATCTCATTGGAATAATTATTTAGAAATAATTTATAAATGATCACGGGATAATTTGTTATCTCCCACAAACTGTGAGATATTAAATGCTTATAGTTTCAAGCTCCTAAGTGCGGGGATAATTTATTACAAAGAAATTGATAACTATAGATATGCAGGCATATGTAAGGATTTTATATTTTCTACCAGCAAAAGTATGACTATATGACTTTAAAAAAAAAAAAAACACCAAAAGTAAACATCTAACTACATAAAAGATGATGATCAAGACTTGATTTTCTAGACTAAGGTTTATGGCTCCTACATCATGGACCATTGAGAAAAGCTGGAAATCAAAAAAGTCTCTAATGAATATTTTTTGCTATGATGAAAGTTTTTAAGACCTGAGGGAGGGGAGAAATGCCCAGATACATCAAATGCCCATGTATATGTGGCAGTATACACAACGAAAATAAATTTGACATAAAAAGAATAATGATGTTAAATAATTCACAGGGAAAGAATCCAATAATAAAACTGAGGTCTCTCATGGGTTTGGTTATGGTCTGTATCTAAAACAGTTAGGAATATAGGTATCTTACAAATTAAGATTTAAAATGTAACCTGGGGCGCCTGAATGGCTCAGTGGGTTAAAGCCTCTGCCTCCGGCTCAGGTCATGATCTCAGGGTCCTGGGATTGAGCCCAGCATCAGGTTCTCTGCTCGGCAAGGAGCCTTGCTTCCCCCTCTCTCTCTGCCTGCCTCTCTGCCTACTTGTGGTCTCTCTCCCTGTGTCAAATAAATAAAATAAATAAATAAATACATACATATAAAATGTATCATGTATCATGTAAGATGATCTCATGGCTATCAGTGAAAACTGGGAAGAGATAGAATATATGCCTAGAAAAAGCAAAGGATCTATAACGCAGATATCCTTGAAGAGGAAAGACAAAGAGAAATCCATGGACCTAAGAGCAGAAACATAATTGGGAACCAACAGATAAGATTAGGAAGAAAGAGTCAAAAAACAACATCATTAGGCATGTGACCTACAGAGTACCTAGCCATATCAAGGTGGTGGATTTCAAAAGTGTAGAGATGACAAAATAGGGAAGGTGGGCGCCTGGGTGGCACAGTTGGTTGGGCGACTGCCTTCTGCTCAGGTCATGATCCTGGAGTTCCGGGATCGAGTCCCACATCGGGCTCCCAGCTCCATGGGGAGTCCGCTTCTCACTCTGACCTTCTCCCTTCTCATGCTCTCTCTCACTCTCTCTCTTTCCTAATAAATAAATAAATAAAATCTTTAAAAAAAAATAGGGAAGGTATAAAGAACCTCAAGTATAACAGTATCTGGGGTAAGATTATTTTTTCCTAAATAAATAATATCTGGTAAATTCTAGGCTTTCCTTGGTGACAGTGTCATGGTTCATGTTTCACTATACACAAAATACTGACAAGATTTAGAAATCTTTCTGTACTGGAATCTTGGGGAGGGGTCTAAGGGGGGTAGAGATTAATGAGGATGGAATCTAGCTTATAGAAGAGCATCATCAACTGTCTTCCTCGTGCTGTGTCTTTTATACCTGTCCCTTATTCATTCTTGAATTGGAAGCCTGCATTCCCACTGCCCCTCACCTCTGGCAATGGTCTCAGAAAAATTTACTGGGTGAATAATACTTGTGAATAAGATAACCCTGTGAATAGAAACTGTACTGAAGTAAATATTTGAGGTGATTTAAAAAAATTCCAAAAACTAAGGACCAATATTGTCAGTGATTTTTCGAAAAGGGAAAATTATTTAATGAATATACTAATGACATAGATCTGTAGAAGAATTCTAGAATAATGTATGGATACTTAGAAAGCAGTTATTTCTAGAAACTAGCCCAGAGTCAACAAGAGAAGTTCCTTAGTTATAATACCCCAATCTCCCTTTTTTGACAATATTATAACACAAATGATTTGTAATATCACTTTTTAAAAGAGTGATATTTTATTTATTTAACATATCTTTGATTATTTAACATACCTTTTAATTAAAGTCCCCCCTAAAATACCCATGGGGAACAAAAGAACTATCTGGTTATTAACAGCATGGGAAGGTGGAATGATCATTATCACTAAAATACGCTGATTCATAGATGGATGAAATTTGCAATAAGATTTAGTGATCTAGGCCGAGGCAAGCGCAGGCAATTCTCATGAGTTTTCTGCCCAAATCGATATCAATTTGGGCAGAAAACTCGTGAGAATTGCCCGGGAATACCCGGAAAAATCACTTCCGTTGGCGGGGTCCGCGAGGCGAATGGCATCTCTTCCGCCGGAAATCCCGCGGTGCTGGCCCAGGCCTGGCTGGAGCCCGTTATGGTCGCAGCAAACCACGTCTTTTCTCCAAGATCATCTATTACTGAGAGTGGCGTGATAAGATCTCCTACTCTTAATGTATTCCCATGCACAAGAAGGGAAATAATCAAGATTAGAGCAGAGATCAAGGAGTTAGAAACTAGAGAAACAAGTAGAATGCATCACTGAATCCAGAAGTTGGTTTTTGAAAGAATCAATAAGATCGATATAAGCCCCTGGCCAAACTCATCCAAAAGAAGAGAGAGGACCCTAATGAACAAAATTACGAATGAAAGGGGAGAGATCACGACTAACCCAAAGGAAATAGAAACAATCATCAAAAATTACTATCAACAGCTATATGCCAATAAGTTAAACAACCTAGAAGAAATGGATGCACTCCTGGAAAGCCATAATCTTCCAAGACTGAAACAGGAAGAAACTGACAACTTGAAGAGACCAATATCTAGTAATGAGATTGAAGCAGTGATCCAAAAACCTCCCAAAAAACAAGAGTCCAGGACCTGACGGATTCCCTGGGAAATTCTACCAAACATTCAAGGAAGAAATAATACCTATTCTGCTGAAACTGTTTCAAAAAACAGAAACAGAAGGAAAACTTCCAGACTCTTACTATGAAGCCAGCATTACCCTGATCCCCAAACCAGGCAAAGACCCCACCAAAAAGGAGAATTTCAGACCAATATCCCTGATGAATATGGATGCCAAGATTCTCAACAAGATCCTAGCTAATAGGATCCGACAGCACATTAAAAAGATTACTCATCATGACCAGGTGGGATTTATCCCTGGGATGCAAGAGTGGTTCAACATTCGCAAATCAATCCATGTGACAGAACACATCAACAAGAGAAGAGAGAAGAACCACATGGTCCTCTCAATTGATGCAGAAAAAGCATTTGAATAAATTCAGCATCCGTTCCTGACTAAAACTCTTCAAAGTATAGGGTAGAAGGAACATTCCTCAACATCATAAAGTCTATCTATGAAATGCCCACAGCAAATATCATTCTCAATGGGGAAAAGCTGACAGCCTTCCCTTTGAGATCAGGAACACGAAAAGGATGCCCACTCTCACCACTCTTGTTCCACATAGTACTAGAAGTCCTAGCAACAGCAATCAGACAACAAAAAGAAATAAAAGGTATTCAAATTGGCAATGAAGAAGTCAAGCTCTCTCTCTTTGCAGATGACATGATACTTTATATGGAAAACCCAAAAGACTCCACCCCCAAACGACTAGAACTCCTACAGCAA
>CM052798.1:121928088-121971828 GCA_028533885.1 Nasua narica | reverse complement strand
ATGCTGGAAAGGATGTGAGAAAGGGGAACCCTATTACACTGTTGGTGGGAATGCAAGTTGGTGCAGCCACTTTGAAAACAGTGTGGAGATCCCTCAAGAAATTAAAAATAGAGCTACCCTACGACCCTGCAATTAATTGCACTACTCAGTGTTTACCCCAAAGAAGCAGATGCAGTACAAAGAAGGGCCACATGTACCCCAATGTTCATAGCAGCAATGGCCACAATTGCCAAACTGTGGAAAGAACCAAAATGCCCTTCAACAGATGAATGGATAAAGAAGATATGGTACATATATACAATGGAATATTATGCCTCCATCAGAAAGGATGAATACTAAACTTGTGTATCAACTTGGACAGGACTGGAAGAGATTATGCAGAGTGAAATAAGTCAAGCGGAGAGAGTCAATTATCTTATGGTCCCACTTACGTGTGGAGCATAAGGAAAAACATGGAGGGCATTGTGAGAAGGAAGGGAAGGGTGAATGGGGGGAAATCAGAGGGGGCAATGAACCATAAGAGACTATAGACTCTGAGCAACAAACTGACGGTTTTGGAGGGGATGGGGTAGGGGGTTGGGCGAGCCTGGTGGTAGGTATTGAGGAGGGCACATACTGCATGGAGCACTGGGTGTGGTGCATGAACAATCAATCTTGTAACACTGAAAAAAAAAAATAAACATATTTGGGGAAAAAAAAGATTTAGTGATCTATTCAAAGTGGCCCTTTAATTTTGGGGGATATATTAAATGCAAGTTTACCATATTATTCATAGCACTGTCAAGAAAAATAAATTTGGTGATAGAACTAAAATTTTCTATAAAAAAGTAAATAACAGCAAACATTTAAGGTCCTAGATTTAGATTAAAGCAACTGCATATATACAGATCGGGAGACAATGACTAGTCAACTAAAAACAATCTTACTGTATTAAACTGACTAAAATCTCGATATTAGGCCACAGAGTGATATATTGAAAAGGAATTTGTATCTAGTATTGTTTAAAATGTGAATTAACCAACTTCTGAAAAGTAATAATCACTATATTCTCTACTGACCAGATAACCATAGGGATATCATGTTTAGTTTGAGGCACTACTTTTAAAGGGAATACTGGGGGCGGGGACGTAAAAAGTTCGGTGGTGACTGATCACTGATCATTCCAGTAAAACTTTGGATATAAGTTTTTAATTATCTAATCTGCTCCGCATGTTATGCTGGGACTGGAAATAGGAAGATTAAAAATGATCTTATCCTTGTCCACAATGAGCACATGACCCACTAAGGGAGGAAAGCAAATACACAAAGTCTGTAATATAAGAAATATTTGAAATAATTGGAATGCGCTACCTGGAGGAAGGACTTAGGGGAAAATGAAAGATGTCTTCAAAAAGCTGAAAATGTGGCTTCAGGGACACATTCATATTCATGTGTCATCCCAAAGGATAAGGAGGAAAGTTATAGAAAGGCAAAATTTGGCCTCAGAACTTTCAACAATTAGAAATGTACAGCAAGAGAGTAGACTTAATATAAAGTAGAAAACTTTATTTTGGAAATTTTCTGATCAAAGAGTAGATGAAACTTGAAAAAATATCGGAGGCAGAATTTCTGCCTTAAGGCATGGCTGATGGTGGTGGTATTGGTCTGTTTAAATTTTTTCTAAGATTTATTTATTTAATTTAGAGAGAGCACGTGCATGCACATGAGCAGAGATGGGTAGGGTGGTGGGGCAGAGGGAGAGAAAGAGAAAACCCTGAGCAGATCCCTGCTGAGCAGAGACCCCCCCCCAACTTGGGACTCAATCCCAGGACCCAGAGATCATGACCTGAGCAGAAATCAAGAGTCAGATGTTCAACCCAACTGAGCCACCCAGGTACCTCAATGGTGGTGTTGGTGTGTTTAAATGTATTTAACAAGGAACATAAAAGTAAGGTAAAGTGATTTTCTCTGTCTCTAAGATTCTTTGATTTCATGTACAAAACCTATCAATCACTGTAACAAGATTTTCATTTTGGATTCAATGTCAAAAATACATAATGCTTCAAGAATCATCATAATTTAGGCAGCACATTTATGTAAGGAAAAAAACTTCCCATGTTTAAGAGATTGAGTCTAGTATGTTACACCTAATATGATTCATAAAGTAGAGCAACTTTTAGAAAAGGTATAGTTAATAGTCCCACATCCGGTAGCCTTAAAAATTTAAATTAACTTGGGTTTAGGATTATTTGATTTCACATTTATATACAAAATTGAAAGAAATTATGCTATCTAGGAAATCTATTCTTTTTTATATAACTTTTCAAAATTTCTTTCAAAAGATTTTCTTTTGCACAAAGTATATTCATTTCATCTTATTCAATGATTCTTAATACTGCCCAAAATTGTAAGAAGATGACTGATATTTGCTTTTGAGATTAGTTCAATTCCCCTCTCAGGGGATTAATAACACTAATTCTAAGAAATTTAGTACCCACTCCCTGCTATGTGCTGCTAGGTCAGCTAAAAGACCTAAAACCTTTCAAACACGTGACTTCCATTTCTATTACCAAACACATTATTTTGAAGTATAGTTTAAAAAGACACTAGCCCATTTACTTTTTATACAACATAATCATGTTACAGAATAAATAAAGGATAACTATTCTAAATCATCCAAAAGAAAACCTAAAACTAGTTTACTAATTTTTTAATGGTTAAGTATTAGGTATTTGTCCATTTGACCTTTAAGATAATATTTTAAATAATTCTTCCATTCTCTATGTAACTCCCCAGGCAATCCTTCCTATCAGTGTTCTCCATGGGGATTCTTCTGTGTAGATCATCTCACTTTCACAAGAATCCTACAGTTAGAATATTTATTGATTACAGAGAGCCAGGAGAAATACACTGGATGGCAGAACTAATTTTTTTTTTTAAGTACATTTAGGAGGAAGTTTTTAAGGTCAAATTTTACAGGCTGCCTCCTAAATTAGCAAGATTTAATTTCTGCAATCCAGATTCTTGCCAAATAGCAGAAACACACATATGAGCCACTCTTACATAAGGCTCAGCTGTGATAAACCACCTGAATGGAAAACTGCCAACTACTCCTCTAGATCAATGTCTCGCCAATTACAATCTTTAGACCATGGGTATCAGGAATCACCTGAGATGGTTTTCAGTAACACAGGTTCCTGAACCCCACTCTTGATCTGCTAAGTCAGAATCTCCTTTGGAAATCCTTAAGCAATCGAAAAATTGAGAACCCATGTTAGATGTGCCTTATTATATTTTGATCAGGCTAGACTACCAAAGAGCTACAGCAAGAAAAAGACATATAAGCTCAACATTGCTTTTCTTTTACAAACTTGTTGGTGGACATTGACCATTATATCACGCAATTGCCTTTCTGTGAGAACACAGAAAGTCTAGCTTTCAGGAACAGGTTTGATTTTTCCTGGAAAAAGCTTCACTTTTTATCTTATTCATGATGCTTACTTCTCTCTTTGTTCTGGTCATTAGATAGCTCAGAAACAAACTTTAGACTTAATGTCATAATACTGTAGTATGCAGTAAAATAACGTTGAGACTGCTACAAGTTTACCACTATTTTTAAATATACATAGACAGCAACCTGACTCAAATCCAGTTTGGCAGAAAAGCGGTCTATAAATTCATTGCTAGGTCAATAAATCTCCTAATAATGCAATCTAAGATTACTTTCATTATCTTGATAGTCAAATGACATAAGTTAATTCTGTCAATTGAAATACATATGCTTTATTAGCTATGCTTTACAAAGGCTTCCCCATCTTTTCCTTTAAATTGTTAAAAATTATTTTATTTTTCCCATTTTCCACATCTCAGAAGTCATGCAAATGTACACCTGAAAAAAATCAGGGATTACAAATGCAAGAGGCAGGAGGGAGTTGGGACAGAGATACCAAAGGCAGAGTTTTTAGGAACAGTGAGGGACAACTGAAGAGGCAGACAGACTCATAAACTGGAGCTCTTTGTTGAGATTGTTTAACCAATGGCCTACTTAAAGTCAGTACCCAGCCCATGTTTTAACACCTCTTGCAAAAAGCATGTCATGAGAAAATTTGTCATGTGCCAAAATCCATATACACAAAATATACTATGTCTCTCCCACATTACTAAATTAGTTAGTTGTTAAAAAGAAAAATATATGTGGTCTGATATTAGTTGATATCTTAGTATATCAAATCATGCTAATTTCCAGTGACCACTTTCCTTCATTTCCTTTCATAAGTGCTCAAACCAGTGATTCACAAATGATCAATGGCAATGGACCAGTTTGGTGTTTTTGTTTTTTTTTTAATTTCCAATCTGTCATTGACTGAAACATTTGTAAAATATAGTAAGAATGATTTTCTAGAAAAATGAAACAACATAAAAAGCAAGACACAAGATGTGAATGCATTTTTAATGATTTTAATTTTAAAATATTTGAAAATTACGATATTTCTTAGATGTAAAATTCCTTGAAAAATGTCTACAAAAGTTTTTAAATGCTTACTCTCTTTCTGTACTTATCGCTTGAAGCAATAACTGTCTGCAGACAACACCTGTCTGGGGGCCACATTTGGCCCAAGTTTCCATAAACAATCCCTGCAATACTCGACCGGTTTATCACTTCCACGCTGCATTTCTTATAGATTGTTAGAAAAAGAATGATTCTTGCCCCTCTCAATTTCCCTTAGCTTCTTTGACTCCCCACAATCACTCAATAACCACAAAAGTGAATGAGCAATCCCAGGGCCAAATCCTTTTAGAAACTGTGATAGAACGAGACCAAAACTAACGAAAGTAACAAAAAGCTCTTTCTCAATTTTGGCCCAAATCTGGGAAATCATTTCCTTCTTACCATTATTTCTTCTTAGGATTTCAGTTCAAAAACAATTACCTTCACTCACCAATATCAGGTTCTTCTCCCTTCAGGAAATAAGGAAAACTACATTCCTCAATCCCATGCAAGTTGGGTAAGACTATGTGACTACATCTAGCCAACGGATAATAGTGAGAGGACCCAGAGTCATTCTGTTTGTCCTCCTTGGACCATGTAACCCAAAACAAACGAGCAAACAAAAGAAACAAACTAATCTCACTCCCCCCACCAAAATAAACCCCATTTATTCTAGTAGGTTTGCTGTAATGTATGGTGGAATTTGCCTCAATCATTCTGAGTCTTTGAAATATTGTGTAAAACCTGAACTCACTACTGGTCTTCATTAAATACAAAGCATAAGCAAGAAATAAACCTTTGTTGCATTAATGACCTGAGGTATATATAACCTGGACCATCATGGTTAATATAGTCTTTTTAAAAAGGAGAGTGAAGAAAGACAAATAAGTATCAAACAAGTATTTAGAAACAGAGTAACTGTAGATTGAAAAGATAAAGCAAATAAATGATGACATTCCCATATATCAGGAAGACCTAATTTACTCTAGGCTAGGAGGTCAAGGAAAGTCTCCCTGAAGATGTGAAACTTAAATTGAGACTTTAGTATGACACGGAGTTATGTGGGAGAAGAGGAAAAATGAATATTTCAGGAAAAATAAACTGTATATGCTGGCCTGGAAGCTGGAAAACGTGGTGACTAAAATGTGAAAAGGGACCCAGCTTCCCTTCATGAGCTTGGTGAGCTTCACGACCATGAGATCCCTACCTTGACGCCATTTCTTTACCTCCTGCTCCTGCAATCCAGTGTTAGACTTCTCTATGATTTTAGTTCTCATAAGACACCCCATCAATGTTCTGGAGAGCACACATTCTTCTGCAGTAGTTCTGCATTCACCCATTACTTGAAGCACCTCATGTTCAGTGCATATTCACAGAAAAGTCTAAATAGCTGATAATTGATTGAATGAATAAATAGTGAAGGAATAATTGAAAGAAAAAATTTGCATGGATCTACAACATCTGTGTAGTCTATTCTCAAGCAAAAACAAAAACCAAAAATCAGGTTAGAGCTATTCTAAATGTTATGGTTTTCTAAATTTTGTTCATATTGCTTCTCTCCTAAGGATAGAGAATATCAAAGTGATTCTAATCAAACGTGGAGAAAGCCAACATAAATTATTGAAAAAATCCATTTTTAAAGAGTAAAAAAAGTCATTTTATTATTGCCCAATACAATAACACAAATTCATAGAATATTAGCAATGCTAAGGAGGCATTCTAATAGTCCCTTTTTATTGAATCAGTCTCTCAACTATCTGTTGGATACCACCTACATGCCTAGTCTTACAGGGATAATAATTAAGTCTCTAGAGTCTTGCTACAGATCTTGAAGAACATAAAATCATCAAAAAAAAAATTGCTGTCTTCAACATGCTGAGCTGGATAGACCAGAAGTTACTGAAAATTACCACTGAATCAAAAAAGTGTATATTGATGAAAGTTAATACATGTGCATTAGCATATTCATTTATTTTTTATTAAAATACATAAATATATATTTTACATATTAATAAAAATTAATTGAAAACTTATTGTCTAAAAATTCACAAATTTTACTCCCAAAACTTTTTCTATGCTACTATTTTATATAATAAAATTCCCCTCTGTGAAAGGTATTTATAAATAAAATTGACTTAAATTTGGACCTACCTATGTGAAGAACAGAAAAGTCCAAAAAACATATTAACAAACAAGATAGGCTCTTTCTCCTAGATGTGCTTTAAAATTTCTGTTCTTCACAAATCAGTCTCTATGACCTTTTAAATTCTCTTTTTTCCATTGAACAGTAAGCATTTATGGGACAACCACCTCAATATTCCAACCATCTCTGATTTGAGAACTATCTCCAGTTTAAGGAAGGTACTAGAATAATAGTTACAGAAGAGATCTCAACTGCTCCTTTTTATAACACTGTCACACTTGTTTTTTCCAACAAATTACCTCTTGAAAATTTTGCTTTCTATATGATTTTATTTATGGATAACCAGTAATGCAATCTGTTTTCAATCTTTAAAAGGTAAGTCATTCTGTTTGAGATTTGTCCTGGATATTACTTCCTGATCATCCTTGCTGATAACAAGCGAGACAGGTTCCTTGATTATATTTTATCTTGATCCACTTAACACTTCAACTTAATGAAAAGTCATCCTCACTGTACGATGCTCCTCCTTTAAGAATCACTATCGAATTAGTCATTTATGGAATCTTCAAAATCAAGCCAATGCCTCTTCTTGTTGCAACATCTAATCTACCATAAACATGCTCTGCTGAGACAAAACACTTGAAATAATTATAATTACTATATCTGCATTTATCAAAATCAATAAATTTGACCTTCCATTTTATAGTTGTAGTACTGCTAAGTCATAATCTGATAAATTGTTCTTGATCTGTATACTTCTCTGCAAGGCTAGATTCGAGTTGCATGAAGGCAAAGATGGAGGGATGCATTCTTCAGCATGAATATGTCTGGAGCATAAGAAGGAAAACACTGGGTCCAGTGCCACTTCCAGCTGAGCCACAGCTTGCCTGGATAGGCTGGGGTGTCAAACACATCAATTACCCCTCGGGCTTTCAACTCTTCTATTCCTTCTCGTTCTAGCTACGAATTACCCGTGTCAGTAAATTATCTTATAAAACATTGTTGAAAACATTACCAGGGTTCCATCTCTAAAAATCTGCCATATTTAATAACATGGCATTTATTTATTCCAATAATGGAGATTTATAGCCTGTTCTGTATTCAAGGAACAATAATTTTAAAGCAGCTGATATATATGGATTCTCAGAGTAACATTCAGCTTTTAAAAATTCTACTCCTTCTGAAAGAAAAATCCTTAGTAACGTTAGGGGACAGAGTTAATGAAAAGATTCTAAGAAATCATCTAATGGGAAGACGACTTTCACTTGAAGTCCTCAAGGGTCTTTTCATCTTCCATACGGGTTACAGTTTAAGCTGATAAATAGACAGGTTCTGTCTCAGCCTGAAAGCCTATAATTTACTTCTGTATAGAGAAGTTTAAATAGATTTTTCTTTAACTTAAACAACATTTTTCATCAGCATTTTCTTCTCATCATATTCATGCATCAATAATATAAGATGACTGAAAGTGGAAAGATAACTTCGGCATTTGACAGTACAGTGGCTGTTATACCTTTTAAGAGTAGGTCATTGGCATCATTTCAAAGTAGAGTGAATGGTCAGCAGTGATGTTAAAAGGCAATTTTTCCCTAAGTAAAATAGTTTGGGGTCACCTTCACCTAGAACTAAGTGCAACTTTAAGGTCCAGAGATCAAAGAGTTCCCATAAGTACAAAGAGAACTACCACCTTAGCTCATTATCCGCTCTGAGTCACACATGAAACTTGGGGTCAGAAAGAATTTCAATAATGCTTCTTGTTTTGTACCATGTCTTCAGAGAGAAAGGTTTCAACACAAGTAAACTTTAGCCCCTACCTTTCCTATTCCTAGCTCTACTGATGACAGAGGGAGAGAGAAATTGGAATGATCACTTCTGTAATTACTTAAAATTAGATATGTCTTCAATTACATAGTGACTTTCATTTGCAAAGTGGTTTAGCACACATATCTCACACAAGATGGATTCAAAGCACTCACTAGCAGATACTCACACTTAAAGAGTTCCAACAAACACTGTGCCTGTTGTCTCTTTTTTAAATCCACATATGTCATTACTTGAACAGAAAAAGAATAAATGAAAAATTCTCTCCACATCATCATCTTACATCATTATAGTCACTGCATGTTAAGTAGTAAGAAAGCAAGACAAAATGTTAATTCCTTTTATTGGCCCACACAGAATTCCTGGAATCTCTGTCCAGGGATACCAAAAAGGGATGGAGGCCAAAGGGCTGGGCTTACATGAAATACAGTATAGAAAGAGCCATTCCCCTCAGAGACCAGAATTAAGAGTGATATGAAATAATGCATCAACTGCAGCCAGACACTGAGGCCATCTTGTGTACTGAGACTGTGAACCAAGTAGAAAAATGAGGAGGAAGTAGATGTGGTTAAGTGGACATGCAACTAACTAATTGAGCGACTGTAGCCAAAGGGCGCTGAAAACCAAACCCATGTCTAAGAGAAATAAACATCCAAACATAAGCCATGGACTTCAACTTCAGGCCCAGACTGAGATCAAAGCATAGTAGAGACACATTTACTAACTTTTCAGAAAAAAATATACCTGAACAAAGCAGCTCACAAAATCAAGATTTAAAATCACTTCCCAGAAATGAAATTCTGGGGTAAAATGAATAAAATCTTAATAAGAATATGTATACTTTCTCGTATATTTTTTTATTTTATCAAGCAATAGGGAGACTGAGAATGACGTAATTTGACAGAATTTAATGTGAAAAGTCTTAATGATATTATTTGACCAGAATTTCAATGAGTCAGTAGGATAATGCAAATACTAAAAAATGCTGATGTGGTCATGGACTATATTGAGAACATTTCAAAAGAAGAAGAACACAGTGTTCACATCTTTCAAAGAGAAAGGAAGTCTAAACTCAGCACAGATAAGGTGACATTTGGAATGTTGCATTTTTTGCCCTATGCCTGACATTTAAAGAGAGATGTGTGCCACATACAATAGTACTCACCAAAATGTGTTCAATGGAATATTAATATGTGGCAGAAAATAAGGCTACTGTGATCAAATAAATTGAAAAATACCAGATTAAACATGTGCTGTTTTAAAGACAGTTTTCCAGGCTCCCTTGGAAAATGCCTATGCTAGCAATGTACAGTGAAGCTCTAAAGAAGGTATGGTTTTTAGCCTTTCACAGATGAATATGACCATGGGATCCCTTTTTTAAAAAATGGACCTCTCAGAACTAGTATCACAAAGGGCATGCTTTGGGAAATACTGATCTGATGTATATTCAAAAGATCATGTATCAAGTGATAAGATATTTGAAAACCATGCTCTTTGAGGTGAATCTGGAAAAACAAGGCATTTTAGTTTGAACAAGAAAAGACTGAGGAAAAGTATAATAAGTGAATTAAAACAGAAGACATTGATTTCTTTCAGCATTGTTTTAAGGATGTGTAAATTACAATCACTGAGTAGAAAATACAGGGGCATGTTTTGGATTGGTATAAGAAAGATAATTCTATCACTATACCCAGAAGTGTCACAGTCTTCCAGAGCAGCAGTGAGGTTTCCTACATGTATTCAGATTTTCTCTAATAGCCATCAGTTAGGAAATCTGTGGAAGAAATACTGTATGGATAATAGTTTAAATTAAAACGATGTCCAAATTAATTCTAACTCTACGACTTGAATTTATGCATAATCATTTGTTCTCACCAATCTACGAGTACAACTTCACCATATCAATAATCATCTTAAAACATCACTCCCTATTTCATATCACTCCCTAATTAAAACTTCCAAGGGTTCCCTGTTGGGCTCCATGCTCATCACGGAATCTGCTTCAGACTGTCTCTCCCTCCCCCTCTGTCCCTATGCAGCCCGCTCACTCTCTCTCAAATAAATAAATCTTAAAATAATAATAATAAAAAAACAAACTTCCAGGGGATGTTATAGTGGCTATCAAACAAACTCCTATTTCCTTGGAATATCATGTCACTAAGCATACATATAGCAAACTCTTGTGTTATGTAAAAAAGACAAAAGTGTTGACTGTGTGATGCTGTATAAACACTGTCTTGGGGATCGGTGGTTCCCAAATGTTGCATTAAAGTGGTTGAATAATAATAATCTAGGGAGCTTTTTTTTCTTTTTTTAAGATTGATTGATTGATTGATTTGACAGAGAGAGAGAGATCACAAATAGGCAGAGAGGTAGGCAGGGAGAGAGGGGGGAAGCAAGCTCCCTGCTGGGCTCGATCCCAGGACCTTGAGACCGAAGGTAGAGGCTTTGACCCACTGAGACACCCAGGTGCCCCTCTAGGGAGCTTTTTAAAAAGTGAAGATTTCAGGGGTCTGTGCCCAGAAATTCTGAATCAGGCCTAGTGTATAGTCCTGGAGTGTTTTTTAGTTTTAGTTTAGTGCTTTTCAGAAGCCTTCCATTTGGTTCTGGTATACTAACTGGTTTTGAATCTACTATTCTAGATTCACCCACCATTTGTTTGGAGGGTATTTGAAGCACATATCCTCAGGGCCCTTGTCACTGTCATATTTATGTCTCTTAAGTAAAAAGTGGTAACAGATAGATAAAATCTAGGACTCCCAAATCCTATATCCTCACATTTATTTCTAGTCAAGGTTTGGCCCCAAACCCTCATATGATGAACTGAGTTGGCTCTCTTTTAAATTGTAAGGATGACTTTGCCCAGACTAGAACAATTTAAGTGGCCTAAGTGATGCCTCCTTTACCCTGGGCTAGACTTTGGTTCTGAAATGGATTTCCCTTGGCAAGAAACCCTTCCCATGCTGGCAGACAATCCTAGGTCTATCTTTCCATACCCATTACATGGCATCAAATATACATAATACCAAAGATGAGCCAAAGACGACAGACTATGACTCTATTGCTCCTCTTTTGAAACTGCTCTCATATAGGACATTTCCTCCTCAAAAGCTGACTTAGAGAACTATAAACATTCCCCAGAAGTCAGGGTTGTGTTCCCCCTAGAGTTTAGGAAGCATCACCAACATTTTAAGTCTTCTATAATTTTGGTTCAAACCACCTTTCTACTTTTATTCCTCTGCTACTCTAACCAGCGTAGCCTACTTGCTCTCTCCTGAACATTTAATATTTATTCTAATCACCCATGTTCGTGCATCATATACTCAAGCCTCTAAACATGCTACTTTTTCTAACTTTCTAACTGGAAAGTCAACCTTTTTTAGACCAGATGCCAGCAAACTTTTTCCATAAAGGACCAGAGAGTAAGTATTTTTGGCTTTGCCAGCCATACTGTAACTGTCATAACTACCCAACCATGCTGTTACGTAGCATGAAAGTAAGGACAGACATTGTGTTAAATGAATGGATACGGCTGTGTTCTTATAAAACTTTATTTACAAAAGCATATGTGAATAGATTTGGTCTCAGGTAATAATCTGTATAGTTCGATTTCAGATTCAGATTAGAAGTTATCTTCTCTGACACCTTTCATGAAACTTTCTTCCATTTCATCCCAACCAAGTAGAGAATTTCTTCTTTTATGCTCACCTCGAATTTATGCATATTTTTATTATAATAATTTTCCCATTAAACTATGTAAATTATTTACAAGTTCAGTTGCTTCTCTAAACAGTAAGTCCATCAAGGATAAAGACAATGCTTTATTAAACAGAATCAAACAAAACAGCTAGTACCCCACAGCTATTCAATAAATGTTGACTAGTTGCATGAATAAATAAATGAATGAGTGGGTAGATGATGAATATAAACGTTAATTTGTGGCAAATCTTGAGAAATGGATAGGCTTCTGCAGATGACCCTTGAAATATATGTTAAGTACTTTTAAATCCAGGGGGAAACAGTTTGTTTTTCTCCCTGAACAACCTCCTTCATTCGTTCTATAAATATTGATTGAAGAGTACCTGCTAAGGGCAAAGCCCTTGAGAATTAACATTCTGTAAAGCAGCGCTTCCCAGTTGAAGACTATAAAGTACACTAAGTCACCGTGCCCACTAAATGTGCCTATTATCGTCTGTGCATGAAAGTCCTTTTAAAAGTTAATGGGATCCGAATGCATATAGCAGAATAAAAGAGAGGAATACCCAGACCAAATTACATAAGAATTTATGACACTCTATCCTTGTATGTTGAATCAAGGGATTTGGGATATTGAAGATAGCATTCTAATGAAGTCTTTTCATCTGTTCTACACATCACTGTCCTTTCATTAGCAACACATTGGAGAGGGGAGCATGGCATAGCACCAACATACTAATCCTTTGTTTGAGAAGGTCCCTAGGTCTTTATGTCCCCTTTAAGTACCCTTAATCTTCTTTAATTAACTGTGAATTTCTTAATTTGTATTTTTTTTATTCTGTCCAATTGGCTTTCCTCATAGCCATCTGCTCTAATGTATATTTCATAAGTACCTTCATATATTTTAGATGCCATACTCCTCTGGCCAATCATTTATGCAATTATTGCTTAAAAGGAATGAACAACAATTTCTGTTGGCTGAAAACTTAATATTTAAATGATGTGAATCTAAAGATTTTCTTGAAACATCTGTATACCTAGCGCTAAGCTTCAAACAAACACCAGATCACATTAAGTTCACAGCTCCACATTTTTGGCAAGTGGGCCTCATGTATATATTAGTATTCTGAGCTTCTACAATGTTCTGTTGAAGCCTGGTTAATTGTAATAACTGAAATTTCACTGGCTCTAGAACTATCTGCCAAGGCTAAACTTCAACCCATTGAAAAGTTTCCCAGAGCCACCCTCAAGTATTTGAGGAATCCCCAGACGTTTTCCATCTGCTCAGGAGAAAATCCACTCTCACTTGGTGTTAATCCTTGTCTGCCACCTCTTGCTAGAAAACACAATCAATCCATGAAGCCCTCAAAGTGTATTGCTGTGGTAACAGAGGGGAGGAAGCTACCCTTTTTGCCATACTTGGTGGGGGCAAATTAGGGGACCTGGGCCCAGTTTACATACTTTCATGAAACCTGTCTGTTTTTCACTGCAGTGCTTTTCATTCTTAACACAGACATATATATGTCCATGGATCAGGAATAGGTTCAAAGAGAAATCCGCAAACTGGCTTCAGAATAAGTTCTTCTGATGCCAAAGCTGATTTCTGGGAGAAGTTATTTCTCTGATGCATGTCCTCAGGGCCAGTTCTTTCCAAGAGTTTACCTCACTTCCTCAATGAATATAATCAGATGTCTCCCACATTGGCCCCTGCCTCCACTCCTGTTTGCCATACTGAAATGCAAGCTGGTATCAAGATAGAATCCTTGCTACAATTATAATGCTTTTATCCTGAACGCCTTCTTTAATTTAGCAAAGACTATTCATAAAAGTTATCAAAGAAACAGTTAATCTACTTTTTTCTGAATGAAAAATGACAAAATACAGATCACTCAGGTACTCAAGTATCTGACTTTATATGACTATTTATATGACTTTTATGACCATCTTGCCAGAAAGTGCTGCTGCAAGTACAATGATTATTTTGTCTTTATATTTTAGGGCTGGGAAAGATCTTAAGAATGTCCTCAGTGGCAAGGTCCTACCAATGAGAATATTTAGGTCCGGAAAAATTAAAGGAATTTTGGAAGTCACACAGCTACAAAGTTGAATATTTATTAGTATAGTTACTTGGAAAGACTAGTAAAGTAAAACTCTGAAGAAAAGGCTAGTAAAGGTTCACCATGCACTTCAGTGTACATGGAAATAATAGGCCCTGGGAGACACTAGGGACCAAGCCAGGAATGGCAGCATGAGTTAGACAGGACAATGACAATCTAACGTATATCACAGTTTATATTATCTTCCCAGAGAAGGCTTGTAATAAGAGGATGCTAGTCACCAAGAATTATGCTCAGTTGTCTATGACCTTATTCCATGACCTGCACCACATTTTAAAAGCTCTAAGAAAATAAAGTTCTTGTCATTTGGTATAATTTCTGTATGCCCGCTCCCCTTCCTCCAAAATGTAATCTTAAGGAGGTGTTGGGGTTTTTCCTATATTTATTGTACAGTGCCAGACATCTTTGAAATTCTTGTAGGCTAAGAAAAGAGAACATATTTCAGTGTCTTCCAAAAACAAAAGGACTCGGGGAATAGGAGCAATGAATCTGGTCTCTGACAGCTCCTCTGTTTGTGATGGTTATTGGTTACAGGGCTTTACTGCTACCTGGAAGTGTAAATTCCACCCCTGGGATTGTTCTGCACGTAACCTTTAACTCACACTTGATAGCAAACAAATGAAAGAGAGGCAATACCATCAGATGTGATGATTTATTTTTAAAGCACAAGTTTTTTGTTTAATATAAATGTAAAAACGTAACTTTCCCTTCAAGCCAGCCAGGTAGTTTAGGCAATTTATCAAACCAAAAGCACCAGAGCTCTGCAGTAAGAAAGGAATAAAATGCATTTGTACCCAAGTAATTGTCTTTCTCTTCCTAAAATCTAGTAAGATAGATTTGGGATACAGGTGATTCCAAATAATGATTACAGTCAAAAAAGAAACTCCTTCATGTAGTCGAATTTCATTGCGTCTCTGATTTTCAGAGGTGCTACCATGTAACTAATGTTAAATCTCCTTTTGCTCTTTGAAAATTCAATGTTTTGTGAATTATTATTTCTTCAAGAGCATTCTTGTCAGCTCCTCATTCACATAATGAATGCAGTCCTTTCGAAAACCAGTTTTTTTTCTTTTGTCTCCTTTGATGAAAGCTATTCTATTACCTTTGCACAAATCCCACCCAAAGCTGAGCCACACAGCCACTCCGTGAAGTATAAGTTGTCTTGTGACTACGCTATCCATTCATTCACTCGAGTATTTACTGAGCACTTATTATATGCCAGGAAGTATTCTAGAAGCTAGAAATATGAAGATTAACATAAATTAAAAGATTCTTGACCTTATGGAACTTAATACAGTGGGGAGAAAAGAGTGAGAAGAGAATAAATAAACAAGATCATTTTACATGGCAAAGTGATCAACAATAAGGAGGGCAGTTACTTTAAAGTGAGTGGAGAGAGAAAACTTCCCTGAGAAAGTAGTATTTGAGCTGAAACCTGAATGGTAAGAAGGACTCAGGCATTACAAGATCTAAAGGAAAACATCTTGTGTAAAAGAAATAACCAATGCCAAGACCCTGAGTCAAGAAAAAGCTCAGCATGTTTAGGAAATAGAAAAGGGGGACAGTGTGCTGAGCGGAGTGAGTGATGGGGAAATCACAGAGGCAGACATGGGCCAGATCATACAGCCCCTTGCAGGTCACTGTAAAGGATTAGATTATTTCAAGGTGCAGTGGGCAAATATTGTAAGATTTGAAACAAAGAAGTGATGTGGAAATCTTCAGGAGGGAGGGAAATGAGAAAAAAATGCAGTAATTTCAATTATATATTTTGGTATGTGCTTGCCTGTTGGATGAGACATTTTGAAGTTTCAGAATTCAGGGGAATGATGGTATAGCACATACCCATTTTACAGGCTGAGTGCTTTCTGACTCTTCTCTGTTAAAATTAAGTTTGTTCTAAGATCTTGTTTTGAAGGTGCATAAAAGTAAAGAGACTAAAGCTGCCTGGTAATACACAGACTCCCAAATGTGTTTAGTGGGGACTACACTGAGTATGAAAGATAACCTGAAAAAGCAGCTTGAACCCCAGGAACAGGGGCAAATCAGCAAAAATGTTATGCAACGTGAAACATCATTTAAATCATCAGGGAAATTAACTTAGCAATTAGACCTTCCATCCTCTGACAAATCCAGAAGCCTGCAGGCTGATTTTCATTATCAATATAACAACCTATTTTCAGAACTATATATACTTCAAGCTGTCTTACCTTTACATTCTTCAAACACAGACAACAGAAATTCAAATGAGAGGGGTATTTCATTTAAATTAATATTTTATACAATCACATTTCAGAATCAGAAGTAGATGTAAAGTTAAGACATTTCAAAGCACAAAAACATTAAGGAGATAGACTATAAATGAAATCCTTTCATCTGTTACATTCTGCATCATTTTCTACATATTGCCAGAACAATGGGAGAAAATACACAGGAAATTATTTCCAGAATTAGATCAGAAAAATTAAGGACTATTTTCTGTGCAATTTACTGTACATTTTGACAACAAAGTTCTTAGGCCACTGAAAGCCTCTGATATACTTTGAGTTACATTTTATGAAGGCAAAGGCAAATCTCTACTCAAAGACAGAGCTGATCTAATGCATTTTGAGTGCCAACTATGTCAAAGGAATTAGCATAGAAGAACTGGCTCAAAGTAAGCAAAACAAGTGAATTGAATGGTGCTGTGTGAGATATCCATGCAAATATGCTACACGTGTCTTTAAAAAGAGCTGGAAAATCAACCTGATTCTCTTTGAGAAGCCTCCATATCCTGTTCACACTCAGAATATACAGCCATTTTCCTTCCTTTAGGGTCTTTTCACCTCTAAGACATATTAGTCGTTTAGATGAGACTCTTGGCACATCACTGTTACTGATATGTTTAGGCTCGGCAGAGACTGCACCGGATGATTCTGTCTTTCCAGTACTAAATTCTGTTCTGTCTTTTGATCTGAAGGATCAGAGACCCAGAGAATGATGCAAATACCAACCACTGGCAATGCCCAAGAATCCCTCAATAGCTTTACCATTAGTTTGAGTGAAGACTAGGTAAATTTGAATTTGAATTGAATATAATAAGAATGTATATAACTCACAAAATATAGATGTAGATGAAGCAAAACAATAAAGATAATTTAAATATTTGTTTCTATTTCAAAACTACTTAAATTCAGTTTATTTCCCACAATGTTTCTCTGATTGGTCCTATTAATTTTCATAGGAAATGGAAACTGGCAATA
Organism: Nasua narica; assembly: GCA_028533885.1. Classification (NCBI taxonomy): domain Eukaryota; kingdom Metazoa; phylum Chordata; class Mammalia; order Carnivora; family Procyonidae; genus Nasua; species Nasua narica. The sequence goes on along the minus strand of CM052798.1, from coordinate 121,954,344 downwards.
AGCGGAAATATTTCTTTTTTTTTTTAGTTTTTGTGGTTTTTTTTTGAGAGATATAGAGTGAGAGAGAACACGAGAAGGGAGAAGGTCAGAGGGAGAAGCAGACTCCCCATGGAGCCGGGTGTCTGACGCAGGACTCGATCCTGGGACTCCAGGATCATGACCTGAGCCGAAGACAGTCGCTCAACCAACTGAGCTACCCAGGCGCCCTAAGTGGAAATATTTCTGAAGAAAAAACTATAAAAAGTTAAGTAACCTGGGGCCCCTCGGCGGCTCAGTCAGTTAAGTGGCTGTCTGCCTTTGGCTCAGGTCATGCTCCTCAGGGTCCTGGGATCAAGCCCTGTGTTGGGCTCTCTGCTCAGTGGGGAGTCTGCTTCTCCTTCTCCCTCTTTGCCTCCTTCCTGCTCATGCTCTCTCTCTCAAGTAAATGAATAAATCTCAAAAAAAAAAAAAAAAAGCGTAGGTAACCCACTAATTAGGAAAAAGCAGGATAGCACAGGAGTTAGGTTGTGCTAGTAGAAGTAGGTTACCTACGCTTGATGCTGGCTCTTCCACTTAGTAATCATTAACCTCCGTTGTCTCAGTTTCCTTAATTGTAAAACAGGGATAATAATAACATCTGCATCATAATGTCTGGCATATAATTAAATGAAAGGATATATATAAAGGGATGAAAATGGCTCCTGGCATGTAGCTGAAACCATATATGCCTGTTAGCCATTATCTTTAAAGTTTACAAATGACCAGCAGATGTTGAAGATGATTAAAAGTCAATCTTGGAGACTAAATTTAATGAAGTGCGGATAAATCACAAGTAATATTATTTAAAAGGTAATTGTGAGACAGTATAAGGTAAGAAAATATTTTTTAAAATCTTAACTACTGTAGAGAAAGAAATGCAAATAGTAGGAAAAAAAATCTACTAATAAATTGACTGATGATAAGTAACTAATTAAACAGCAAATACATTCCTAGCAAAATGGTAACATGAAAAATCATGAACAGACTTAAAGATAGCTGATTTCAAACTGAGACTCCATCATTGCTAGTTAGGGGATCTCTCTGTTATTCAGTGGGTTTTTTTTCACTATAAAATGAGAATATTAAAAAACTTCTCATAAGCTTGAAATAAAGATTCATTGAGAGAATGATTATAGATAGCCCTCAGTATCTAGCACATAGTAGGTATTCAATAAAATTTTCCTATTCTTTTAAGAATGATGTCATTGAGGTCAGCCGAACCTTCCTACAACACGAATCTGTGGTGCCATAGTCAGGGATACAGGTGGAGTCTACAATTGATCTACCCTGGGAAAGCACTAGCTGACCCAAACATATATCTGATCAGGTGAAGGCAAATGAAATAAATTTGGCATCAAAAAAAAAAAAAAGAGAGAGAGAAGGAGAAGAGGAAGATTCTCCTCTCTGACTCTATGGCCAAAGATTTTTTATTACAAAGAGAGCAATGTACCTTCCCCCAAGATTTACTGACTTTAGTGAAAGGTGATGGCCCTTAGCAGACTGGGATATCCTCAAAGATAGCCACAGACCTCAAATGTATTGAACTGAAACGGATCTGGAAAGACAGAGCAAGCACAAGTCAATTAGAAATGAATCAGGGAGTTTTTCTGAAAAGTGGGAATACTGCCTCTCCTTCCTGTGTTTACCTGTTGGTGTTCACAGAAGAACACATTTGTACTTATTTCAAGCAGATGCTTCTGCTCTTTTACCTAATGATATGGGCGATTGCTGGGGTAGGATTGTGGGAGGATGGATGTGGACTCCAACAAATATGGCATTTTACTATAGACAAAGAAAAAGGAAATCTGGCAAATAGAATTTTCATAGGCCTACTCATCTGTGCGACTATTTGCAAAAATGTTTAGACTAATGTTTCACGTAAAAATATGTGAGCTCTATGTTTAAGATTTTCTAATAGCTAAATAAAAAATAAACAGATGAAATAATTTTAATAATATACTTTTTGTAACTAGGTATTTCAAAAATATTATTTCAAGATGTAATCAGTACAAAAATTATCAATGAAATATTATATATTCTTTTTTTGTACTAATCTTCAAAACCTAGTGTGTATTTTATACATGCTACACTTCAGTTCAGACCAACCACATCTGAGTATATTAACTAGTGTTAGTATATTAACTAGCTCAGATCTAGAGAGCTGATATGAAATAATAATAGTAGACCAACTATTTCTCTTTAATGAACATAATATGTCTGAATGTAGCCAAAAAATACAGAATTACACCACCACTTGTGATAATAATCCCTAACTTTTTTTTAGTCAGTTTTTAATCTGTTTCAATTCCTAGGTATAGCCTAAGTGATATATATGTCTGCAATCATCTTCTCTGAGATAACCAGTAAGAATTTTTATGCAGTGGTCTCTAGGGGGAACTCATAAATACAAGGTCAAAACACACATTGATCTGCCTTTCAAAGTCATTCTGAAATGCTTTATAAATGTTAATTATAAGTTCCAAAGAAGATAGATATTTACTGAATGAACATGGATGATGATAAAGAACACATAAGTGGATAAAGTTCATATTTCATAATTTTATAATTTGCATTTTTGCTGGTAAAGATTAATTATATGTCATGTTGAACAATTTTAGAGCTACAGAAAGATGATAGGTAGATAGATATTAATATGGGTACCTAAAACTCCTCTTTCAAATAAAAATTAAGGAAACCTAAAATTACTTCCGAATCATTCAGTTAAGGGTGGGGACTGCACAATCGAGACAGAGGCATGGCACAATGAAATCTAGGATGGTCAATGGAAGATGAAAATTGGAAGAACCTTAAACTCCTTACTGAAATTTTCTCAAGATGATCTCAATCTGTCTTCTTTCCAACTATTAAAATACTGAAAGAAAAGATTATTTTTACCTTTGGTTATATTCTACTTCAGACAAAAAAAATCTTAAAATCACCATGAAAAACTGTCCATACTATTATGACTTGTTATTGCTTCCTATTTTTTTGCCCATGTTAACTTATCCAAGCCATTAGATCAAGGCCTTCTTATAAAATGCAGTTTTCATTACACTATTCCCAGACTCAAGGACTTCTTGTCTGCTAGCAGATCAACTCCAAACTTCTGGCATCCATCCTAAATCTTCTGTCAGATGACCACACCTCAGAATGTCTCCTGACTCACTACCTCATCAGCCACTCCTCTTTATATTTCTGCACATACTGTTCCTAACAAATTATTTATGCCCAGAGTCTATGAGAAATGGGGGAGAAAGACATGCCAAAGTGCCCCATGAAATTTCACTCTGTCCTTTCTGAGGCCAGCCAGAGTGCCCATGAATCAGCTGCAACAGACAGATACCCAAACCTGGCCAGGGAACAGCTCTAAATGTGAAAGAAGAAATTAGGGGATCAAAAACATAGGTATGGGAAATCTGATTTTATGAGATCAAAAACACAGAATGGAGAATATGTTCAGCTGACATGTTAGAAACTCTTGCCAAAAACTGAATAAGTAACTAAATCCTGAATCACTGAAGAGTTGCCCAGTGCTAAGGATTTTTAGTAGTATTTGAAGGTCTATTTTGCCAATGTCAGTGAAATATGTCAGGTTAAATGACCTGTCCAGCCCATGAATCAACCCTGGGAATTTTAAGAAAGGAGTTTTCTTCGCATACACAGTTTTCTTGGCACTTTGCAGATTAACCAAAATCATGGCTAGATGCTAATTCCTATTACATTACAGAAAGGCACACCTCAGTATTATTAAGATAAGATTAAAAATATAATACAGATGGGGCACCTGGGTGGCTCAGTGGGTTAAAGCCTCTGCCTTCTACTCAGGTCATGATCTCAGGGTCCTAGGATCGAGCACCGCATCGGGCTCTCTGCTCAGCAGGAAGCCTGTTTCTCCCCGCCCCCCCACCTGCCGCCTCTGCCTAATTATGATCTCTCTCTCTGTGTCAAATAAATAAATAAATCTTTAAAATATATATATATGTAATACAGATAACTTGTACCTATATTTAGTTATGTACCACAGTTACATAACTAAATATAGGAGAAACTGTGAAAGTTGATCTGGCTATACTATCAACTCCATAAAAGAGGAACGATGTCTGATTCATCCCCTGCACAATTTCCAGTGCCTATAATAACAGACACCTTAGAATCTTTCTTTCAATTCTTTTAGTTATTCATGACTGCTCAGTGAATACTCTGGGAATCAAAAGTGTGTTGTGAAGCGCATCTCAGTCCAAAACCATCTATAGTATATTCTATGGCTCAACAAATTATTCTACTTTCTAAGAGTCAAATAAACAGTACTCTGGAAAGAGAAGATCTAAATCCTTTATGCCAAAGCTAAGATTCTGAATAAGAAAGGGAGTATTTTTTACAGAGAATGCCAATATAATGTGTGCCCAAACAAATTAAAAATACTATCATGCAGTCTTCGAAATTTTAGTGTATCTCTATATAACTATATGGATTTGACTAATATGTAGTTTGCTAATTTGTTAGAGTTGGGTTTTTCTTTCTTTTAGAAATATCAAAAAAAAAAAAGCCATATTGTTTGACAGTGTCAAATACATGGAAAGGGTTTTATAAGTTTTATTTAGTATCATTGCTCTTTCTAATACAAATTGTATATAAAAGAGTCCTTTTAGGAGGAAAAAACAAACATTTTATAATAATGATGCCTTCTAGGGCACCTGGGTGGCTCAGTGGTTAAGTGTCTGCCTTTGGCTCAGGTCGTGATCCCAGGGTCCTGGGATCAAGCACCACATTGGGCTCCCTGCTCAGGGGGAAGCTTGCTTCTGCCTCTCCCACTCCCCCTGTGTTCCCTCTCTTGCTGTTTCTCTCTGTGTCAAATAAATGAAATCTTTAAAAAAAAGTATTTTAGGGGCGCCTGGGTGGCTCAGTGGGTTAAAGCCTCTGCCTTCAGCTCAGGTCATGATCCCAGGGTCCTGGGTTCAAGCCCCGCATCAGGCTCCTTGCTCAGCAGGGAGCCTGCTTCCCCCCTCCACCGCCTGCCTCTCTGCCTGCTTGTGATTTCTCTCTCTCTGTCAGATAAATAAATAAAATCTTTAAAAAAAAAAGTATTTTATAATAATGACGCCTTTCAAAAAAATTAAAGTGAGTTAATTTTGGCAAATAAGAGGTCTCCTATGAGGTAATCATTTAAGAACCTCATAAGCATCAATATATATCTAATATAATCATGGTCCAAGAAAAAACCTGGCAAACACTGGTGTAACTGCTTTTCTGCACTGTTTTCCTAGTCTTAATATGCCTTCCTGCTGGTGAACTCCACCAGGATCATTTGCTATAAAATACTTGGAAAAATCAAATCGACGTACTAGTCAAAACAATATGATAGATGGTGCCTCTTTCCCCTACATACATGCACACATACATACATACATATACACACATTTCTACACAAATGCACAGACACACATCTTATTATAGAAAATGGAAGTCACATAATAGCAGTAAAATCCTACTATTATTAGGCATATATTATAGTATGTATTGTCTCATTGACTCATAAAGAAGAGATTAAGTGTCTCCATTTTACAGATGGGGAAAGTGAGTTTCAGATACATAAGGTGTTTTTCCAAAGGTCACACCCCAGGAAGGTGGAATCAGGATAAAATTTCAAGTGCTTTGCTTCTTTAAGCTATTTCTTTTGATTCTGTGACTACTTTTTCCACACCTTTGTCCTTAAAACAACATTTCAGGGATTCAGGAAAGTCTCACATTTTTCCTCAAATTGGTTCTGGTACAGAAACACACACACACATATAATTCCACTAAAAAAGTTTTGAAATGAAGATACTTAATCACTTCTGGTGGACATTTGCCCATCTATAAGGCATTCCCACTACAAAGGTACAATGAGAGGAGTTAGACAGCTGACGTGATTATGAATGTTTTAGAGTCCAACCTTGATTCCTCCATTTATCAGCTGTGTGACCTTGAGAAACAAGCTGTTATTTTTCTAAGCCTCGGATTCCTTGCCTATAAAATGGGTCTAAAAATACTACCCACTACCTAAGGCTGTTCGGAAGAGCCCTTAGCTTAGTGCCCAGCACTCAGAGCAGTGAAAACAGGCTATCTACAGGTTCAGACAGAATGAATTAGAAGAGCTATTCTGTGGTCTCTCAGACTGCTGTCAATTTTTGGAAGCATGTTTCCCACCACTAACCGTGGAGTGTTTTCCAAAGTGAACTTCGCAGGTTTTTACAATGAGAAGCAATTAACTCACATGCTGGGCTGTCCTACACTGGCTATTGAGAGGACTGGATGGTTGAAGAAGCTAAGTTCCCAAAGTTCAAAAAGCAAGTTCCTCAGCTGAGCTATATAAAAGGAAAAAAGATCACCTTTGACTGACTTTTGCTCTTGGCTATCAAAGGTGAACAGTTTTTCAGAGCATATTTCCCATGTGTTTCACAGGCCCCTGATGGATGCTTTTGATAGGAGGTTGGAAAGAAATGTTAAAGAAGTGAAATGTCTAAACTAAGCTTCCTCTCTGCAAGAAGCTACCTTCTGTTAGAACTACTTCTAGCTCCACTGTGGTGTACCTCGAAAAAGACCCCTTACAAAGCCAAAGATACAAATAAAGAACAAAAATCTCTGCTACAACTCTCCCTTAAAATGCTTTTAGATTAACTTTGAAGGTTTTTACAAACATTTAGGGACTCACCTGGAAGATAACTCAGGAAGGTATGCCCAGATTTCAAGTGAACGTTGATAAATGCACTTCCACCTGGCAGGGTACAAATAAACAACAATTCAGGGTTATTAGCATTTACCTCCTACAAGATTTCAAAATCACAGAACTAGCAACTTAAATAACATATAAGCAGTACTAATGTGCAAAATCTCCACGAACGAAAGCATTGTCTGCATGAAGCCATTATAACTACCGGAAACGAAACGAAACGAAACACTCAACCAAAAAAAGGAATTTTGGTATGTATGAGGCAAAATAATTTGCTGGATAATATTGTTTTTCTGATTTTAATGAACCAACAAGGTGCTTTCTTATCATATGGAAAAGCGTGAGAGGTAATGTTCATTATTATAGAAATATCCACATGGACAAGAAATTAGCAATTATAGAAAGTAGGTGAGGAGTAAGTCTATGAATTATAAAGAGATCCAACTTGAACACAGATGGTAGCATTTAAACTTATCTTATTCAAAGAGAACTGTATGTAAGTAATAGAAGTAGAAAATGTGCCTTTGCGCTTCCCAGTTAACTAGAAAACTCAGTGTCATCCGTAGTTTTTCAAGCATGTTTTAAGATCTAATATTTTGTGTGATGCGGCTCTTAGCTTTCCAAACAACCATCAATGGATAATATAGTTAAAATGACTCTTTCAAGGCAGGAGGGAAATAAATTTCCTTTCAACAGGAAAGTAGTATGATGCAGTATTGTGGTAAATTGGATTATTGTATTCAATTCTTTGCTCCTTCCTTATTATAAAATCATTAATCTATTCCCCAAGCCATGTAGTCTCACAGTTCTTCACACTGTGAGGATGCTTCCTCATCCCCATTGACATTGGGGTTGGCCATGTGACTTTCTTTGAAATGTTTGTGGATATGACCGGACAAGAGGCATTAAAAAAGTGTATGTGCTCCGCATGGGCATCTCTGATAGCCATGATAAAAGTACACCCTTAGCACACCCCAAATGAGACACACAAGTCATAACCCAAATCTGGTGTCAAACCATGCTGGCCCAGCCAGAAAGCAGATCTGCTCCTGCAGATGCACAGATACAGAAGTGAGAAAACTAGAAATTTTAAATCGAAAGCCTCTGAATTCTGGGGTGATTTGTGTAGCATCACTGAAGCACTAGACATCTTAACAAATAGATGGATTTCAAAGTCAGAAGTCTAGTTTTGAACAGTCACTCTGCAGCTTAACCGTGTACTCTTGGGCACATTTCTCAAGAGGCCTGATTCTCAGTTTCCTTATTTGTAAAATGAGTGTAATGATGTCCATCTAACAGTATTGATGCAAATATTAAGTAGCATAATGTATGTAAAACAAACTGTATACACTAAGATATTAGTTACTCTTTAAATAGTTGCTGTCCCCATTGTCACTGTCGTCATCATCGTCGTCATCATCATCATCTTTATAATCAAGCCCTTCTTTCCCTATCTAGGCTTCAATGAGTCATGACGATGAGTCAATAAGTCATATATCATGAAATAGCTTGTGTAAAAGCATTTATACTAGTGTCTTGCACAGAATAGACTCAATAAATATTTCTTTCCTAATCAATCTTTCCCAACAGGTATATGTAGAAATGAAACTCATGATTTGTGTTTAGTACCACTCTATGGCCAAACAACCACAGTGACAAAAAATACAGTATTTTTTTTTTTACAAAAAATGATTCATTTAAAGCCATTCTCTTAGTCCACCCCAGATTGAGGCAAAAAAAAAAAAAAAAACCCAACAACAACAACAACAAAAACCTTATATTTCTCTGGTTCTCAAATCTAGCTAATATTTTTAACCCAATAGTCTGTGTAGTACACACACACACACACACACACACACACCCTATGTTGTGTGGTGTGAATCCCCTGCAATGAGTCCCCAGTGGGAATTTCATAAAGCTCTTGAGATGTACTGTCTTAGGCTGCTATCACAAAGTAAAATGAAATGATTGGCTGAAACAAAAAAACATTTATTTCTCACAGTTCTTTCTGGAGGCTAGAAGTTTAAGAGCAAGGTACCATCATGCTCAGGTTCCTGGAGAAGGCCAGCTTCCAGTTTATAGATAGCCATTTTCTCATTGTGTCTTCCCACAGTGGAAAGAGAGATCATGTCTCTTACATTTCTTCTTATAAGAACACTAATCGTATTCATGAGGGCTCCACTCTCAACACCTAATTACAGCCACAGGCCTTACTTCCTAAAATCGTCACACTGGGGGAGTTGGGATTTCAACATATGAATTTGAGGGGGACACAACATGTCCCATAACATCTACCTTGTGACTTGGCACCACCACTTTTGTTAGACTCCGCTACTGCTTCCACTGGGTACCACCATACCACAATCCTCAGTCCCCTGCACCGACACTGTGGACACTTCCATATCATGGCCATTGCTCGTGCTACTCATGCAGTGAATACCAAGGTACCAAAGCTACTCAGTGTTCTAACTAATGGGAGAAACTGATCCGTTTTCCCATCCTTCACAATCCTGTCAGAAATAAGCCAATGCAATTATCTCTTCTGTCCTACTATCTTACAGAGGTTTTAGCAAAAGTAATTCCTTCAGGTTTTATTCACAACCCTCTCTCCCATAATATCCAAAATTAAGTCTACCACAGAAGGAAGTCGAGAGGGAAGAAACTGGACTTGGAACAAATCTGAGAGATGGACACCATTCTGTGGCTGGTACTGTCCCTCTGGTTTGACAGCTACAGCTTTGCTATTGGGGCAAGCTTGTTTACTTTGCTTCTTCCTTTAATATGAATTATTTTCCATGAGGTCCTTCTGTCCCTCTTTTGTAAATTACCTTTCAGCATATATAGCCTCACTGATCTACAAGACCTACTCACACAAATTCAGGCTTATAATGATCTTGCCTAGAGCCTCCTGCTATAAATATAGGGCCATTTATTTGGTGTAAAACAAAATGAATAAATGATGAGGAAAAGAGTTTTGAGTTATATTCAAGCTTTATTCAGTTATATTCAGATACTCAGCATTATTTTTTAACCACTTGGTAATCTAATAAATACCCCAAACTTAGCATATCACAAATGGAACTCTTGATTCTTCAGCCCACCTCCAAAACCTGCTACTCTATACCATTCCCAGTTGGTAAAAAGAAATTCCATCCTACTACTCATTCAGGCCAAGAGACTTCAAGCCACCTCTGACTCTTCTGTTTCTCACATTTCAGATGTAAACCATCACCAAATCCTTTTGGATCTACATGCAAAAAATATTAAGAGTCTAGCCACTTGTCATGTCTTCCGTCACTACTATGTTGATTCAGGTCCCCATCACCTCTCAACTGGACAGGTGTAAAAGCCTCCTAAGTGATCTCTGCTTTCATACGAGACCACTTATTGTCTGTTCTCAGTAGAAGCCTGAGTAATCCTTTAAAAATATAAGTCAAAAAACATCATTGCTGTGCTCTTAGCCTTTAACTTCTTCCCATCTCACTCACAGTAAAAGCTTAAGCTCTTATAACACCATACTCTTCATCACCTGACATCCTGGTACTACTCTTGCTCACTCTTCTGGCCCTTTGATCTCCTTGCTACTTCTTGATTTTCCCAGGTCTGCTCCCATCTTAAGGATTTTATTCTAGCTGATTCCTCTGCCTGGAATGCTTTTCCTCTAAATATACTCTTGGCTAACCCCCTAACCTCCTACCAACATTTGGTCAGATCTCATTTTCTCAGCAGACCTGTCTTAACACTACTAACTGCTCTCTCCCAACCCTACCTTCACCACCCACTTCCCCATTTCCCTTACCCTAATCTAGTCCTTCATTGTTTTCAGAGCATTATCAACACCTATCATAATAAATAATTTATCCATTTATTGTCTCATAGTCTTTGGTCCATCTCTCCTCCCTCGTGTAAGTATCATGAGGGCAGGGTGCTTTATCTGCTTTGTCCATTAAACACTACTGGCCATATAAATGAACACATAACAAAAGGAGGAAAATCAAATTATTTCATAAAATAATTAATATCACTTAGTACTTGCCACATTGGTGTTTTGCAGATGGCCAAAGAGAGTTTTCAAATCTTACCAAGCAAGTTTTTTTCCTTCAATTCTAGAGGTATTTTTAAAAATATTCTGTTATGATCTCTCTGATATGAGGAATTTGAGAGAGGGCGAGGGTCGTGGGGGCTAGGGAGGGAAAAACTGAAACAAGATGGGATCAGGAGGGAGACAAACCATAAGAGGAAATCTCTTAATCTCACAAAACAAACTGAGGGTTGCTGGGGGGTGGGGGAGGTAAGGATAGGGTGGCTGGGTTATGGACACTGGGGACGGTATGTGCTATGGTGAGTGCTGCGAAATGTGTAAGCCTGATGATTCAGACCTGTACCCTTGGGCCAAATAATACATTATATGTTAATTAAAAAATAAATAAAAATATTCTGTATACACACCAAGCATCCTTCTGCACTCACACATATTCTAATTATTTTATCCATTTCAAATGTCTAATAGATATAAGCTTCACGTTCGGTGATTCTCTACCTAGTCTCCTGGGACCTAAGAGGTATAAACTGATTTGCAAATCGCAACTAGTCCAAATGGCTACATCATGATATAATTTTCGGTAGCAGGAAAATGTCAAACACAGCTACTGTAAAAATGATACAGATGACAGATGCTCTGGACAGAAAGTAGAAGAATTTTTGAACAAATAAAAGTAAATTTATATATCAGCTTCACAAACATGTTTTATTTACATTCCCTCTAAAGCAGCATATGCTGCTTCAAGCTCACACATATATCTCCAACATAACATGTCAAAACAAAATGCTTTTCTCTCCATTCTCCAAACTTTCTTCTTCCTTAAGAAGAAAAACAGCACTGACATCTAACCAGTTATTCCCTCACCTTCATACCTATTTAATACCAAGAGCCAAGTTCTCTCAACTCTATTCCATTAATGTTTCTCAGAACCACACCCTTCTCTTTGTGATTATTATATGCTGCTGCCACCATTTCTTGCCTGGACTACAGCAACACACTCCTAAGTGGATATCCAACCTAGGTCTTACCTTTCTCAAAGCCATCCTCCACAAAAAGCACATCTGATCTTGCCATTCTTTTGCTGAAAACCCCTTCAATGATTTCCCCTTGCTTTTACTTTCTTTTATTTTATATTTAGAGCACAGGAGCAGAGGGAAGGGCAGAGAAGGGGGAGAGAGAGCATATCAAGCAGACTCCCCACTGAGGACAGCTCTAGATGGGGCTCAATCTCACAGCCCCAAGATCTTGACCCGAGCCAAATCAAGAGTCAGACACTTAACTGACTAAGCCACCCAGGCGACCCTCCCTTTGCTTTTAAAATCAAATTTTTAAAAAAGTTTTAACATGGCTTACCAAAAACCTTTGATATCTTAATATTCCCTCTTAAGATCCAAGTAAAGGAAAAATTTATGTTTGAGCGTAAAAGTACACAGTAGGATATTTAACAAAAGTTAATTTAATTTAGGTCCCCCTAGAAGCAAACTATGAGACTAAGATTTGAATGCAAGGAGCGGATACCAGAAAAGACTCGGGGAGCACCAGACACAAAAAGCCCTCAGCCAAGAACCACAGGTGCTTGCCATAGGATACCAGTTATGAATGAGAACTACACCTACCTAGGGGATAAGGTAGGGTACCAGCAGTAGCTTACAAACAAAATGAGTCTTTTTCCCAGTAAAATAACCAGGTCAATAAAGGATCTTGAAACTACTGAAACATGAATAATGGTCGAAGGAATGAAGACTGTTACACGTAAATATATATATACATATATGTATATATATATTATATTATATATATATATAATTAGAAATTTAACTCTCCCCTTAAGAATAGTTAATACTGAGTGGAAGGAAACTGAAAAGCAAATCACTTGGACATTAAAGTTCTTTTGTTTATTCAGTTTCTATATTATAATTATTTTCCCTTCTGCTCATAAAAAAATGAGATCCGGAATATTTATTACCTAGGGAGTTATATAAAGGATGTATTTGCTAATGAATCCGTTAGCCTAAAATGAAATTAAATTTGGATATGATCTGTTCTGTTATTAAATTGACAAAATTCTCTGCTGTATTTGGCATTCAGTATAAAGATACAAAGACTCTCGTGATTAAGATATTTTAGTATGTATCTAAAACCTAAACTTATAATTTTTAAGAACTGTGAAACATGTTCTAATTAGTTACAAAATATAATGAACATGATTAGTGGAGGAGATAAATATTTCTCAAATTATACTTTTTTAATCACTTCAAACATATATGAGTTACTGATGCATGTTTTTTAAGTTCTTGGCCTTAAAGTTCTGCCTTTTTTCTCAAAAAATACTTTTAAAAAGGAATTTAAACATCGAGGACAGCTTAGGGTTCAGCGATGGCTGTCACATTTGACTCTTCTTTCTCCAGAAGTTTGCAACAAGCATGATTAAAAATAAGTGTTCCTGACAGCTTCTAAACCCAAACCCAATGGAGAGTTTTTATACTTTGACACAGAATAACTACCCACAAATCCTGAAATTCTAACCTGTGGTAAAGGAATTAGACTTTCGTTATGGCCACAGGGATAGACTTAAGACAAAAGTGGGAGAAGGATTTGGGTTCAAATGAAGAAGGTGGAGAAAGAAGAAGATGAGCGGGAGCAGGAGAAGGAGGAACAAGAGGGGAAGGAGGAGAGAAAAAAGTACTTTAAAATAGCTAGGTTACTTTTAAAGACTGACTAAAGCTAGCAAGAGAGTTATCTAAGCACAGATTTGGCTTGGGAATTAGAAATAACTAACAAGCATCCAGCTGATTGGACCAGATCACTTTAAGTTCTGTTTTCTAATTCTGACATTCTAGGGTTTATCTGGCAGTAATGTATAAGATGAATTAGAGGAGAGTGCAGAGACAGAGAAATCAGTTAAGTATCTCAATAATACAGGTCAGAGGTAAAGTGTAACTACAGAATGATACTGGAAATTGAGAGGAGCAAATAAACATCAGAACTTAGAGTAAGTGTTTCCTCAGATGAGAAAGACAAGAAAGTAAGGATTCGAAGATGACACCAAGGTTTGGAGCCTACGTGTTGGGAAGTTAACAACCACTAACAAAAACAAGAACCAGAGAAGGAAGAGCAGGTCTGGGAGGAAATAATAGATCCACTGTGAGTTTAAGTTATTACTTGATATAGTTAGATATAACCAGCAGGTAACTGGAAATATGAAACTGGAGCTTGGAGGAGAGGGACTACGAATACAGAAGTGGAAACCACCTGCACATCACTGACTGTCAAAGTTGTGACATTAGAAAAGACTATCTGCTTAGAGAGACTACAGAGAGAAAAGAAAACGGGGGGTGGGGGGAGAAAGAGAGAAGGAGGAGGAGGATGACAGGAAGGGAGGGAGGGAAGGAGGAAGAAAGGAAGGAAGGTAGGTGAGAAGGAGCAAGGAAGAAAGGGGGGGGAAGGCAGGAGGGAGGGATAAAAGGAGGGAGGGAAGCCACCTCAGTACCACCTTTACAGATAATGAGTCAGTAAAATATTTTACCTGAAAGAGTAATATAATAGTTCTAATTATAACTAACAAATGAATGACTTTGAAAACTTGACTTGCATCATAACTTAATATTCTAAGTAGAAAAACTCTCACTGGCAGAATTATTTTCTATTTTCCATATTAAGTGCTTATGGCAACCTCCTGGTTATATAAGGGAATAATAACCCTGAAAGTCATGATACACTGCTTATTTATGAGGAAGTGTCTCTTGCTCATTTCAAGTTAAAATGAGATGACAGTGCAAAATACTGTTGTGGCCATCTTTGTGTATTTGATTGAACTCCTGGGATTTGTTAACTGTTGCATTGTTTTACTTCATCTAATGATACTGGATTACAGTTATCCAATTTTATGGATTTGAAAAGTGTTCTCACGTGCTTCATCTCTTTCAACTCCAATGAGCACCCAGTGAACTAGACAAAGGAGGCCCGATTAGTGAAGTTTTAAGTGGCAGGCCCCAAGTAAGTGGCTGATGGAGCAAGTCCTCTGCTCTTTCACTCCCGTGCACTGACCCTCTGCCTTTGTGGGAACTTGTGGTCTCTCATTTGTGAATTTGGTCATTCAGCTGCAGGACTCCTTTCTGGACATTTACATTCATAGAAATGTAGAACATTACAGTAAGCTACCTTTTATCAACTGATCTGTCCCTTTAAGCAGCAGATGAGAAAATAAGACAAAAGAGACTTAGGGACTTGTCTGGATGCAATCTTTTAGTTCCTTACGACAGCAATAAACAAGCAATAAAACAACAGTTATCTGCTATCTCTCCGTAAAGGATAAAGATGAGACTAATTTGTAATAAAAGTAACTCTGGTTTTTTTATTTGACTTCTTTTCACACTAAATAAAAACATCTGGTGACAAAGGTGAATAAAACTATAAGGAAGTTTTTGGAATCTCGATTTTATAGACTTCTAAAATTTAAACATACTTAAAATGAGTCAGTCTTCTGCTCCATCATTATCTCTCCCTTTCCATCTCTAGTAAATAACCTGAAATAACAGCATCCTAGAGTAACTTCCCGGGTCTCTAGTCTTACGATTCCACCGTCTTATTACAAGTTTTCTTTAACCTATAAAAGCTTCATTCTTGCCTTTAGTTACTCTTCAAAACATCTACATCTCAAAACCTTGGCTGTTCTCCTCTTCTATCAGAGGCACTCAGTATAGTTTTTCATGGAATAATGCAAGCTGCAGGGGTCTGAAGACATCTTCAAGCCATGCACTTCTCAGCCATTATGTTTCCTTCAACAAGTCAGTTGTTAGGCTGTCTTAAGTAATTTTAATAGCAATGTACAAACACATAATTACCCTTTAAAAATAAATTGAATCATATTTAAGATTTTTCTAGAAGACTGAAACTATAATTTTCTTATATTTTGAATCCTTGAATCTTTTTTTTAAAGATTTTATTTATTTATTTTAGAGAAAGAGAGAGCAAGAGCGGGGTGAGGGGCAGAGAGAGAGGAAGAAGCAGACTCCCTACTGAGCAGGAAGCCCAATGTGGAACTCTATCCCAGGACCCTGGGATCATGACCTGAGCGGAAGACAGCTCCCTTAACTGACTGAGCCACCCACGCTCCCTTGATATGCTTTCTTAAATGGTAGATAAAACCATGTTACACATCTAGAGGTACAAATTTCAGAAATTGTGTTTATACGTTAGGATTGAGTCTGTGACTATTATCTGAGCCACATACCATGATGACAAGAAACGCTGGTAATCATTTTTTACCTTATGCATCAAATCTTCTCTCATGAAATCCAAGACATGTTTGTTTCTTTGTTTGTTTGGGGGTCTAATAATATTTGGCACCATATATCAAACAATTACTACATGTCAATAGCTTTACCACAACCTTGCAAACTGAGTCTTATGGAATCCAATTTGTAACTAGAAAATCGAGGTTCAGTAAAATTCAGTGACTTGTACAATATCCCACAGTTAATAAGCAGTAGAACTGGGAATCTACCAAGATCAAGTGAGCTTATGCTCACTTCACAAGAATAATGATATCAGGACATCAAAATATATTTCATATATCCTAGAAGATATTCATAATTATCCTAGGTTCTTCCTTTTTTTTTTCAAATGTAGAGCTCAATAAATGATCAGTTGTGTATAACACCCAGTGCTCATCACATCACGTGCCCTCCTTAATGCCCATCACCCAGTTACCCCATGCCCCTATCCACCTCCCCTCCAGGAACCCTCAGTTTGTTTCCTATAGTTAAGAGTCTCTCATGGTTTGTCTCCCTCTGATTACTTCCCATTCAGTTTTTCCTCCCCTCCCCTACGATCCTCTGAGCTGTTTTTTATATTCCACATCGACTCTTCCTAAGCAAGGACTACCTCAGGTCAGCTAAGCCAGGAATCTAAGTTGAAATGCTGAAGGAAAGAAAGGAGGAAGGGAAGTAGGGAGAGAAAAAGAGAGAGAAGGAGGGAAAGGGAACAGGGTGGGATGGAAGGGACTCAGGAGACAATTTCCAACCCCCTCTCCTCCAACTCTACCCTGAGTGCATCTCGAGTTCAAAATAACTCCATGGTGGCAGCAATTAAGCTCTAACAAATGAGGCAGGTGTGTTCTTTTCTAGTAAGTGCATAGGTGGGAGCCAATCTAGTAGTTCAATTTCTCTCTTCCACTTTATCGAATATAACATGCTGTGCACATCACAGTTTTTTAGGACAAATGCATTTCAAAAGAAAAATTAGTCTGGAACACTGAAACTTGCAACTGTGTATATTTTGCCAAATGTCAATCTCTATTTGCCTGGTGATTTGAGTTAGTCTGGTTCATTATGCAATTCTAAGCCTGAGAAAGTTATTTCAAATAGAAAAAAAAAAAAATGACTTGTCCCAAATCTTGGACTACATGCAGTTTCCAAAAGTACAATTTAAGCCATTTTCCACCATTCAGTTGTAATTTTGCTTTCTACTCCCCTGCTTCCAGCTAGGTTACAACCTCCTGACCATAGGAAAAATTGCCTCAAGTTTTACCTTAATTCTTCCATTTTGAGATAATTTCAGATAACAGCATATACTTACTCAAGAGTCTACCATACCATTCTTTTTTCACTTCTTAAAAGCTAGACAGATTTTTTTTTCAGGTTTCTATTCAGTTTTGTCTCACTCTTCATTAATGGATCAACTGCAATGTTATTTATGATCATGTAAAAGGACACTTCTAGATAAAAAATTTCTCACGATGGCTATTTTTTTATCATGATTGTCAAATTCTTCCCTGAGACATGTTTTAATTTTAATATAATATGGAGAATTAAATTTAAACCTTTGTTAGTCTCTTTACCACAATATTCTAAATTGCTGCTACTGGAAGTGACTTTTGAATATGTTTTATGGACAGTATTTGTGCCAATAATAATAATAATAATAATAACATTCATTTTGTGCTTGTACATACCAGTGTTTCAAATTAATTATGTCAACAAAATAACCCAAAGAAGAACATTTCATTCTATAGTTCAGATTATATTCTTAGCTACAATTCCAAGCTGAGGGATTCCTAAGTCATTGGATGTCAGCAATTTACAAACCCAAAATACAGTTATATCCAAAAGATTATGTTAAAGTATGTTCCCCTCAGCAGTACATGAGAACTCTCTGTTCCATAGCTTTGTCAGCATTGGCTAGTCTGACTATAATTCTTTTTTGAAAAATTTCCTAATTTGACCAGCAAAAAATGAGACCTCCCTGTTGTTTTCATTTGCATACTGATAAGTTTGTTAGCCTATTTTATTTCCTAATTATCTATTAATGTCACTCTCTGTTATCTATGAGGATCTTCCTAGTGCTGTTGTTCCCAATTTGAATGAACTCTTTAAATAATAAACCTATTAACCTTTGTCACATTTATTATAAATGGTTGTCCCAGTTTAGCTTGCTTCTTAATTTTAGTCTTTTTTGTTTTGGACCTGCAGCCTTTTTACATTCAAATAATTAAATGTATTGATCTTAGTCTTTATAAATTATTCCATTATAAAGCCATCTTAATAAAATGTAAATTGTTCATGTCACTCCCCTATTTTTTTTTACTTCGAGTGCCGCACTCCTCAGCATAACAAACAAGACCTTTCATGATTTAGTTCTCACTATCTCTTACAAATCATCGTTCCTCACTTTCACCCTTCAACCTTGATCTAACCTTGCCATATTCCCTTTGTAAAGGCAACCTGCTTTCTTTCCACATCTAGTTCTCTGTTCTAGTGCTTTCTTTTCCTTCAACACCCCTGTCCCCAGTTCCATCCCGTTCTCCTGATCAACTTCTCTTTGTAACTTCCAGACTCAAATCGGTGTTCCCTTCCATGATGCCCTTCCAAAGCCACTCACTCTATAGACAACGGGATGATTTTCCCAAGTATTCATAGCTCATCTCCTTCATAGCACTTGGAGCCCTATGTCGTACTGTCTCCTTCTCAACTAGATGCCAGACATGCTGCAAAGGCCAATATTTACATACCGGCATTTCCACATTACTTCGCACAGAGTATATGTCAGTCATTATTGGTTAAACAAATGAGTTAATGGCAAAGTTGACGATGAAGAGGATCAGCACATGTGGATACATTTCATTTGTAAATATATATAATTTTTATTCATAGCACATGTTGTGAAGAGAAATAATTTGGGAGAAACTAAGTGACCTTCAAATACTTTTAGTACTTGAAAATATTTCCTATGGAGTACCAAAGAAAGAGCAATGCTATGTCAAGAAGCAGAAATGTGTTTCTGAAACGATGGATCATTTAAGCTATGGCACAGCATCTAGTTGAAATAACAATAAAGACAATTTATTATGGCCTTTTGGAAGATGTGTATTTTTATCTTTCTCATACTACATTTCTTATTTTAGTCAACCTCAAGAATACATATTGAAATTTAAATGTTACATCAAGGCAAAACCAAGAGACAACACTGTAATAGAGACTTTTAAGGGGAAAAAAAGAAAAACAAGAGAAATCTTAAGATGTCGCAGTGAAATGTCAGGTAAAAGGTAATTTTAAAGGGAATTAGATGGTAGCTAGATAGATAGATAACAAGGTTCCATTTCATTAGATACATAAACCATTTCCGAGAGAAGACCACTGATGAGAATTATAAACCTTCCCAATGACTGCCAAGTAAAGCAGTCACTGATCTTTCTCTTACTCTGCCCCATGAATTCCAGCCTGATGAAATGTTGATTCACTCTGAGCCAATTCACAAATCACTAACCTGAAAAATACAGTGGGTGGGTATGGGGGAAAGAGGGGAGGAGGACCTGAATCCTTTATTGTACCAAGTTTCAAGTTTAAAGTGCTTTGTCAAAAAAGAATATTACTGCCCTATAGGAAAAAGTGGCCTCAATAAAATAAAAATTGATCATATTTCACTCAAAAAAGGCTAAAAACTCAAATAATTTATATCAATTTTGTATTGTAACTGTAAAAACATAATCAGGATTTCTTTAGTATTTTTTTATTGAGATGTTTCTGGAAATAGTAGAGATTAATGTAATAAATCTTAAAAAAAATTCCAGTTCAACAGAGCAAACTATTCAGCACATGTCACTAAATACCTGTTTGTCTCCAACAACTTTCGTCCAGGTTAAACCTCAGATATTCACTTATTTTTTCACTTAACATAAATGTTGGGTCTTCGGGCTGAATAACACACTTCATTTAAAGACTTCAAAAAAGTAACTCATACAACTTAATAAGACATAGGCTCTCTGTAAGGAGCTTATAATTTAATAAAAGTATGAAAGTAAAATGGTAGATACCTTAACTTTAAACTCATAATGGGGGAGAATGGTAAGCAAATTCAGTAATTTTATTTTGTTTAACCTAATATTACATTAAGATACCACCTTACACCCGTTAGAATGGCCAAAATTAACAAGACAATAAACAACAAGTGTTAGAGAGGATGTAGAGAAAGGGGAATCCTCTTACATTGTTGGTGGGAATGCAAGTCCCTGCAGCCACCATGGAAAACAGTGTGGCGATTCCTCAAAAAATTAAAAATAGAGCTACACCATGACCCTGCAATTGCACTACTGGGTATTTACCCCAAAGATACAGATGTAGTGAAAAGAACGGCCACATGTTCATAGCAGCAATGGCCACAATCGCCAAACTGTGAAAAGAGCCAAGATGCCCTTCAACTGACGAATGAATAAAGATATGGTCCTTATATATAAAGGAATATTATGCCTCCATCAGAAAGGATGAATACCCAACTTTTGTATCAACATGGATGGGACTGAAGGAGATTATGCGGAATGAAATAAGTCAAGCAGAGAAAGTCAATTATCATATGGTTTCACTTACTTGTGGAGCATAAGGAATAACATGGAGGACATTAGGAGAAGGAAAGGAAAAGTGAATTGGGGTAAATCAGAGGGAGAGACGAAGCATGAGAGACTATGGACTCTGAGAAGCAAACTGAGGGTTTTGGAAGGGAGGGGGTCGGGGATGGGTAAGCCTGGTGGTGGGTATTAAGGAGGGCATATATTGCATGAAGCACTGGGTGTGGTGCATAAACAAGGAATCTTGGAACACTGAAAACAATAAAATTAAATTTTCAAAAAAGAATTAGGGTAAAAAAACTAATATTACAAAAATGATCATTTGACTCACATATTAAAAAAATGTCTACAGCCATGTAAAAGAGCAATTAATTTCACTAATAAAACTAATAAAATTTAAAACAAACTAGTATGTTTCATCTATTAAATTAGAAAAAATTAAAAAGAAAAAAATACCCATGGTGAGTGAAAGTGTGGGGAAATAGACTCTCCACTCTTGATAAGTGAGTAAATCAGTTTAATTTTTTTAAAAGGGCATCTGACAATATGAAATTTCAATATATACAAGTGTATCTGCAGCCTTTTTCTTAATATTATTTTTTACCTCTTTTACATAAGGGAAATTTGGCTATTCTCTAACAATAGTTTCTTTTTAAAAACTGGAAGTAAAGTGGGTTTTATTCTCTCATAATCCCCCATCTCAGGAGCTAAAAGTGGGTTAGATATCTCCCTTATTTCCCCTTGTCAATTCCAACAATAACTCTAGTCATGGTTACAAAATACACACACACACACACACACACACACACACACGCCTCTACTATTTGAAGATCAGGCTTCACCACGTAACATCCTTTCCTGATGCTGTCACTTTTTTGGAAACTGTCAAGAGCATATGCATGCTGGGCCAGACACAGTATTTCCATGTGAGTAAGTTTTGGCCATCAGGTTGTGAGTGAAACTGAACTGTACAACCTCTGGATCATGCATTAAAGTCCATTTCCTTCCACTTATTCCCTTTCTATTTCTGTAGGCTGCAAGGAAGATGTGGGGCAGGATTCAATCTCTGGGGGAAGACAGTACCCTGGGAGATGATGGAGCAACAAGACAGAAAAAGCTTGCCCCTGGAGGATCTTCTGGAGCAGAGCTGCCTCCCTACCTATGCCACGTGTCTGGACTGCTACATGACAGAAACATAAATCCCTACTCTGTTATTTGAGTCCTGAACTTCAGGTGTCTCTCTCTCTCATTTCTTATCTCTAACCTCCATCTCCATCTCTAGATCTTTTTACATTGTCTTAGCCTTAGTCTTTCCAATCCATTACTGAACGAGTTTAGAGATCACATGGCTAGAGATGGAGCAAGGATTCGATTCCCAGTCCTGACTCCAGAGCCAATACCCTTCCATTTACATTAGGTAAATAAACTCCTGTGGTAATAAGCAAGTACAACACTACAGAGAAAGGTGTTATAGTGATCTTCTGGGTCTTCTTGACCTCCTTACACCCTGTGCGACAGAGCACATTGAAAGCAGTATGTTCCTCCTTTTCTGTTCCTTTTAACAGACTTAAAAAAAAAATAGAATAGGCAGAACGGTCAGTCTCTTCCCAATTCCCACAGAAACAGCCTTCTGTTTAACGGAAGGAGCATGGCCAACTCCACGGCAGATCTGTCTATGTTCCAGACAAGGAGTCAAGCTGACTCGCAGCACTGGACGACATGTTGCGTACATCCTCGTGATACAACAACTTGTGACCTCAGTCATAGCCCTTTCTCCTTCTTCACAATTCCACTACTGTATCCACCCCTGCACAAATCTTAATTTAGCCACCAACAAGCTCGTCATGCATTTTTATGCCTCTATTCTCTTCCCTTATTCTGTCTCCACCCACAGATTTCTTTTACAATAGTTTATGTGCCTTTGCTGATTTATTTCTTGCCCTCCAGTAAAAGAAACACAATTTGCTTTTAAAGACATATACATGGAGACCCACATACACACAAATATATTCAATAAAAGGTCACCAAAAAAAATTCCCATACCCAACTATATGTGATAAAGTAAATATACAACAAAGTTAACATCTAATATAATTGCCTTAATATTGAAACACCACACAGCAAATATTTTCCAATATAAAAACATTTGGAATGATTTTACTGAATATCACAGCTATGCTTTTCCGTTTTTTAGTTCAATCAAAGATGGAACATATATAGATAGGGATACACGCTGATCTGATTCAGTATTGAGCCTTTTTGTTGTTGTTTTGAATGAAGTTATTGAAAATCCTAATTTACACAAACATGTAACTGTGAACAGTAATTATAGCAATGCAGTCTACATACAAGAAAATTCTTTAAAATCCATCAAAACTTACAGTAACATTAAAGTCTTGGGACCATTCTTCAGTGTATTTTGAGAGCGATGCTACAATATTTCATTTGTATTTCAAGAACTAAGTTTAACTCAATTATTTGTTTAGGAGTATGAAAATCAA
This sequence comes from Nasua narica, assembly GCA_028533885.1. NCBI lineage: Eukaryota > Metazoa > Chordata > Mammalia > Carnivora > Procyonidae > Nasua > Nasua narica. The sequence continues at coordinate 121,931,233 of CM052798.1, read as the reverse complement.
GTATATGTTTTATCTCAGTGTTTCTCTCAATCTTTCAAATACCCCTTTTGGAAATAATAATTAAAAGCCTGAGCTACAGAGCTGAAATGTAATAACTCTAATATCACTTTTTTCAAATTGCCCTTAAAAGTTACAACAATACTGAGCCACCTGGATGGCTCAGTCTGTTGAGCACCGGACTCTTGGTTTCGGCTCAGGTCGTGATCTCATGGTTGGTGGGAACGAGATGAAGCCCCGCTTCAGACTCCCTCTGCCCCTTCCCAACTTGCTCATTCACATTCTCTCTCTAAAATAAATAAACTTTTAAGAAAAAAATTTACAATGATGCTGAGAACAAAGCAGCTCTGGTGATAAGTTGGAAATCTCTATAACAATGATTTTTCTTGTTATCTAGAAAAAATCTGATTTGTTGAAATATATCTTTTAGTTTCAAATTTAGTGTACTAAGAATGCCAAAAATATTATTTAAACATACTAAGTCTCTTACCTAAATGTCATCTTTAGCTTTTTGATATGACCAACAACATTAATACAGTGGGTTCTGTATTTTTAAATAAGTCCACTATATTTTCCAGTTATATGTACTGTTCCACCAACCTCTACTCCTTTACAGTTTTTCCAGGTGACTTATATTAATGAATAGTGCATTTTCCTAATGCTATAGATATGTCTCATCCAAATGTGGGTGGATTAAATTTAACGCAACTTTCATAAAATTATCTTGTCATACATCTCCAGCCTAAAATTTTGTAACTTGCAAAACTGGTGCTGTCATCAACTTGTAGCATAAAATCTACATCAGCTGTTACTCATATAATAAGTATTGCTTTTAAATATCTCCTGGAATAGCTCATATTTGACAGGATAGTGGATTATTAATAAGTAATACAGTCTAAACCTGTAATTTATCACCAGAAAGCTCAAGTATTTCACCCATACCTGCTCAAAGAAAATTTTTTAGCATTTTGGTGAGATTCTTTTTATTACACACAATATACAACTAAATTTGTCTCTTCTAAGGATTTCTTATTAATAGTTATTTTTGAAAATCTAAGAAAATTGCGGTAATGATTTTTTTCCTTGAAAAAGTCCGCAAGTTTCATAAGCTGTGCTTCTACAGGTCTTTTAAATTTTGAAAGTTTTAAGCTTTTTTTAAATTTAATTTTATCTTTTTCAGTGTTCCAAAATTCACTGTTTATAGTTTTAAGTTTTCATGTGCAAGAATATAACGACCCATAACATACATATTTATCATTTTGATTAGTTTTTATTCTTTGACAAAATCGTATTTGAAATAACATTCATTTTAAAGTCTTGCACTTAATTTTGTGTCTTGGAGATGCAGCTTAAAAGAAATCACATCTACTCATTGGAATTGTGGTAACTTTGTAGCAGCTTAGCTACATTTGGAACTGTATCATTTAGCTACAGTGGAACTACATTTCCTACATTTCTTTCCTGGTTCAGCTGGGGTTCACCACCATAAAAATTTACAAGACATTGGGAAAATAGAAGTGAGGAAACAACCTTTCCCTCCCATTTCTCCCCTTTCCTTCTTTCCTTCCTGTTTCATTTCTTCTCATTTTGAAGACCAGTGTAAGGATGCCAGGCAACACAGCTACTCACACCTTACTGCTGACCTGCCTTACAGGTAGAAGACAGAAGCCAGGACCACATCTCCAGCTGCCACTGGATTTCTCCCTTCTGCTTTTCTGCAAACTGGGCTGGTATGGGTGTAGCTCTATGCCAGCTTCTCTTGCAGGAAACCCATATCATCTCACCAGAGGTGGCAGGGATAAGAGAAAGGCTAGTTTCCAGCATGTCCTTGCTCTTACCTACTTCATATCCTATTCTCCTTCCCAACAGCTAGCCTAGCTGACCTCCAGCAACACCAGGACCAACACCAAACACAAGAGTCCTTGCAAAAAAAAACAAAAAAATTAAGTCCTTCCATAGACATTTCCATTAGGTCACATAATCATAGAAAGTCTAATCCCTACAACAAATCCTTTATTCTGTGGCACTCATACTGCTGCTTTTCTGACCAAATCCTTTCAATAGTCAACATTTTCTCAATGACTATTTACATTTCCATACCCAATAGCTAAACATGAACATCCCTCTATATTTTTTTCACTTCATCCTTCTCCTTCTTCTAATAATAAAAACCACTTATTTAAAGGCAATCCTGTTACTTCAATTAAAATGTTACACTGTCCCAAACTCTAAAAAGGTTTTACTCCGTAATGTTCTTTTAAAACATACACACACTGAAACTCAGTTGAAAATCTCAACACTTTGCCAACTGAGAGTCAGTATCAGGTTATGATACCTACAGGTTATGATATATTTTAATAAAATCTCCTAAGAGTGTGCCAGCTCCCCCCATCCCCACCAAACACTGCTCATAATCCATGAAATTGACTTCCTGACCTACCAATAAGTTATAATTTAGAGTTCAAAAAATCCTGTCTTATCAACAAGAGCTGAGACATCATATTATGCCTGCTCCTGGTTCAACCTCATCAAAACTAAGAAAAAACCCAGGATCATCTAACATCCTCGGTTTCTCCCTTTCTGACCTTCACCCCCTGAATGCCTCCATCAGTGCCTAGGATTTCTTGTTTTTGTTTTTTTAATTCCCCTATTTCTAAAATCATAGGTAACATTTAAGAATACAAACACCAGGGTGCATGGGTGGCTCAGTTGGTTAAGCAACTGCCTTTGGCTCGGGTCATGATCCTGGAGTCCCGGGATCGAGTCCCACATCTCCCCCTGCTGGGCGGGGAGCCCGCTTCTCCCTTTGACCTCTCCCACCTCATGTTCTCTCTCTCTCTCAAATAAATAAAAATAAAATATTTAAAAAAAAAAAAAAGAATACAAACACTGGTGAGGCGTCTGGGTGGCTCAGTAGGTTAAGTCTCTGACTCGATTTTGGCTCGGGTTGTGATCTCAGGGTCATAGAATCAACCCCTGTAAGGAGACAAACCATAAGAGACTCCTAAACTCACTAAACAAACTAAGGGTTGCTGGGAGGTGGGGGGTGGGTAGGGATATGGACATTGGGGAGGGTATGTGCTATGGCAAATGCTGTGAAATGTGTAAGCCTGATGATTCACAGACCTGTACCCTGGGGTAAATAATA
>CM052798.1:121913946-121927988 GCA_028533885.1 Nasua narica | reverse complement strand
CATATTTTCCACATCAATTACATTTGATTTATAAGTTTTCACTTTTGTAATGCCTAATATTTGGCCATTGGTAGTATGGCCTTTTGCAGCCAGTTATAACGAAATAGAAATTATAGTCTATATTTTGACAATAAATGCATTGGGTAGATTTATGTTCTTGTGTTTGATTTTACATTGTTCCTGAATATTCAGTATCCCAAAAATCAATTTCAATGGGCTCAGCTACTACCCATGAGCTTGATTAAGTGCTAAACTGAGGCACTTTCTGCTTGGGAACAGGGAAGAGGTAAAGGAGGAAAAGCTGAATAACTTCTAGAGATTAAAAAAAAAAGAGCTGTAATCCAGTCCTTCAGGTTTTTCCTTTCTTTTGCTGTTTTGATATGGGGATATCTAATTAATGAATAGAATTTCGGTAAGCTAATCAGCCATGGATTCATTCTTAATTCTTGCAAGTTACTGAAGTAATATATCACTCTTTAAATTGATGCTTCAGAACACTGATCATTACAGTGAACTGAAATGGTTAAAGAAGTATTAAAGTGGGGCACCTGGGTGGCTCAGTGGGTTAAGGCCTCTGCCTTTGGCTCGGGTCATGGTCTCAGGGTCCTGGGATCAAGCCCCACATCGGGCTCTCTGCTCAGCGGGGAGCCTGCTTCCCTCTCTCTCTCTCTGCCTGCCTCTCTGTCTACTTGCGATCTCTCAAATAAATAAATAAAACCTTTAAAAAAAAAAAAAGAAGTCTTAAAGTATGACTGGGATAAAATGGGAGCATGACAAGAAAATGTACCCTTGAAAATCTACCTAATTATGGAAGAACTTTTTGTATAATTGATTGTTTTGAGATGGGCTTAGTTTATGCCAAAAAAAAAAAATCCATCCCATCCCATTGTGATTATTGTTCCTTCTAAAATGCTTATTAAAATTAAAATTATTCAATATTTTTTAATGGACTAAAGCTGAGCTGAAGTGAATAGCAAAAGGAAACCAAACACAAAGCTGTAAGGAGGCAATTACTACAGAATAATTTGTATCATCTAGCAACTCTTAAAAATGCTTTCATAATTTACCATGTCTTCACAATAATCCTGATAAGCATACAATTTAATAAAACTCAAATCCAAGAAAAATTAAATAACATTTATCTTACATACATTGGTCATAAAAATTTATTTTTAAAAAGAAAATGAATGATCTACATTTACTTATAACTAAACATAGTTAGAAATAGAAATCTGAATAGTGATTACCACTGGGGAAGAGGCCAGGAGATGGGGTAAAGGAAGAACTCAAAGAAAAATGAAAGCTATTGCTGGTTTCTAGGGCAGGGGTTGGCAAACTACGGCCCATAGGCCAAATCCAGCTACAACTTGTTCATTAAATAAAACTTTATTGGTACACAGCCATGTTCATTTGTTTACATATTGTCAGTAGATGCTTTTGTGCTATAAAAGATTTTGGATGCTTTTGTGCTACAACAGCAGAGTTGACAAGTTGTGGAAGAGACTATATGGCCTACAAATTCAAAAACATTTACTATCTGGCTCTCTACAGAAAAATTATGCTTATTCCTGATCTAGCCAGTAAAAATAAAGAAGGCCTATATTTATTATTTGTCTGTAGAATAATATTTATTAATTCATTAATTCTCTTTATTTAATACATTAGTTCTCTTTATTTTTATTTTTATTTATTCTCTTTATTTATTAATTCATTAATTCATTGATTCTTTTCAGTTTTACCTATCTTCTACTCATCCGTAATGAGAAATTGTTCATTCCACACAAAATTACATACAAGCAGTGAAAGGAAGGGCAATTGATATTAAAAAGATCAAGTTGTGTTTGTTTTATAGGTTCTCCAACCTGAAGAAAGTAAGAATCCAACATAGTCCCTTTAGCATGGAACCAAGAAAGGGATCCTAATTTTTTACTACAATAGAATGATAAAATAATTTTGTAGCCACCCACTGAGGCTGATTATACATAAACTGAAAGAGAATTCGTGGAAATAGTTATTCTACATCATCCCCTAGATTCTAATTAACTTCTTAATTAGATACCAATAAAAGTACAGTGGTTCTTTTTGGTGCTTAACTGTTCCTCCCAGAAAATACAGATCATAACAGCAGGTTATATATAGACCACTGGTTCTCAACCCCTGATTTTGAACACCTTCCTTGGCCTTGCATGGGACATTTGGCAATATTTGGGGGAATTTTTGGTTGTCACTCCAAAGGCATCTAGTTAGAGATCAGGAATGTTGCAAGCATCCTATAATGGCCAGGGCAGCCCAGCATTCAATAGTGGTGAGGTTGAGAGACCCTGACACAGACTTTTGGATTGGATATATTGAGAATTAGAATCAAGATTCTGATGGTGAGGCCAAATCCCACATAAGTAACACCCTTTACAAAATTCCTTTGGGATTTAGTACACACGATGCAAACACAGACACATATTCAAGCACATCCTACACACTCCATTACTAGAGAATAACAAGAACACTTGAGGCAACTCTTTTAATTCAAACTTCTTGGGTACATATTTCTTCAAATCAAAAATACTGAATTGCTCATACAATTTGCCTCAGTTCTTTAGTATATTCTGCATGCAAGGAGACAGCACACAGATATAATTTTAAAAATTATACTTGTTTTCACTTTATCATCACATATAGATAACTGGTATCCTTCAACAATATGAAGGACAAAGAGACACTTTCATGAAGTTTCTTATTTGTTATATAGATGCATAGGGCTTCAGCATCTATGCATGTCTGGATCAATGCCCCAATGATATTACTGAGCACTCTAAAAAGAGTATGTGGAAAATTACCTGAGCTTATTAAACTATTTGGTTGTCACCACCAGGAGAAAAAAAAAGTGGTTTTGGTAAATGTTTCAGATGTATCCCAAAGAAGGGAACCAAATGCTGTGAACATTTTCACTGAAATAAAGAATTTGTTTTATAATTAGTATTCCATATGTAACTATTCCCTTTTTTTATTTTAGTGAATTAATGGGCATTTCTAATCTTCACAAGAAGATATATGATAGCTTTGTTGTTCATTAAGTGTCTCATTAGTAGGCTCTAAAAAGTAGGATTCTAAACAACCAAAATTAGTAAATGTTAATAGACATTTCTGAAACTTTTAAAATGCAAGCTATGATGCTCATAATCACAGCTAGCATGTCCATCATTATTTATTTATAAATGTTGTTAGTAAAGTTCTAGTAGAAACACTTATTAAGGAAATTGAAATAGTTGTCTCCACAAGTGAATTAATCAATGTCTTATTCTGGGCGGTCTACTTTAAATTATAAAAGTATTAGGATTTAAAATGTGTCTTAATATTGTACAGTTCATCAAGTGAAATGTGAGACATTCCCAGAATTAATCTTAATCATACCCACCACTGCTCTATCCAGGATTAACCTAAGTAAAATTGTGAAGCAGATAGTATGCATCTCATTGTGCTTTCTATCTAATATATTTAGAGACTAAAAGGCCACTTTTTATGTTGTTTATTTTATTTTTAACTAACTCCATCCTTTTTGGTCCAGGTTGTTCATGTTTCCAACAGCCCAATTATCTTTAAAACACTGCATGATTGACTCTATTAGACAAAAACCACATCCACAAATCTAGCCAAATAATTCCTTCCCTACCCTGAGCTGCCTGTGAGGCTATTGTATAACCATATCCTTAAAAGTCCTATTCCTTAAAGCCAATAATTTGCATGGCATGCTCTTAAGATTCTTAAAGACATATTCTTCTGTTTGAGGTTCCACCTTAACCTTACATTTTATGTGAAGTAGTAAAACATTAATTTTAAGTACAGTGTGAAGTAAAGAATGTATATTATAATTCCTAGACAAGCACTTAAAAAGTAATACGGAAAGGTATGGCTAAAATGTTAAAAATTGAAATTTAAAAAAATATTCCATTAGTCAAAAGATGGCAGGAAAGGAGGAATAGAGGAACTAGAAGCAGAGGTGGCAAAGAGAAAACAAATAATAAATTGACAGAATAAATCCAACAATATCAATAATTACATGAAATGTTAGTGGACTACACATGCCAACAACAGAATTAAATTGTCAAATTGGATTTAAGAAACAAAACAAGTGAGTATAGGGGAAACAAGAAAGAGACGAAAACCCTGAAACAGACTCTGAACTATAGAGAACAAACTGATGGTGATGGTGACCAAGGCAGTGGTGGGGGGGGGGGGGGGGGGGTTGATGAAATAGGTGATGGGGATTAAGAAGTGCACTTGTGATGAGCACTGGGTGTTGTATGGAAGTGATGAATCACTAAACTCTACACCTGGAACTAATATTACACTGCATGTTCACTAATGAATTTATATAAAAGCTTAAAGAATATATAAATAAAAGCAAGCCCAACTATATGCTGGCTCTTGCAGAGATGCACTTCAGAAATAAAGGACAGATAGGCTGAAAGTAAATAGATGGGAAACATAACATCAGCCTAACAGCATAAAAAAGCCGAGTCATGTTATATTAATATCAGATAAGATAGAATTCAAGACAAAATATAATCTGTCTGTGACTCAACAGTGAAAATACAAAATATAAAATACGTGGGATACAAATTAAACCGTGCTTTAACTGCTAATAATAGAATGTATAGCTTTAACTGCTAATATTAAAAAATAAAATGAGTTTTAATCCAATAGCTTAACCTTCCACCTGAAGAAGCTACCAAAAGAAAAGTAAGCTAAGAGTAAATAGAAGGAAGAAAATAATAAAAATAAGAGCAGAAATTTTTTTTTAAAAGTTGGGGGCACCTGAGTGATTTACTTGGTTAAGCAGTGGACTCGATTTTGGCTCAGGTCATGATCCCAGGGTCCTGGAATCAAGCCCTGCTTTGGACTCCACATTCAGCGTGGAGTCCACTTGAGGATTCTTTCTCCCTCTGCCCCTCCCTCTGCTTGCAAACACATGCTTGCTCTCTCACTCTCTCTCTCTCTCAAATAAATAAATATTTTTAAAAAATTAAAAAATAAGTAAATAAACAGAAAACTGATGATTTAGAAAATGTAAAAAGCCAAAAACTCTTTCTTCATTGAAATGAATTGTTTATTGAAAAGATCAACAAGATTGATAAATTCCTGCCTATAGTGATGGGTCCAGAAAGAAAGAGTGAGTGTGTAAATTACCAATATCAGCATCGAACAAAGGGTGTCATGACATATCTTACAGACGTTAAGGTGATAAGGAAATAATTTGAATAAATAAATGTCAACAATTCTGACTGCTTAATAATAATATCTACTGCAAGGAGCTGTTAAAAAATAGTGTATATAAAGAGAAAGCATATAAAGTATTTGTGTTACATTGGTGCCAACAATAAACCAGGCCTTATAAATATTGTAATTCCATGGGTACGGATAATTCATTTTGCTTAGTAGGTGAGAAAACTAGAGCTTAGAAATAAGAACTAACTTTTCAAGGTTTGCAGAGACAGTAAAGAAGAGTTGTTATTTTAACCCACTGTGTACTTGGTTCCAATGCATACCCCTTTTAAATGACATATAGCATGTTGCTTTAGTGATACAGATATGTTTTACCTTGTAAAACACTATAGCTAATATTATCCTCTGTTTTCTTATCCTTCACATTCTAAATATGAAAATTGTGTATCTTGAAAAAAATTACTTGATTTTTTCCTTTAAATTAAAAAAATATGCTACAAATAATTTGTACCCTAAAAATTCTGAAAGAAATTACAAGTAAATTTTAAGTAGTATGAATATAATATAAAATAACCATAATCACAAAAATCTCCACGATCTCTGGGTTAGGAACCATATTTTATACAACTTAATATTTTCCAAGGAACTAATTCAGCACCTTCCAAATTATTTTTAATTACATTATTTTTTTAAATTTTTGTTAAAAGATATATCTTTATCTCCAAAATTTGTGGAAATTAAATGGACATATCAGAAAAACTATAAAATAAAATTATTACCAAACAAATCATATGAAAATGTAATTAATTATTTAAATTAAAATTTCTAAAGCATCATACCAAAAAATCATCTGGCCTCAGATTTCTTATCTTCAACAAGATGTTAAATGACAATGGAACAATGTTTCAAATTCCTACAAGAAATTATTATATACTTTCACTTTGATACATGGCAAGTTATAAATGAAATGTTGAGTCCAAATCAAAGATACTTGCAGATATCTTTATCTCAAAACATTAATTCACTATTCTTTCTAGTGAGCCTGAATATGTATACTTAAACAAGAATGGAAAATAAGAAAGAAGGCTTAGGACATGAGAAAACAGGAAGCTCTCACAGGGTTCGAACAGAAGAAAGTGCCAAGATGGCAGCTGGGCAACAAGAAGAGAAAATAACTGGTCTAAGTTAGAAGGGGAATTCAGTGGGCTCTAAGAAGCCCTATTCCTTATAAAGAATGTCATGAGAAACAACATGAAAATATATTTTATTAGAACTTCAGGGTTCTCATATGTAGCAAATGACAAAGCAGCATGATTTCCAGCAATTAATGAAGAGCTAGAAAAAAGAGCATCCATTTCTCCTTAATTTTATTGCTTTCTTCTTCTAACAGGGAACCCTCAACAGTGGATCTTTAGGAAGGGAATGCTAGCACAACACTTGGTTCTGAAGCTAAAAATATTGAAATAATAAAATGCATTTGGATTAAATCTATAAAATCCTGATATATTTATTTAAATATAGATAATGCATGAAATATGTAGATATGGATATAGATAAAGCATAGGATATTTCTATCAAATAAATATATAGATTACCAATGAGAGGCCCAATTATGTTTGCAAAACCAAATATAAATATTATCAATGTTAATAATGTAAAATAGATGGCAAAATTTGAAAAGAAATGGCAAGCATGCTAATAACCATGACTTACATTAATACAAGATCAACAGTTACTGTCTGAATTTGATAAAGTTATATATTTATATATAATGCTTGAAGTTACAAAAAGAATAAAAGCATATTAATAATACTAACATCAATTATTGAGAGGGCAGAAAGGTATTGGATAATATATTTATCCTTCATAATAGAAGTAATAAAGTTGATATTTCCAAAGCTGGTAGTTCAAGAAACATCTATCTTTTAGATGTATGGGACTAGCCAACAAAAGATCTAACACTAATAGCTGAAAATGATCACTTCTGACAGTAAGCATAAAAGATGAAGTTTTCCATTATAAGCCCTTCTGTATTTGAATTCTTAGCATGTGCTTTGTGTTTGGATAAAAACAAAATAATTTTAAATAAAATATAAAACAAAGAGAAAGAATATTTCAGAGACAATAATATGTAACTTGACTAACAAATGAATATCCTGAATATATTGCCATTGACATGAGCAAAAAAGCATAAAAGCCAAGAACAAATTTCTTAAAGAGGTAGACAATGGCTGTAAATCATATAAATTATTCTATATGTAATATTATTAGCAACAAAGGAAAAATTGATATAAGAATAATTTTACATCTAAAAAAGCTGCAGACAATGCTCTTTTATAAGCTAAAAGAAATATAAAGAATCAAAATACTGCTGAGCATTTATGGTAGTAAGTCACTACTGAAAAGATCCAGGCCACCAATAAATCAAGTACTTCAATAAAATTCTTAAAAGCATAAGAATGTTTAACTATATTCCAATAATGAGAAATATAAATAATGAAAAATGTTGGCCAGAATAGTCTCCAACAGAATTTCAGAGCTATTCCCAATGCTTCCATTAAAGTTTGGTTGTCACCACTTAAGATAATAAAGAATATTTCTCCTTCAAAGAGAAAGTCTTAGGATGCAGTCTCACCCTATGCCACCCAAAAGCCCAGGCTATTCTCACAAAGTTTTAGAAATCTTGGACCTTAAACTTTATAAGGAAGATATAATTTAAAAGCTCACAATTACTCAGTCAGCTTCAACCCTCCTCTAGGTAGATTATGATACCCTTGAATCACCAGGTACTTGTAAGTACACATTGACTTCCTTTTGTATCCTACGAGTACTCTCTTTCTGACCACAACCTTGAAAAATAAGTGTATTTTCTGTCTGTACTCCATATCCATAACTTCATTTCAGGAAGAATCTACTCTTCTCACAGCCAGCTGGGGACTGCTCAATATCTTATGGTAGTATGGTCCAAAGAATATTTCTGCTCCAAAAGACATTTAATGACAATTATGACTCAAGTAGATTCTGCTACCTTAGTGACTGCAGGATTGCAGGACCATGTAGTTTATACTGCTTATGCTATAACTGGGAAATGAAACAAGCAATCTCTATGGGCAGGATTTTTCAAAGACTTAAGGAGCCAGGCAATCTTAAAATTACCAGGAGGAGACAGCAAGAAGAGATCATTACACTCAGTTGGAGAATTATGTAAAAAGGGGAGTAGTAGTGCATAGTGACCCAAATAGTTTTACTTCTCCCAAACCACTGTTATTATAGCAAACTTTCAACTCAAACAAGAAACAGAAAGCAGAAATCCCAGAAAGCCTGAAAAGCACAGACAATAATAGCATCAACAATGAATGACATGTAGTGAGTGGTTACTATATGTCAGATACTTCACCTTTATCATCTCAATTAAGCCTCAAAGAACCCTATACACTATGTGCTATTACAATCCTCATTTTGTAGATGAGGAAACTGAGACTTAGAAAGGATCCCTAACTTGCCCATAGCTAGTGAGTGGTAGGATAGGGATTTAAACCCTGATAATTTGATTCCAAAGCTGATATGCCTAAGCTGTCTGTTACACAGCTTAAGACAAAGATTCACACATAAAAAGTTAGAGTGGGGGCGCCTGGGTGGCTCAGTTGGTTGAGCGACTGCCTTTGGCTCAGGTCATGATCCTGGAGTCCCGGGATCGAGTCCCGCATCGGGCTCCCTGCTCTGAGAGGAGCCCGCTTCTCCCTCTGACCTCTCCCCTTTCATTCTCTCTCTGTCTCAATTAAATAAAATAAATCTTAAAAAAAAAAAAAGTTAGAGTGGCAGACAGATTTATTAGAGCTGAGCTCAAAAATAGGTTCAACGAAAAAGGGTAATTGCAGGTCCTAAAAGAGAAAGTAAGGAAAAGTGAGATTAACAATCTGTTGGACCAGCACTAAGTGGAATTTAAAGGTGCCTTAATCTCTTCTGGAAATATCTCCTGAAACTCAAGACTGATACGGGAAGTAATTAGTCATGAATGATAAATAACAAAACATGGGAAAGTCAGAGCTAAGAGTGAACATATCCTAAGAGCTTTTTTGAAAGTGATTTACATTTAATGAGTGTATTTTATTTTTTAATGAGTGTATTTAAATAAAGTTTAATTTAAATCTATTTCTATGCATGAATAAGGTACGATGGAAGGAAGAGAGGAAATATTTTTTAAAAATCCAATGAATCCAATCTACAAAAAGACTGATAGATTTGCAAGGAAAATGAAGATTAGATAGAGTCATGAGGTTCAATATTATATTTTTTTAATATGTCATTAATACCCATTTCTGTGTTTAATCTGACATCCATTTTTCTTTTTTCTATAAGTGTTATGGTTGCAGTTACATTGTCCCTATCTGCTGACCTCTGAACCAGATATCCAATGAGACATTCAGTAGTCTGGTCCAGGGGAAGAAATTATAGAGCCTTTTGGGGAATACAGAGTAAAATCAACCTAACTGAAGTTCGAGACTCAAAATTCTACAACTCTTGGTCTACATTGGGATAGAAAGTTTTGGGAGCCTTAGGAATTGAAATACTATCTTCTCAGAGAATTCTGTTTTCTACTGTGAATACATTTAAATATTAAGAGTAATAGATGGATATGTAGAAAGATAGGTAAGTGGATGGGTAGGTAGTGGTTAGATAAATAGATTCTAAGAAAATTATTGTGAACATGCAACGTAAACTATGATGTAAAAAAAACAGCATAGTCAAAAAGAACAAACTGAATTCAAAATTCCACCCAAAATCTCTATTGAGATTCCATCAATAAATTCATTGCCCAAGTTACACAGGCCAAATTTAATATTCTACATCCATAGGACATTTCATGGCATGTCATCTTCATATGTAAAAACAACTCTTTGACTCTCTTACTCTCTGAGTTGGCCCAGTTTTTCTAAAGTTTCTCCCTGATATGGCCTTTCAACACTACGTGATTGTTACATGTAATATAATATGACAAGATTGCCCATTAACTTGATCTCTAAAATACCCTTAAGTAACTGACTTAATACAATATTCAGAACGGTGCAATCAGGTGGGAAATCTTGCTCTTAACCATAGTGACTGCTGAGCACAGTCTACAGCAGTTTCCCTACAGCCTTTTATCTGTGAGTTTTCAGTGGCAATTTGTTCCTCTGGGAATCAAGTGTTCCCAATCAAATAAAAGTTTTTAAATGTTTTCTTCTTTAGAGAATAGATTTTTAAAATACAACAAAAAGGATTTTTCTGCTTTACTGCTTCTGTTTTCTTCTTATCTCTAAGAAAATGTTAATCATACTAGATCCCCAATAACCACTCAATTATAAAGTTTATTCAGAACTTTAAAATTAACATAATTGATGTGGGGTCTTTATTTCAGAAGACATTTTTCTACATGTTACTCTTTCAAACCTCACTTTGTCTTTATCTAGTTAAATTGCAACTGTAAGATCTACTGTTAAACCATATTTCTCTAGCTACCTTAAGGAGTCAATGTCTTCTTGCAATGGAACATAAATGTTTATTTCTCTCCAGACATTATCATGTACAACAGAATCTTCTTGGGTTATTTTTTTTTCTAAGAATGTATTTACATACATACTCTGAGAGAGTCTAGAGCACAGTTGGGGGAAGGGCAGAGGGAGAGGACAAGCAGACTCCACACTGAGCAGGGACCCTCCCCACCCTATGCAGAGCTCGACCCCAGGACTCAAGACTGTGATCTGAGCTGAAGTCAGACATTTAACTGACTGAGCCACCCAGGTGCACCATGAGATTATTTTTTAAATGAAGATTGCTGAGCTATTATCCAGATTATTCTGAATCAGAATCTCTGGAAATGAAGCAAGGTGCATTTTAACAAGCCCCATAAAAGCTCTTTGGACATATAAAAATTTGATGGCATTGAATTATAAATTCCAAAATTACATTATTCCTCATCTGAAATCCTAGACTTATTCACTGAAGCTCTAGTAAAAAGTGAAGAATAAATACAAAATACATGTATATATGTATGTCAAATAAGTTACCAAGATATTATACTCAGACTTTAAACTTAGACTCATTAACTATAAAATATTTTGATTTTCAAATGAAGAAGTAAGCCATACTAAATGAGATTTATGGGAAATTAGATTCTTGTTATCATTTATGATACCTATATAAAAGTACCAAATGCAGACCCAAAGTGAGATCAATGAAGTCATTGCTTATTCATGCCTCAACAAATCTTGAGCCAATCCTTCTACTAAGTGCTAGGGATAGAAATACAAATTAGCCTTACTCCTTCCAATAGAAAAGACTAAAAATAGATCTCTGTAATACAGTGGTTTAATACAAGAGTAGAGATATGCAGAGGTATTTTGGGAACACTGAGAAGTACAACTATCCCTAGTTGGGTGGAAAGTGAAGAAAGAGTCATGAAAAATTTCCTGGAGATGACTCACAAAGTGAGACTTTAAATAGAAGTATGCCCTAAATGGCTCAAGGGTAAGCATTAAGAGCATTCTAGGCAAAGACATCAAAATCAATGAAGACACATAGATAAGAAATAGCATGTTATGTCTGATACGCTGTGAGTCATTCAGTGAACTGAAGAGAAAATCAAGTGTCAGGAATTGGTTCAGATTTGAAACTTGAAAGACAGGCAAAAGACAGATCATCAAATGCATAGTGAAACATGTGAATGCATTAGACTTTAAATAATTTTTGTTCTGCTCTTCTCTTCTAGTGGAATTACACATTTCATAGACTGCTTGATATTAACCTAAAGGTCACTGAGGCTATATTTTTTAGTCTTTTTTTTTTCTGTCTGGGATTCATTTTCTATAATTTCTATATCTATGTATTCTAGGTCACTAATCTCTTCTGCAATGTCTCACTTGCTATTAAGCCATTCAGGGAATTTTTTAGATACTGTATTTTTCACCTCTAAAAGTTCTACTTTCTTAATAACTTCCATTTTCCTTCTCATATGATGTTTTCTTTTAAATCTTTGAGTATATTTATATCCATAAGAAATATATTAATATCATTTAATATAATTTGCTAATTTAATCATTTCTATCTATTTTTGTTTATTTCTATTGACTGACTTTTCTTCTAGCTATGGGCACAATCACTTTAGTAATTTCTGATTGGGTGATGGATATTGTATGTATTCCACATTGTTGGGAGACTAGATTTTTATCTGGCAACTTACTTGATGCTTTGAAGTCCGTATTTAAGCTTTAAAGAGTGGATATAAACCTTCTCAATGTGGATTCCACAAGAGAATTAAACTCTAGTCTCTAAGGCAACATTGTATATAACGAATTAACTTCTCTCTAATGCATATAAATGGCATTATACCACTCTTGAGAAAAATAAAATAGTTATTCAAATTCTTTTGGCTGGAATCCGGTTGAGAAAGACAAACAATTTAGCTGCACTAAGGCATAACCCTCTTTGAAGTCTCCCTGAAGGTTCCACGGTTCAAGAATAACTCTTCATTCTACCTGATAAACACTCAAATGTCTCTCAGCCCTATGTGAATTTTGGAAACTTTCAACTTACAGCTGCTTTGCTATTCTTTGCCAGGCTTTAGGGAGTTTCTTCATACATCTGTATAGCTTAGTATTTAGGAACAAACCCAAGGGGATTTCTACACAGATTTTTGACATTCTCTTTCCAAGTAGCTTCCACCTCTTTTGTTATTCTGCTCCACAAATTCTAGAGGCCGAAAGATCCCCAGCCACTAAACTCTGTCTGCTTAACTCAATGAAACCATAATGTTCTGTTCAAGACACCTCTTCTTACATTGTAGCCCAGAAAGTGCCTGAAGGCAGAAAGCTGGAAAGATTGTAGGTTCATCTGGTTTCCCTTCCTTCAGTACCATGTCAACTGTTGGACCAATGTCCAAAAATTGCTGCAACACCTACTTTGTTCAGTTTTCTAATTCTTAAAGGAAAGAAGTTAAGTCCAGTCCAGAGTGAAAGTTTTATCTTGGACTTTATAGTTGATGGAAAGCTGATAAAAGATTTTAATCAGAATAATGACATGACTAGATTTATAGATCATTCTAGCAATTCTGTAGAAGAAAAATATGAGAAAGATTAGATTAATGAAAAGGAGAAGTTCCAGAAACATTTAAGAGGTAAAACTATCAAGATGAAATGGTTTACTGAATATAGCAAGTAAGAAGAAGAAGTCAAAGATAGCTCTAAGAATTCAAATTTGATTGTGTGAGTGCCACAAACTTACATGGGGAACGGACTTAGTTTATGATGACTGTAGTTTTATTTATATTGCCTTTGATGTATCTTTGGAATCCAAATGGAGATAACCTTTGGAGAGTTGAATATATAAACTTAAAACTCAGAGGAAAGACCTTAGTTGGAAGAGATAAAACCAAGTGTAACCAGCATATAAATATTAGTTGAAACTAGAGAGGAAATAACATTGTTCAAAGAGAACATATAGAATCAAAAGACAACTGGAATAAAATAAAACAACACTACCCTGTTGATACAAAAGTTGGATGTTCATCCTTTCTGATGGAGGCATAATATTCCATTGTACAGATGTACCACATCTTCCTTATCCATTCATCTGTTGAAGGGCATTTTGGTTCTTTCCACAGTTTGCCTATTGTGGCCATTGTATCAACATGGACAGGACTAGAAGAGATTATGTGGAGTGAAATAAGTCAAGCGGAGAGAGGCAATTATCTTATGGTCTCACTTACGTGTGGAGTATAAAGAAAATCATGGAGGGCATCGTGAGAAGAAAGGGAAGGGTGAATGGGGGGAAATTGGAGGGGGTGA
>CM052798.1:121849041-121913846 GCA_028533885.1 Nasua narica | reverse complement strand
GTACTGCATGGAGCACTGGGTGTGGTGCATGAACAATCAATCTTGTAACACTGAAAAATTAAAATGTGTTTTATTTGGGGAGAAAAAAAAATAACACTACCCTTTAAGAGACAAAGGAATAAAGTATTGAGAAATGAAGAGAACCAGGAAGACTGCACAGTTGAAAAGTCAAGCAAACAGAAACAGACACATAAATACAAAGAACATTGGTGATTGCCAGAGGAGAGGGGCCTGGGGGAGATAAACAAAATAGGTAAAAGGGATTAGGGTGTACAAACTACCAGTTATAAAATAAATAATTCACAGGGATGAAAAGTACAACTTAGGGAATATAATCAGTAATATTGTCATAACTTTATATGATGACAGATATAACTACACATATTATGGTGAGCATTTTATAATGCATATAATTGTCAGATCACTATGTTGTACACCTAAAACTAATATTGCAGGTAAATTATACTTCAATTAAAAATTAAAACATTAAAAATTAAAAATAATTTGAAAAAAGTTAAGGAAGTAAAGAATTTCAGAAGGAGAGATTAAAATATGATTTCAAACAGGCGTTCCAGCAAAATAAGTTAAAACAATGACCACTGGCTTAGACAATTAAGAGGAAACAAGTGGACTTTCAGTCACTTAGTAGGTGAGTATAGTTGAAATGCCAGCAGGTAGAGAAAGTGAGGGAAACAAACAGCAAGTATAGATTACTCTTCTAAAGGATGCAAGAAGGAAGAGGGTTGACTAAATTGAAGGTAAAGAAAGATATGGGTCAAGAAAGTATACCTTCAGACTTGAGTTCTTGAAAGTTGAAGATCTTTTTTTTTTTTTGGCAGTGTTCAATCATTCATTAGTTAAGTATAATACCCAGTGCTCATCACAGCACATATCGTCAATACCCATCATCCTGCCACCCCCTTCCCCCATCCTCCTCCCCTCTGAAACCCCCAGATTGTTTCTTGGGGTCCATAGTTTCTCATGGTTCATCTCCCTCTCTGATTTCTCCCCCTTTGGATTTCCCTCCCTTCCCCTATGGTCCTCTGTGCTATTGCTTATGTTCCACATATGAGTGAAACCATATAATAATTGTCATTTCTCTGTTTGACTTACTTCACTTAACATAATCCCCTCCAGTTCCATCCATGTCAGTGAAAATGATGGGTAATCCTTGTTTCTGATGGCTGAATAATATTCCAGTGTGTATATGTACTACATATTCTTTATCCACTCATCTGTTGAAGGGCATCTCAGCTCCTTCCACTGTTTAGCTATTGTGGACATTGCTGCTATGAACATTGGGGTGCATGTGCCCCTTCTTTTCCCTACATATGTATCTTTGGAGTAAATACCCAGTAATGCAATTGTTGGGTTATAGGGTAGCTCTATTCTTAACATCTCGAGGAACCTCCATACTATTTTCCAGAGTGGCTCTACCAACTTGCATTCCCACCAACAGTGCAAAATGGTTCCCCTTTCTCTACATCCTCACCAACATTTGTTGTTCCCTGTTTTGTTAATTTTTGCCATTCTAACTGGTGTAAGGTTGTATCTCATTGTGGTTTTGGTTTGTATTTCCCTGGTGGCCAATGATGTTGAATATTTTTTCATGTGTCTGTTAGCCATTTGTATGTCTTTTTTAGAGAGCTGTCTGTTATGTCTTCTGCCCATTGTCTGAGTTTTTTGAGTATTGAGTTTGAAGAGTTCTTTATAGATCTTGGATATCAGCCTTTTATCTGTAAGGTCATTTACAAATATCTTCTCCCATTCTGTGGGCTGCCTCTTAGTTTTGTTGACTGTTTCTTTTGCTGTGCAGAAGCTTTTTATCTTGATGAAGTCCCAAAAGTTCATTTTGGTTTTAGTTTTGCTTGCCTTTACAACATATTCCACAGTAATTTTTAACTTGAACTTTTTCACACATATACATTTTTTTCTTTTTATATATATATAGATATAAGTTTCAATGTAGTCCTTTTTTCCCTATTCAATATAGATAGATAGATAGATAGATAGATAGATAGATAGATAGATAGATATTAATTTCCCTGTATCTCTGGGGAGTAGTGTTCCCTAATGAAGAGAACAAAAGATACCCAGGAAGAACTGAAACACCCTACCTCACCCTACAGCTCCCTTTCCCTCACTACCACCCCTTTTTTTTGTACTTTAAAAATCTTATTCTTGGGTTTCATTTTGGCTGAGGGTATTTTTGGTGTTGGCTTCCGATTGCTCTGAACTTTCCCAGGGTGCACCTTGCCTATATTGTGGTTGGTATTTTCGACTCGGGACATCCTCTCAACCATAACTCAACAACACGACTAGGAGGAGAAGCTCCCAACAAAGAAAAGAACCAGAGACAATGGCCTCTCCCACAGATCTAATAGATATGGATCTAATCAAGATCTGAAATAGACTTCAGGATAACAAAAATGAAGACAATAGCTAGGCTTGAGAAAACCATTAACAGCAACATAGAATCTCTAAGGGCAGAAATGAGACCTAATCAGGCCAAACTTAAAAATGCTATGAGTGAAAAAAAAAAAAAATGCCATGAATGAGATGCAATCTAAACTAGATACTCTAACTGCTAGGGTAAATGAGGCAGAAGAATTAATTAGTGATCTAGAAGATAAACTGATAGAAAGGAAGGAAAAAGAGGAGGCCTGGAACAGTTTAAAAATCCATGAGAACAGGATTAGAGAAATGAACAAGAACACTGATTAGAGAAATCACCATGAACGTTCCAATGTCAGAATTATTGGGATCCCTGAGGCGGTGGAGAGAGAGAGAGAGGACTAGAAGATAAATGTGAGCAAATTGCAGCTGAGAACTTCCCTAACCTGAAGAATGAAACAAGCATTCTTGTCCTGGAGGCAGAGAGGACCCCTCCCAAGATCAAGGAGAACAGACAAACACCCCAGCATGTAATAGTAAAACTCACAAATCTTAAAACCAAGGAAGCCATCCTAAGGGCAATTAGGGGGAAGAGATTCCTTATGTACAGGTTGAGAAACATCAGAATAACATTAGACCTGTCCACAGGGACCTGGCCAGCCACAAAGGGCTGGCAAAACATATTCAGGGTACTAAATAAGAAGAACATGCAACCAAGAATATTTGTCTGGCAAAACTGTCATTCAGAATGGATGGACAGATAAAGAGCTTCCAGGACCAGCAGAACCTGAGAGAACATGTGACCACCAAGCCAACCCTGGCAAAAAATACTTAGGGAGAATTCTATAAAAGAAGAAAGACCCCAAGGGTAATATGGACCAGATATATACAGAGACAATCCATAGAAATAGGGACATACAGACAGTAGGATGGCAATAAACACCTATCTTTCATTAGTAATCCTCAACGTGAACAGCCTAAATGTTCCCATGAAATGGCGCAGGGTAGCAGATTGGATACAAAGACAGGACCCAAGCCTCTCTGTAAGAGACTCATATTGAACCTAAAGACACCTTCCATCTGAAAATGAGGGGATAGAGGAACATTCTTCATGCCAATGGACCTCAAAAGAAAGCTGGGGTAGCAATTCTTGTATCAATTTAAACCGAAGACTGTAATAACAGATGCCGAGGGACACTATATCATTCTTAAAGGGCCTATCCAACAAGAAAATCTAACTACTGCAAGTATCTATGCCCTCAAAATGGGAGCTGCCAACTAGATAAGCCAGCTGTTAACCAAAATAAAGAATCAGATCAACAATAATACATTAATAGTAGGAGATTTTAACACTCCACTCTCAGCACTGGAAAGCTGAAGACCTTAACAATACGAGAGACAGGGAAAAACAAAATGGATTGAGTCCCAGAGCAGAGAGGCCAAGAAGTCAAGAACATGGAAGAATTACTTAGCGTTAGTCAAGAGTCTTGACAACCATTGGTATTAGAGGAAAGAACATAGAATCAACAACCAAACCGACAAAGAAGGCTTGTTCTGAGCAAAGTTTCCTAACCAGCTTCCAGAGTGGCAGGACCTTGATTCGAGAATGGACTGCCACAGTTTAGGAAGAGAGAGCAAGGGTTTCAGAAACTGAGAATAAGGGCCTCCATTTAGAGCCTTTAACAGTGACAAAGACCCTGCCTACAGAACTGTCACCAAAGGCCTTATTCTCAGTGTGAGCTGTCACAAAACATTCAGAGCACATTCACATAAAATCAAATAAAAATGAGGATGCTGATTATAATGACGATGATTAAAATAGATGCTCTGATATATCCCCCAGGTACTCCCTTCAGAACTGCAATCCCCTGGCTTCTAGGAGTGCTGCCGGCTGACAGCCCTCTCAGAAAGTTAATCTCAGCTGAAGAGGGCTGCCTTCCCCAAGGTCATGATTCTTTCCCAACTACAGCCTGCAGCCC
Source organism: Nasua narica (assembly GCA_028533885.1). NCBI lineage: Eukaryota > Metazoa > Chordata > Mammalia > Carnivora > Procyonidae > Nasua > Nasua narica. Next base: position 121,909,473 of record CM052798.1, on the reverse strand, counting down.
ATGACTAGTCAATGTCAGGGTGCAGAAATCTATCAGTGCCAAGGTGCAGAAATCTAGCCTCAGGAAAAGCAGAAGGGCCATTCCAGTTTCATTTCCCTCCAGGGTCAGCTGAGGCCTTGGTTTCTACTAAAGAGCAAGCAGTCCAACTTCTCTCTGGACTTCCAACTCCTACGTCCTTCACTTCCTCCACAGATAGGGTTGTCACATAAAATATAGGACACCCAGATAAATATGAAATTGCAGATAATTATGTCCTAAATTGTACATTTATATAAATAATTAGTCATTGTTCACCAGAAATTTAAATTTAACTAGGCATCCTATATTTTTACCTGCTAAATCTGACAACCCTATCCATAGGCATTAATTTGAGAGGACTCCCTAGAAAATTTCCTTCACACTAGTCTCTGTCTCAGAGTTGGCCTCCTAAGAAATTCCACTTAAAATAGTAAATTCTGGAATTTAATCACCTGCTGAATGGCTGGCAATGAGGAACACATGTCTAGGAATAGGGGGAATATAAACAGTTCCTAGCCGTGTAGCAGTATAAATATTAAAACTTTGACTGGTGATGACCTGGGATGGCCTATAGTAAAAGGAGATGCACTAGTATATGGAATTCATCAGTAGTTTGAGAAATATCAGGGACAAGTACAATTATAATAACAATCGAATTGGATGGTTATTGCTGGAGACAACTGGTACTTTGGAAAAAAGATAAATGGACATTGGAGAGGGTATGTGTTATGGTGAGTGCTGTGTATTTTGTAAGACTGATGAGTCACGGAGCTGTACCCCTGAAACAAATAATACAGTATATGTTAATAATAAAACAAAATAAAAATAAACATAAACATAATAAATAACTAAGAGTGACTAAATAGCAATTAAAGGCTAAGAGTGAAAGAGGATTTCAAGGAGAACAAGGAGATATTTGGTGTCAAGTTACCTCTTCCGCCCTGGAGGGACAACATATTTATTGGTTTGCTAAGGCCTTTATATTATAGGCGTATAAATTAAGGCATATTTAAGGCTTCCCTGTCCTTCCCATTAGGCCCGTACCACTATCCAAAAGCTTAAAGCATATTTGATCCATTGACATGAATCTCACATAAAATCACATCAGAACAATAGAGGTGCAGCAACAGACACCTCAACTTGGGATTCAGTGATCCTCTCACATACTGCACCACTCAAAACCTGCCAGCCTGATAGAGCAAAGAAAAGCCCACTGATGGTATATAGCTAAGGCATAAGCTCAGAGACAGTATCTTACAAGAATGGGACTCTATTCTCTGGAATACAATATGCACTTACATATACACATCTATGTACGTACAATGGCACTGTGTTCCCAAGAGGTAAATTCATAAATCTGAGAACTTAGGGATGAAAGAAGAGACAGTGTCACTTGTATCACTCCCAGGGAACAACCTGGGGAATTTTTGCTGCCGACCTCACAATTTGGGGTTCTTTGGGGTGAAAAGTCCTGATTCCCAAAGGAGAAATACTTCCACCAGGAAAAACAGCAAAAGTGCCACTAAACTTTAAGCTACAATTGTCAGTGTGGTACTTTGGGCTTTACATGACAAAGAATTGGCAAGCAAGAAGAGAAGTCACCAGGCTGGACAGAGATAATTGAACCTGATCATTAGGAAGAGGAAAAGCCACTATGATACAATGGAGGCAGGGAGAAATATGTCTGGCACACAGGTAAGCCACTTAGACATTGCTTGTTACTCCCTTGCCCAATTTTGATGGTAACCAGACAAGTTCAGAAGCCACGGTCTGAAAAGGGCATAGTGACCAGGGACTTGAGCACACTTCCTCAGCAGTGCTATGGCAGGACAAGAAAAGAATAAAAAGACAAAGAATAGAAGAGAAAAGTAATATAGAGGTCTGAACAAGCTTTTTCTAAATTCAGAGAATATATATTTTTCCTATAACCTCCTGATTTTCTAAGAATTATCATCTACTGTCATGGAAAATAATTATTACATTATAGAGAATACAAATTAGTGTTTATTAAGGTTTTCTTGTATTATTTCACATTAATTCTCAAAAAAAAACCTCTGTAAGTTAAGTCTTGCTCTCCACAGATTAGGAAATTGAGTCTTAAAAAGTGTATAAGGGCACGTAGGTGGCTCAGTGGGTTAAAGCCTCTGCCTTCAGCTCAGGTCATGGTCTCAGGGTCCTGGGATCAAGCCCCGCATTGGACTCTCTGCTCAGTAGGGAGCCTGCTTCCCCCTCTCTCTCTGCCTGCCTCTCTGCCTACTTGTGATCTCTCTCTCTCTCTGTCAGGTAAATAAATAAAATCTTTAAAAAAAAAAAAAAAAGAAGTGAATAGTATAAGATATTTCTACCACACTATGTCCACACAGAAAACTAATAGGACCTATGGGCTTCGGACAGATTGAGTAGGCCCATGGAGGTTGACAACAGTACTGAAAGGGTCAAACATAAAACTGAAAAGCACTGCTCTGAAATATAACTTTCTGGGATAATGGAAATGTTCAATATCTGTGTCTGTTCCATCCAACATGGTAGCCACTAGCCACAAATGGCTACTGAGCAATTAAAATGTGGCTAATGCAACTGAGGAATTAAATTTCTGATTTTAGTTAAATTTGAATTTAAATAGCCACTACTATTGGACAGTACAGCTTTGAAGGATCCTGGAATTTCTTCTGCACCTCTAATAAAAGTACCCAGGGGTTAAGATGGCTGTTACAAGAAAAGCAATGCAATTCTGAATATCCAGAATAAGAATTCTAGTTCTCTAGCCATACGGTTCTTCTCCCCCAAGTTCTGAAAAAACTGGACACAGGGCTCCTGGGTGGTTCAGTCAGTTGAGCACCTGACTCTTGGTTTCAGGTCAGGTCATGATCTAGTAGTTGTGGGATTGAGCCCTGCATGGGGTTCTGCATTCAGGGTGGAGTCTGCTTCAGATTCTATCTCTCTCTCAAATAAATAAATAAAATATTTTTTTAAAAAATTGGACCCATTGTATGTCAAGCTCTATTTCTTTTTATTTAAATTCCAGTTAGTTACAATGTAACGTATGTATGTCACACTTCCATACATCCCCCAGTGCTCATCACAAGTGCCTCCTCAATCTCTATCCCCTATTTCACCCATTCCTCCACCCACTTCCCCTCTGGGAATCATCAGTCTGTTCTCTGCAGGTAAGAGTCTGTTTCTTGGTTTTTTTCTCTCTCTCTTTTCTCCTTTGCTCATTGTTTTGTTTCTTAAATTCCACATATAAGTGAAATCATATAAATATTTGTGTTTCTCTGATTGACCTATTTCTTAGCATATAACTTAGCATTATACTCTCTAGCTCCATCCATGTTGTTGTAAATGGCAAAGTTTATATAGCTGAAGAGTATTCCATTGTGTGTGTATATATATATTATATATAATGTATGTATCCATATATTTATATATATTATAATATGTATTATATTATATATAGTAAATATATTATATATTTTTATATAAATATATTATATATATATATATATATATATATATATATACACATACATACCACTTCTTTATCCATTCGTCTATCAATGAACACGGGCTGTTTCCATAATTTGACTATTGTGCATAATGCTACAATAAACAGGAGTGCATGTATCCCTTCAAATTCGTGTTTTTTTACTTTTTGGGTAAAAACCCAGTAGTGCAATTACTGAATCATAACAAGTTCTAATTCTTAAATACAGCAAATGTGCCACAGACATTGACTAAAGACTTTTAGCAGTCACTGAAAAATACAGACAGACCCTATTACATAGAAGCACTCAGAACTACTTATCATTTTTCACAACTTCTTGGCTGGAAGAAGTCTAACTTTCTCAAAAATAACATAGTGATACATAAAGTTAAACAGCTGTTTTCTTTGTTGTTTTTCTGCCTGTTTTTGTGAGGAGGAGCTGGTTTGGTTTTGGTTTTCGTTGTTAGACTCATTTTTAAATGTCTCCAGTTTATTGTTTACAGTCTGTGCAACCTCCTTCTCTAGAGATTTAGACCAAATAGATTTTTCCTGATTAGGTTGCTCATCATTATTTTCTGAGCTTCCAATTAAGTATCATCTGGCATTCTGGCAATTTTGTGAAACATTAAAGCAGGCTCTATTTTCATTCTGCCTTTTAACTTTTAACTTTCATTAAAGAGAATCTATTTTGAGGCCACTGATGAATTGAGACCTCCAAATATTTCATAAGTTTTGACACCATGCCAAGCCCGTAAAAATCTACGCTCTTCTTAAAAGGATTTGTTAAATCGAATTCTATGACAGATCATTTACCAAATTGAGTATATATAACTAATTTTCTGGCTTCTCTCATTCATCCTAATAAGTCACACTGAAATCCTTAAATTCTGGCCATTTTACAACTTCTCACAAATATTTCAGAATTAATACTATTTGCCTTTGCAGAAATTATGAGTTGAAAGAAATATCTCATAGAGAGTATGCACAAGGTACCTATCCCTAACTTCACATAAATGCTCCTTTCTCACCTGCTTCTTTGCTGAGATGAAAAATAAGATACAGATTTTTAACCCCAGTGTGGACTAGGCATTAAAATTTTTAAAAATTATACAGAGGGACAAACCTTTACCCTCAAGTTATTATGACTTTCAAGTAACTGGCTAGATGTTGGAAGCCACGCAAAGAGAATCTGAGAAAATACTAAGTTCTCCAAAGCCATAGAGCCTGAGTTAAACCATGATTCTATTGTTGAACATTAAACAATTATCTCGGGGCGCCTGGGTGGCTCAGTGGGTTAAAGCCTCTGCCTTTGGCTCAGGTCATGATCTCAGGGTCCTGGGATCGAGCCCCGCATTGGGCTCTCTGCTTGGCGGGGAGCCTGCTTCACCTCTCTCTTTGCCTGCCTCTCCGCCTACTTGGAATCTCTCTCTCTCTGTCAAATAAATAAATAAAATCTTTAAAAAAAAAACAATTATATATATGTACCTCTGTTGCTTCATCTATAAAATGCAAATGATAATAACATCTATCTCATAATGTTCTGATAAATAAGTTAATACTTGTAAATCCCTACGAATAGTAGCTGGTACACCAGCTTAAATTAAAATAAGTATCATAGAATTACAATGTAAGAATGTTGAATAGAATTTTGGCTGTTATTCATTTTATGTGTATATTTAACATTTGCATGATTTTAGAAACACTTTTACACATACCTTTAAGACTTTAGTATTTAGATTCTAGAAACAGCAATAAAAAGTTAAGCATTCATTCATAACTTGATGTAAGCAGAATTCACAGGAAAAGGGTTTTTCATTCAATTTGGAAATTGGTATTGTGATAGTTCTGTCACTGACAGAGATGTGAGTCTTATATTCCTAATGGAAATTATGCATACAATTCTCATAGTGATAACATTTATGAGCAATGTTGTATCTATGGATATGTATTATTCATTATGAGCAGTTTTTCTTATTCAATCAACCCATATTAATTAATCACCTTTATTTCACCTCTTTTTGCTATTTTATTCACCTCTATCTCTAAGTGTGGGCAATAAAATTATCAACAAAACAGCTTTCATGACATTTATTCTAGTAAAAGATAAAGACATTAAATCAAAAAGAAATTATACAAATGTGAAAATTCAGCTGATGTACCTTAATTTACTTGAGCATCTTAATTGAAGAATTTGACATAGTCAATGAAATCAAGGAGTTGTCCTTAAAGAAGAAAGAACTGGACTGATGTTTAAAGGATGATAAAAGGTTAACTAAGTGAATAAAGGAAGATCATTCCTAGAAAGAAAGCAGCACGAACAAAATCCCATGGAATAAAGTGAAAAGAATGAGGTAAATGAGATCCTCAACAAAGTTGGAATGGTAGGTAATGAAAAGAGTATATGAGACTAAAAAGCCACATTAAGGAGCTTTACTCACATCTTCCAGAATCCACTGAAGGATTCCTAGCAGGAGGTGGGGAGGAAACAAACATAATCAGGTTTGCTTTTACACAAGATAAATAGGTCTACAATGAGAAAACAGACTGGAGGAGAAGGAGGCAAGAGTTAAATAAACTAGTTGAGAAGCTATTTCACCATGGTATATTGGTCTACCAGATAAGTAGTCGAGATGGAAGGAAGCATAAATTCAAGAGATACTTAAGAGATCCTGATGATTCACTGGATGTGGGAGGTGAGAAAGAGGGATGTATAAAAGACAACTTTTACATTTCTACTTGTATAACTGGATGAGATTCAGAGAAGGAAAACCAGAAATTTTTTTAGACATATTGCATTTAAAATGTCTGAAATTTTCAAGTGAGGATATCATATACACAGTGGGAGAAATTTCAAATATAATAAGGTAGTTGATACCCTGCTCTTCTTACAGTAAATGACTATAAAACTGGACAAAATATATAAAATAATATTTTCAGACCTTAGTCAAAAGGCACCATTTAACTTTGATTCCTGAGAAGGAGGAAACACATACGGTAAGCACATAATAGCCATAAATTTCTGTCCAGGAAAATTTGAAACACGTAAGGTAAGCACATAATAGCCATAAATTTCTGTCCAGGAAAATTTCTAGACTATAATGTAGAGGAATAAAGTCAAGCAGAGCACAGCAGTATCACTGAGCTGAGGAGGTAGGTAATAAAATCTGCAGCTGCTGAAGGGGCTGAAGTTTGTAGACCTGGATACTGTAGACAAGGAAGCTGCACTGAAAAAGATCTCACAGATTTACACAGGGATCATCTTAACACTTTTGTTAAGTTCTAAAGCTGTGCATGCATACAGTAAGACTCAAAATGGTCCAGTAGAGAACTACTTCTAGGAATTGTAAAATAAAATGGATATTCTGGGGTTGCAAACTGCTTAAAATATAGAAATACTGAGTAGGCAAAATGGGGAGACCTCATTGAACACAGGGACTCAGCTGACCACTCGGAGAAAGGTCATATCATTGGAGTAGGGCTACTCTAGCTAAGGGGTACTCTAGACTCTTAAAAAATTGGGTAACATTTAAAAACAGGCTCTGAAGCATAAAGATGATACACAAGCAAATTATCTGTCTGCCAGCTCAAAACCCAATATATCTTCAAGGAAAAATTTTAAAACTCAGACTTTCAAAAACATCTTAGAAATTTAGTACACAATAAAAAATTAGTAAATGTGGGGTCACCTAGGCAGCTCAGTTAGGTGTCTGACTCTTGATTTAGGCTCAAGTCATGATCTTGGGGTCATGAGATTGAGCCCTGTGTCGGCTCTGCCCCAAGCATGGAGCCTGCTTAAGATTCTCTCTCTTCCCCCCCGTCCCTCCTGCTCCATTTCCTAAAAAAAAAAAAAAAAAAAGTAAATGTGAATTAACAAGACCATAGCAGCAGAGAGTACTTCCCAATTCTATTCACAGAGTTTGGCATCTCTAAGATACCCCAGCAGTTTAATCTAAGCCCCAATGGGAAATAAAAAATAATAAAACAACAATACAATTAAGACAAGGCAAAAACAAATACACATATACATACATAATCATACAAATGGTAATAAATATAAAGAGGAAAAAGAAAAGTAGAACGTTAAAACTACTAGATCAAACAGCAACACAAAATAATAAATCATCTGTGATTTCATTATATTAAGAAAAATATTACTAGAAAATATTTTAATGGGAAGTTAAATAGTTTAATTGAAGTAAAGAAGAACCAATTAGTACCTTTGAAAATCTAGAGGATGAAATACCTACAAAGAGGGAAAAAATATAGAGACAGTGTAATCATGAGGGAAAAGAAAAAAAAATGATTTAGAACATCTAATAATAAATAATATTTCAGAAGAAAAAAGTAACAAAGTAAAAATTATATAAATCACAAAGGAATATTTATCTCACTTTAAGAAAGATTTGAGGGGCACCTATGCGGCTCAGTGGGGTAAGATCGACTCTTTTTTTTTTTTTTTAAGCATCCGACTCTTGATTTTGGTTTAGGTCATGATCTCAGGGTTGTGGGATCAAGCCCTGGGTCAGGCTCTGCACACAGCATGGAGTCTGTCTGGGATTCTCTCCCTCTGCCTCTGCTCCCCCTAATTCATTCTCTCTCTGTCTCTCTCTCTAAAATAAAATGAATAAAATATTCTTTAAAAGAAAGAAGGGAGGAAGGAAGGGAGGGAGAAAGGGAGGAAGGGACAAAAGAAAGAAAAAGAAGAAGGAAGGAAGGAAGGAAGGAAGGAAGGAAGGAAGGAAGGAAGGAAGGAAAGAAAGAAAGAAAGAAAGAAAGAAAGAAAGAAAGAAAGAAAGAAAGAAAGAAAGAAAGAGGAAGGAAGGAAGGAAAGAAAAGGGAAGGGAAGGGAAGGGAAGGGAAGAGAAGAGAAGAAAAGAGAAGAGAAGAGAACAGAAGAGAAATCTGAATCTATCAATTTAAGGTTCTTACTGAGATTCAAGGAAACTTTAAAAGACACAGTCAAGGACATACCTGGCAATGATTTGGAAATTCAAGGTTTAATAACGACATCTGGTCCTAATTTCTGGAATCCATGAATGTTGTTTATATGGTAAAGTCTGCAAATATGATTAAGTTAAGGATCTTGAGATGGTGAGATCATCCTAGATTATTTGGGTTGTCCCTAAATGCCATCATAAGAGAGAGGCAAATAATACATTATGCATAGACAGAAGTGGACAGGGTCTGGGATTCAAATGATATAAATACAGACAAGAAATGCTGGCAGCCACCAGAAGCTGGAAAATAAGACGTATTCTGAATGGTCTCTATTGCTCATCTATTCTGAAGATCCTCTAAACATTTAGAGCAAATGTTTGCAGTATATTTAGAAACTGGAAGAGGCAAGGAACGGAATCTCCCCTAGAGCCTGCAGAGGGAGTGTGGGAGTGCTGACCCCTTGACTTCAGCCCAGTGATACTTATCTCAGGCTTCTGGCCTCCAGAACTAGGGACAATACATTTTTTGTTTAAGTCACACAGTTTGGGGTAATTTATTACAGCAACCACAGGAAAGTAATAAATAAGGGTAAAGAGAAAATCTTACTATGTCCTTATGCGGTAAGAACAAGTTACTTCGGAAGGCAAAAGAATCAGAAGCATACCAGACTCCTCCTCTACAACTCTGGAAGCTAGAAAACAACAGAATATCTACAGACAATTGATAACTTAGAACTGCAAACCAAGAATCCTAAAGCTAGCCAAGATATCAATTACCTGTCAGGGTGAAAGAAAGGTACTTCAGATATTCAAGGATTCAGACAATACATAACCAACATGCCACAACTGAAGAAAATGTTTGAAAAACTAGGCAAATGGGTCAACACAGATAAAGAAATATGAGGAGGAGGGAAAGAGTAGAAGATATGAACTTTTCATTACCGTTAAACCTAAACGGATAAGGAGAATGTATAATATATATAAGGGAGGGGCACCAGGGTGGCTCAGTTGGTTAAGTGTCAGTCTTCAGCTCAGGTCATGATCCCAGGGTCCTGAGGTGGAGCCCCCACATCAGGGCTCCCTGCTCAGCAGAGAATCTGTTTCACCCTTTCTCTCTCCCTCTGCCTCTCCCCCTGCTCATACTATCTTTCTCTCTCATTCAAATAATCTTTTAAATAAATAAACAAACAAACAAATAAGGGATATTTTGAAAAGAAACTTAATAACTGCCTTAAAAGTCATAAACTTTTTCAGCAAAATGGAGGTATTATAGGGAGAGAAAAGGTAAAAGCATTTTAAATGTATCATTATATTGGAGAGAAAGCAGTGGTGAAATAAAGCATGGGGGAAAAGATCATTAGTATCCTGTTTTCATATAATTGTAAAGACATGTCTTATTAGAAACATGGAATGGAAGTTATGATATAAAAAAGACACAGCAGAATTCCTAAATTAACAAGAGGAAAAGAGGGAATTAAATGTAACATCAATAAGTCTGCAAAAAAGAAAGAGAAAACGGAAAAAATATAATTAAATAGTCATCGTAAGTAAGATGGAAAAAAAGTAGTACAGAAGACTTTACATTAAATGGAAATGGGATGGATTCTCCTATCATAGACAGCATGATCAGCAATATGTTAATTTTTTTATAAAAAAATAAATTAACTCAAAGTGATTAGGAAGAAAGTTTTCAATATTTAAATAGGCCATTAGATACCACAAAAATGCCAAATTCGAGTGTAGGAAAGTACACTGGTGCCTCATGGACTGTTGAGAAGAGAGAAGCAATATGTTCTGTCCATCATTTCTTAAGGATGGAAAAAAGCTCCAATTTTTACTCATACCCTCCTGTAACGGTCTGTAAGTCACACTTCCAGTCCAATAGTTGCTATAAAGGGGATAATAACATCGAAATTCTACTTCAACATGATTTTATATCTATTCCAAAACCCCTCAAAATTGACAGTAATGAATGAAAAGATACAATTCCACAGGAACAAAGAACAGAAGAGTAAAGGCAGCAAATAAAGATGTCAACAAATCATTGTAAAGGCCATGAAACATAATCACAGTACAAGGCATACATAGTTCAGTGTCAAATATTATAAATATTGATAGTGAAAACTAAAAAGAGTGATAAAACTATATTGAGGGGCAATGGGAATAGGAAGACTTATATAAGTAAGGTAAATTCATAACTACAGTGACAAGTCAGTATATATCTAAAATCAGTAAATTAAAAGCTAGAGGTAGAAGCAGCTTCTTTAGATATGTCAGGGAAGTTAAAGATTGATATAAAGAAGGACATACAGTTCTCTCTAAGGGGCAGAATCTAGGAAAAAAGAAGTGGGGTAGAAAACTGGTATATTTTGTCATAACCTTTTAAACTCCTTGATTTTTAAGCATTGTACATATATTGGATTAATTAAAATTTGAACTATTTTTATAAAGCTCAATGAGGCCCAAAATAAATTTAGTAAATTTATAAGATGGCACTTTTTTTTTTAAATGTCAGGCTTTTATGACATCAATCTCCTATGTGTACTATTGTTAAAGGCTGATGTATATTAATGACTGCCATGTGGCAGTAGAAAAAATATTTTCCTCAGGATAGAGAGAATTGTAGAAGATTATCACTGCACATTTATCTTTCTTTCAAGTCTTACCAAATTTCTAAAAATTCTTTACACTCTAAACCTCTACTTGGTTACCCTTTGATGCGAATATTTGAGGAAATGTAGTAAACTGGAAAGAGTGTGGAATTTGAAGTCAGGTCTAACTTTAAATTCTAGATTTCCAAGTTTCTCGATTAAGCATATTTATTAATTTATCTAACCTATAGTTTCTCATTTACAAAATGGAAGTAGTAATTCCATTTTTACATAAAAGAAACCTGTAAAATATCTTTTAGAGTGTATGGCATACAATAGGTACTCAATAAATGACAGATGTTCTCTTACATGGATTTCAATGGGTTTGTTTCATTTTGTTTTGTTTTGTTTTGTTTTAAGTAGGCTCTACCCTCAGCATGGAACCCAATGCAGGGCTTAAACTCATGACCCTAGGATCAAAACCTGAGCCGAGATCAAGAGTCAGAAGCTTGACCAACTGAGCCACCCACGAGTCCATGGTATTTTAATCAGAATTTTGTAATCCAAGCGATCATAAATTACAGGCCTACAAAATAAGTTCACATTTCCTTTTAAAGCTTAAGTTATCATGGCATAACTCTCCACAAGCCTTATTACAAAAACTGGTACCTCTAAAATGTCCCCACTTATTTGGGGACACTCCAAAGAGTCCTCACAATTGCCCAGAAAGCAGTCATCCCACACATCTGGTCAATGTCCTTAAGCTTCCATGGTTCCTGCCTGTGGGCCACCTTGAGACCCCTCCCAGACCAGCTCCACTACCACCACCTCTCATGACCCCTGAGATCTGAGTGAAGGCTGTTGTCTGAAGAGGCAACTAGGCCAGAGCACTGCAGGATAAAAGGGAAAAGCATCTTTCCTAATTTTACATTATGCTATAAGACAAGATTTGTTAAAGTCTTTGAGGAGACAATTTAAGTTTAAGAATTGGGATTTAATTTTTTTCCAAATGAGGCAGGTTTTGGTCTGCGTATGGAAATTACTGCAGACGTTTTTCTGCCTTGGGAAAAAGAGGATACAAAGCCATCCTAATGTTTAAGATTCAGGGGGTAAGCATGTTTTGAATCAAAAAATTTCACAAATCAAAAATACCTTGGCCCCAGTCAATAAGACCGAGCCTGGAGAATACAGCCGATCCTCAGTATTGGTGGATTCCACATTTATGAATTTGCCTACTCACTAAAACTTACTTGTAACCCCAAAATCAATACCCATGGTGCTTTCATGGAAATTCACGAACATGGACATGCACGGAGTAGTGAAAAATTTATCACCCATGGACATTCCCAGCTGCAGTCAAACAAGGCAACACTCTGCCTTCTTGTTTTATTTCTATAGTATAAACAAGTCCTTCCAAACAAGGGTCCTGCTCAGTACATTTAGTGCCCTTTTCCCCATTTTTATGCTTCTTGGTAGTAATCTGAATGTTGAAAATGCCCCAAGCATAGAGCTGAAGTATTACTATCTAGTGTTCCTGAGCACAAGAAGGCTTTGCAATGTCTTATGGAGCAAATACATGTATTGGATAAGCTTCCTCTGGCAGGAGTTACAGTGCTGTTGGATGTTAATTCAGTGTTATCGAATCAACAATATATACAAAATAGAATTAAAAAAAAAAACAGAAACACAAATAAAACAAGGTTATATACTGGCTGCTTGATGAAAATGTTGCAACCAGAAGCTCACATGCACCTAATCTGGGGCAATGATTCAGTATTTGCTAATTCAGTGTTCCCAAGAATACCTACATCACTGCTATGAATAATGAGCATCTACTGTATTCTGATTTGTTAAAGTAGTTGAGGCCTCTCTTCTCTGTCTGGGTACCAGAAAGAAATAAGCCAATGAGACATAAATCTATTGTGTGACGGTCTTGGGAGGCAGGAACCAGGGGGATCTGATTCTGCCCTGAGATTTCTTAGGAATGAGTAGGGGGGAAGCTCCAAAGGTCTGAGTTCCACTCACCAACTGGGTTGCTGTAATTGGTATTACCCATCCATCAGAATGGACCCTTCTCTTCCTCTCCCAGGACTGGGGAGATGGGAATCCAGGGCAAGCCACCCACACTGGAGCTACCCCAACTAATCTATGCCCAGGGGTAAAATATCCTATTATTGGGAATCAGCTCTGGAGCCAGCAGTGGGGCCTAGAAAACTACTCAGTCTTACATTTTCCTGTTTGGGGCATGCACCTACTAAATAGGTTTCTTTTGTTTGTTTAAGTGCCCAGTGTTAAAAGGATATTGATTTACTTGAACTAGGCAACTAGTCTAGAGTGAAGTGGAGTAAGTGATGGTAAATCAATAAAGTCAGCCTTCAAAAGCTATTCCGTAACACTTCAAAGTAACTGCTTGCTTTTAACAAAGTCTCACTTGAGAGTTCTCTTAGCTTCTGACCATCACCTCTTGCCCAGCTTCTCCCGGATCTCTTTGAGAGCACTGGTTCTGTCCATCTTTAAACATGGCCATTCAAACCAGTCCACAGGCCTGACTGAGACATACCACTGGCTTCATTCTCAGCTCCTTCTCTTTCAATTGCAACACACGAATACACACACAAGACCCTATTAGTTACTGCAAATAAATACTGAGAGAAGCATTTTGGGCATTATTTTTGGAGTTCAGCTCAATGAGCTCAAAATGTATATAGTATGGAGAACAGAAAGAGAGACAAAAAGAAGTGCCCTCCCAACTAGTTAATGATAATAGCAAACACTAAGTGCGTTTACTATATGCAAAGCACAAAGCATTTTAGCCATATTAACTCATTTAATTCTCACAACAACATGAGGTAGTGGTTTCCATAATCCTTACTGAAGACATACAGAAATTGAAAGATAGAAAAGTAAAGTGACTTGCCCAAAGCTACACATTTTAGTAAGTGACAAAAGAGGGATTTGAATTCAGGCAGTCTAATTCTAGAGTCCGTTCTTAACCACAATATAAGACTGCCTCTCAAGCTATTTATAAAGTCATTAAAGTGAAAGACCATGCTTTGTTTCTCTCTAGCATTTCCTAGCACAATGTGATTACACCATTGGCTCACAAATAGAAGTGTGTAAATGAGGACTTCCCAGCAGTTTGGATAATTTCTATAACACCAAACTACCCTGAAAGTTTTCAAGGATTAGTGATGTCCAGTGTTATATCATTACTAAGGACAAGATTATCATTACAATTAGTTGGTGGTGCTGCTTCTCCCTTTCCAGAAAAACACAAGCTAATCTGAGAACCAACAGGCCTTTGTCCAGCTTCCCGCAAGGATAATCCAGTTCTGATTCAAAGGCAGGGAAATTTGGGTTCAAAAATATGGTTATGGTTTCATGGGCTTAGGGACATGATAACTTTTCTTGGTTTGCTGACTACTAGATTATGAGAGGAGAAAAAGGTAAGATGAATCTAAGGTTACATGCTCAGAAGAGATGCTACAATGTTTATGACTAAGTGTGACAGAAAACTGAGGAAGATATGAAAGCATGTAAACAATGACAAGAAAGTCTGCTTTTGCTATATTGAGACTGCCAACAAAGCCATCTGTTAGCCTAGTAGCTCTGTCTCCTGTCAATCAAAAATTTATCAACTGCTTCTCAGGAAGATGCTCAGTGGCAAACATTCTACAAAGACAAACACATTATATAAATGCCATAAAACGTGTTGGGAGAGATTTCTAGCCACTGCTAACCTCAACTGAGTAAACCTGAACAGTTCACTAACATCCAGACAAATATTCAGATCTGACACTCCAATCATTTTAAATCTTTCAAAAGATTCAATAAAAGTAACCCAAAATAAAGTATGTTTCCTACTATTATGATAAATCAGTAGTGCTGTGTGTTTCACAAACACAATCTAGCCAGGATTTTAATGTATCAATTTGAACAAGTAGGAGCAACACATTATTCCATTTGTTTGAGGATAACCACTGATTTCTCACATATAAGCTCCCTACTTCATTTAATTATTTGTAAGAAATCAGGAACAGCATTTCAAACTAAACTACCTTTCTTTCATATGCTACTCTCCTTCAGACATAGAATTTTATATCTTTAGATTGCATTACCTGTGTGTGTGTATATATATATATACATATATTTAGAAATTTCAATGAATAATGTTATCTATGTTAAAAGTGGTCATGCTATAAAAAGTCAGTGTTGCCATTTATATACTAACATAGAATTACTTTACAATAAGATATTAATTTTCAATCTGCTCTTTAGATGCCCAGGGTTCCGAGGTGTATAAGGAGCCTTGTTGGGTGAAAAAAAGAAAGAGAACTTAATAGACAAAGAAATTGGGTTGAGGGCTCACCAGCACATTCAAATTAATTTTTAAATCTATCAAAAATTACAGTTTTACGTATGTTTTTAGGGGAAAAAAATTCTGGTCAAAAATGTATATAAACTCTAATGGAATTCTGTTATACAAAAGAGAAATATTACAAATATTTCTAGTCTTCACCCTATAAAAATGATTATTATGTTTTAGTGGTTTCCAAAATAATATGCTTCAACTATGCTCAGCTAACAGTTTATGTAATTTAATATTAAGTAAAATCTCAAATGTTATCAAATTTCACAAAATAAGTCCAATTTAAGATGAAACACTCAATCTGAAAAAAAAGTGAAGTATCTAGATGCCTTTTCCTAAAACATTATATTACCTCTCATAATAATTACCAATATGAGGTAAGGTTTTCTTTTCTTTTTCATACCTATCAATAATCTTTCTTAGTTATTTGTACTTAAATTGACTATTTTCTTTCCAAAGTATTCTATCTCCACTAGTTTATCTTTCTATTCTTCCACATGAATAGAAATGAAGCATTTGTATGATGCAATAAAATTAAATTTAGCTCATACGCCTGAAGTTCAAAGATAATTCAATTTCACATTTATTCATTTATGGTATTCCTAAATTTATTTGAAGTGCCGTGTTATTGTACAGAACTTTTTTCACCTTGATAATAAAAACATACTTCAGTTATTTCATCAGGATTCTACAAAACCTATAAATAGTTATACAGAAAAGGAATACGCCAAACCTCCTCATACAACTGCTTCATAAATGTCAGTGTGTGACCAAGTAAAAAGTAGATAAACATGAGACTCATTTTGTGCAAAATTAAACTATAAATTCTTTATTATTCTTCATCACCTCATTAAAATAAGAGAGACCAATAAATTCATAACACTAGAAGGAAACTTTGAAATTATTTTATCTAACATGTCTTTTCATCGTTTAACATGAGGGCACTAAGACCCAGAAAAGAGAAATACTTTATTTAATAGCAAAATCATGACCAAATCCTAGTCTTCTGTCTAAAGCCCTTTCAACTACATCATCATAGAACATAATAAGTGATAGCATATAAATAATAGAGTAAGGAATTGTAGTTGCATTTCAAGATAACCTTCTGTAAATTCCTGCCTTCCCCTAGAAATTATAACAATAACTAAAACACACAGGACACAAGCTATTTAAATATATTTACTACAAGATTATATGAATATTCATTAATATTAAAATTAAAAATAGTAAGCATTAAGTGAATAAATGACATATAGGCACTAAGGTTGCTTATGCCATTTAAAATTTCCCATCTTTGCACTCAACATCACTAATCATCAGTGAAGCATAAGTAAAACCACAGTGAGATATCACCTTACACCTTTCAGAACAATAAAACAAAAAAGACAAGAAATAACAAGTGTTGGCAAGGATGTGGAGAAAAAGGAACCCTCGTGCACTGTGGGTTGGAATGTAAATCGGTGCTGCCACTGTGAAAAACACTGCAGAGATTCCTCAAGAAATTAAAAATAGAAATACCATACGATCCAGTAATTCCACTACTGGATATTTGCCCAAAGAAAACAAAAACACTAATTCAAAAAGATATATGTACCCTTATGTTTATTGTAGCATTATTTACAATAGCCAAGATCTGGAAACAACCCAAATATCCATCCATAGATGAATGGATAAAGAAGATGTGGTGTGTGTATATATGCATTGCATAATATATGTACATATGTACATATATATATATGTATATATGTAATGGAATATTACTCAGCCATAAAATAATGAGATCTTGCCATTTGCAACAACATAAATAGGTCCAGAGGGTATTACACCAAGTGAAATAAGTCAGACAAAGACAGAATACCACATGATTTCAGTTACACATGGAATCTAAAAAGAAAACAAATGAACAAACAAAAGGAGAAAGAGACCCATAAATACAAAGAACAAACTGATGATTGCTATAGAGGAGAGGCACAGAGGGATAGGCAAAATAGCTAAAGAGGGATAGGAGATACAGACTTCTGGTTATGGGATGAATAAGCCACAGGGATGAAAGTACTGCATTAGGAATATAATCAATAGTACTGTAATACAGAAAGAGAAAGAAAGAAAGAGAGAAAGAAAGAAAGAAAGAAAGAAAGAAAGAAGAGAGAGAAAGAAAAAAAGAGAGAGAGAAAGAAAGAAAGAAAGAGAGAAAGAGAGAAAGAGAGAAAGAAGGAAGGAAGGAAGGAAGGAAGGAAGGAAGGAAGGAAGGAAGGAAGGAAGGAAGGAAAAATAGTGCTGTAATAGCGTTGTGTGGTGACAGATGGTAGCCACACTTGCGGTGAGCTCTGCATAATGTATAGAGGTGTCCAGTCACTATGTTGTACACCTGAAACTAATGTAACACTGTGTGTCAACTATATTTCAATTTTTTTTCCTTTTTTTTTTTATTAACATATAATGTATTATTTGCCCCACAGGTACAGGTCTGTGAATCATCGGTCTTACACAATTCACAACACTCCCCATAGCACATACCCTCCCCAATGTCCATCACCCAATCACCCCATCTCTCCCACCTCCCCCCCTCCAGCAAACCTCAGTTTGTTTCCTGAGATTAAGAGAGTCTCTTATGGTTTGTCTCCCTCTCTGGTTTCATCTTGTTTCATTTTTCCCTTCCTTCCCCTATGATTCTCTGTCTTGTTTCTCAAATTCCTCATATCAGTGAGGTCATACGATAATTGTCTTTCTCCGATTGACTTATTTTGCTTAGCATTAATACCTTCTAGTTCCAATTTTTTTAAAACAGGGAAAAAAATAAAATAAAATCTCCCATCTTTGGAATGTCTCTCAGTTTAGCCAAAATGACTAGAAAGTAAAGAGCTTTTTGGCTTCCCTTCCACACCAGCCCAAGGAGGCAATATCTTTTTCCTGGGCACTCCTGGCTCTCTCACCTTTCCTAGGGTTGTAACAATCATCTCTACCTTTCAAAGAATATGCACCTACCGACATTGTGGGTGTCTTCTGAGTACTGACTCCCCACTCCATCCCAAAACCTTACAAGAAAAAAATTCTTCACATCATTTGGTCACTCTCTAATAGCCATATTTTACCCAACATGAATAAATATGTTTATGGTTCTGTGTGTTTCTATTGCCATAACTGGATATATTTTTTTAAACAAACTGGGGTAAAATTACAAAGTCTAATTTTGTAAATAAGCAAGATAGCATATACAAAATTCAGCTGGGACTGGGGGCCAGAGAAGTATAAGGCCTATGAGAACTAGTAAGGGAAAATATAATTTTTAAATGCTAAAAAAAGTGTTATTTAATCTGAAGAATTTTTTTTCAGAATTGAAAGAGACATCATAGAGTAGTGTTTAGGATGCAGAGCTTTTGAGAACCTTAAGAAATAGGCAATCCATTTGCAACGACGTGGATGGAACTAGAGGGTATTATGCTAAGCAAAATAAGTCAGTCAGAGAAAGACAATTATCACATGACCGCTGATATGAAGAATTTGAGAGGCAGGGCAGGGGGTTATGGGGGGGTGGGGAAGAGAAATGAAACAAGATGGGATGGGGAAGGAGACAAACCATAAGAGACTCCTAAACTTACGAAACAAACTAAGGGTTGCTGGGAGGTGGGGGGGGCGGGTAGGGATACGGAAATTGGGGAGGGTATGGGTTATGGTAAATGCTGTGAAATGTGTAAGCCTGATGATTCACAGACATGTACCCTGTGGTAAATAATACATTATATGTTAATAAAAAAATTAAAAAAGAAAAAAGAAAAAAAAAGAAATAGGCAATCATCATTTGGAGGGACTCAAAAGACTGACTATAGATCAAGAAAGAAATATTTGTCCATGAATGGTTGAAACTGAGATGAAGCACTGGAGATACAGGCTAGCTATTAATATGTCATTGACAGGGAATATAATGATCTCAAAATTAAATTCAAATCAATTGGGCTAGCATAGTCAGATTACAAAATAAATATCTACTACTACCATATGTGAAAAAGAAAACAAATCTAATCTTTTCTCTGAACCACATTCTACTGAGTTACAGGAAAATTTAAACTTTCAATTCACATTCTCTAAATCACTTACATTTATTTAATCTGAAGAATTCAGTTTCCTTCTGGTTTCCTTCTAGTGTACACTATTCCCTCTCAAGAAATATATTCCGCGGATTCTCCCTGTACTCTCCTAAAATTGCCAGAACAGTATTTCCCACCCCACTTGCTCTTCTACAATGTGACCTTGCCATTCCCCACCAAGAAATGGTGTCAAGGTCCCTTCCCCTCAAATCTAGATTTATTTGTGATTGCTCCAAACAACAGAGTATGACAAAAGTGACACTATGTGACGTTCAAAGTGAGGTCATAAAAAGTGATAAAGCTTCCATCTTGACTACTGGGACACTTGCTGTTAAACCCAGAGCTGCCATATAAGGAGTCCAACTACTCTAAGGCTTCCATGTTTTGAAAACCATGGCCACAGGTAAAGGCCAGGTGGAGGTGTTCCGGCTGGCAGCCGCAGATGAGGTCTTAACCAACAGCCAACATTGCCCACCAGACATGCGAATGAAGACACCTCCCAATGATTGCAGCCCCAGCAACCAAGCTACTTTCAATCAGTGAGTGTCTTAGATAAGGCTTTAGACATATGTTGGAGATAAAGCATCCTCACTATGTCTTGTCCAAATTTCTGATTACAAAATCTATGAGCGTCATAACATGGTTGTTTTATACCAGTAAGTGTTTGAGTGTTTTTCTATGTAGCAGTATGCAATATTCTCTCTCTTGCGGCTCCACCCTCATAGTGTCTGGGAATATCAGGGCTCGGTGTTATGGCAGAAGGTGACACTGCATGTCAGCAGTGTCCTCAGGATCCTTTCTAGTTTCTGTTGTTACATTACTGTTCTGATCTAATTCCTGAACTCAGACCTACTATGGTGTGATAAGCCTACTGAAGCATCATGATGACATCTACCGTGAGAGTCTGTGACATTGGATCTGTGACTCTGTCCTTTACACTGTCTTTAACTTTGGGTCTCAGATGGTCCACTGATACTAACAGTCCCTCCATATCCTCTCAACCAGGAGATAAGGAAATTTCTTAATCCCTTCATACTCTGTACATACCATTGGAGCCAAGAATGCTGCCTCATGCCATCTATTAGTTAACTCCCTTCATCATATCTGTGCTTTCAAGTTTGCCATATTGGATAAGGTCAAATACAAGATTCTCTCTGAGTTTTGCAGTGTCTTAGTTTGCTTCCATTAGACCCTATGATGTGGATGTTTCTACTGCATGCACTAGGTTCTATTCCTCAAAGGAGGAAAATGATGGCATGGAAATCTGACCTCTTTACCACATCTCCTTCTCTCTTCTCATTTCCCAAATCCACATGATAAGAAAAGAAGGGCATCCCTTCTTCTTCTTCCCTGGCAAAGACTTTCCTCCATTATAACTTCCTCCTTTCCAGCAGACATTAAGCCTGAAATCCCAGCCTCAATAAAAGAAGGGGTATCTTCCCTACACTAAAGAATGAATAGTATAATCCAAGCCACCAGGCATGGTTTATCATCTGAAAGTCATAAAGTTACGGGGGGAAAAACCCATATCAGTTTAATACCATGGAAATATTCCTGTTTCACTAAGGAGTATTACAATTTTCCAATCTTCAAATGGAAAAGTGAGATAAAAAGCATCTGCTTTACCATTGATTTATTTATTAAACACTTCTTTACTTAGTAGAAATATAATATGGTTGCAATGTATTGAGATCATATTTTTTTAAAGTACAGTGGCAGGTTTTCACATCCCTCATTCTATTAACAAATATATAATTAAAGAGCTAAAAATAAAAATCATTTATAATATGGATTCAAAATCATTACCTTTCTCTGAGTGTCTTTATGTCATTCTGGTCAATCCTCAAAACTTCCACGGGACAGATTTATTAAGACAATGAATATTTGCTTATTTCTTTGAACTTGTTATTCATCATCCATTGTCCATTTTAAAAGTGGGCTATTTTTGAAGAAGCTGTCCCCTCAACACAGCACTTAAAGAAATAGAAAAATGCCCTGTCTCCATTACTTAATCATATGCAAGGCCATCGACAATAATGTCAATCTAGAATTGAGTAAGAGTCAGTGTACGAAGTGAAATCTCTATAAGGGACTCTGGAAATTTAAAGTACATATGTCTGACTAAACCCTAGTCTATGTGTGGTCAATACATTGACCAATCTTCTGTTGTTTTAAAGTCAAGAGCCAATTACTACACAAAATAGTGGCAATATGTTTATTGCAATTCAATCACTAAAACTAGTCTAATGAGAATTTTTTTATCATATAAACAATAAAATGTGCTTCTGAAAAAAAAAGGAAATATGAAGAAGAATCAAATATGGATAATACCTCATTATCCACCTCACTTAATTTATACTATCATGCCATGTTTATGAAACCAGAGAGGGGGAAAAAAATTAAATTCACCTACATTTAAGTTGCTAAAAGACAAGAGCCCTAGCCATCTTGTTCATCTTTGTATTTCTAACACTGGCATCTGGTACATAAGCATTCCTAATAAATGAATGAGCTTAGTCCAACTATTTTACAACTGAGGAAACTGAGATAGAGAAAGGTCATATGTCTTCTCCCCTCTTTCAGTATGAACAATGAAGTTGCTAAAATGAATCTATACTATGACTGTTTCATTAATGTGGCTTACATATGGGAGTGCCTAGGGGACTCAGTCAGTTGGACGTCTAGCTTCAGTTCAGATCATGATCTCAGGGTCCTGAGACTGAGCCCTGCATCAGCTCCCTGCTCAGTGAGAAGTCTGCTTCTTCCTCTCTCTCTGCTCCCCTCCCCTGGGCCCCTGCTCATGCTCTCCCTCTCTCTCTCTCTCTCTCAAATAAATAAATAAAATATTTTTTTAATATTGCTTAAATATGTCTATGGTTTATCAGCTACATATATATGTTTAGCATCTGTTCAAGCAGTCTAATTCAAAATTGACAAGTATACTCAACTATATTTAGATTCTTTTTGCTTATATTGGTTATTTTTGCTTCTGATTGAGAGTTGGCAATTAAACAAAGAAAACAGGAAGAAATAAGGTATATAAAATAGTCAGTCAGTTTTGGACTTATGATTTCACTATACCTTAAGCTAAAACTTTTCTTTGGAGCTAATGATAGTAAGAGACACTTCAGTGCAATACTATAATTTAAGTAATTCTGCATACTTAAAGCACTTTTGATGAAGACCAAAATCTTAAAAAATGTCATGATATTGAAAATCAGGTTGTACCAAGGCTATGTTACTTTAATTTATATTATCTATTATCTGTTGTTTAGAATTTGTTTCCTACTTGTTGAATAGAAATGTATGATAAAGGAGAAATATATTTTAATGGTGGTTATTCCTAAAGTCCTTTTCTGTGGTATATTGAAACTTTCACCTAAATTCAGTAATATTTACTGTATGATAACCAGAATTGCCTACCCTTATTGGAGTTTATAGTCAAAAGGAACAAAGGCACACAGAGAAAAAATTAAAATATAATTGAAAAGTGCTTCCTATGTTTTAGAAGCAAATATTAGAAATGATTAACTGCCTGGAAAACCTCAGAGGTACTTTTAGAGGTGATTTTGAGCCAGGATTTAAATAATATGGAGGAAGTTATCAGACAAAGGAAAGTGGAAAGAAGAAATAAAACACACGTCCTAAAGAAAACACTCACAATTACACAGACAAGTGAAACAACCAACAAGTATAAGGAATGCCCAATGATTTTTCTGTGACTGAAACAGACAATATAAAGAAGGAGAGTTTTATTAGTATGATTCTCAAAATACAGGCTGAAATCAGATTACGAAGGACTTTTACTTCATGACAATGAGTTTTAGCTTCATTTTATAGTAATGGAAAGTAATTTCCAAGCAGGAGAGTAACATAATTTGGTTTATAGATTAGAAAAATAATCAACTGGAATAATGAAGACGCTAAAGCCAAAATATTGTAACAAGGCTATTTAAATGGGTGAAATTTGATGACAAGAGCTGTAACAGAGAAAGAATGGAAAGGAGGGAATAGATTGTGGTTATCTTTGAATGGTATATTCTTTTTTAATTTTTTTATTTAAATTCAATTAATTAACATATAGTGTATTATTAGTTTCAGAGGTAGAGTTCAGTGATTCATCAGTCTTATATAACAACCAGTTCTCATTACATTCCATGCCCTCCTTAATGTCCATCACTTGGTTACCCCATTTCTCCACCACCCTCCCCACCAGCAGCTCTGTTTGTTTCCTATAATTAAGAGTCTCTTATGGTTTGTCTCCCTCTCTGATTTAGTCTTGTTTCATTTTTCCCTCCCTTCCCGTATGCTCCTCTGTTTTGTTTCTTAAATTCCATGAATAGTACATTCTAAAGTACTTGATGACTGATTAACTATGGACCATAAATGGAAGAGATCAATCAAAATTTCTAGGCTAGGCAACTGAATTGATGCTGACAATTTTAACCAAAGAGAATGTACTAAAAAGAAAGAATCAGGAGGTCATAGCATTTGTAAGATTCAACAGCAATTACTTGAAATCTGAAATTAAAAAACTGAAAAATTGACTTATTTTTTATTCAACCAGTTAAATCAATCAGTTATGATTTCTCACCACAAAGAAAAGCTATATGAAGCCATACCAAGGGCCTGCTCAATATTCTGCTCCTGTCAACTCCATTAAGGCATATTTCAATGTGGACATATGCAAAAAAGATAAGAGACTTGATATACTCTAACTTCCCTAACTTCTCATAATAAAACCAGCGGGAGTGTAAACTTATATCCCAATCCTGACATCACATTCCATGTGGAGAGATATTTATTAGCTTCACACTCTTGTCCCTCCTTTCCTCCACAGTCAGCCCTTGGGGAGATATGTAGGATTACCTAACAATTCGATGAGTTTGGAAGGTGTGTTAGTTCAAGTCTTCTGAGAAGCAGATGCAAAATGGGGTTAGACATGCAAAAGATATATTGGGGGAAATGCCTGTGAAGGATGAGAAGAAGGGAGCCAGGAAAGGCGGAAGAGAGTCATCACAGAGATACAGATCTGACATCTGCTAAAGAGAATTGGTAAGAAGAGTCTCAGACTACAAATGCCATTCCAAGAGAGGTTTGGCAAGGCCAACTGGGAGCCTTAGGCTAATGCTCCTTAAAGGAGTCTGCAGGTATGGGCTGGCACCAGGCCCCAAGCTGGAAGCAGCCTGCAGGTGGCTTTAAAGCAATTATAGGATTGGCTCCAGAAGGGCAGAAATTAGGGCAATTAGTCAATTACACTCCTTGCTGCAGAGGATGTAAGAAGTGTATTTTCACGGTTGCCACAGAATGAGAAACTGAGCATGTGTCATCTGGCTCCTTCCTCTCTCCTTTCTCTTGGGCGCTGAACTCCCTTCGAAGATTATATTCTTTACTGCTCCAGGTCAGGACATAAGATTTACCAATGTGGTGGGTAAGGAGGACTGCATTTATTTTGGAGGGAGGAAATATCTGGTACTTGGGGCCAGAGACTTTGTAACAGAGAAGAGAATTAAAATTTGGAGACTGACATAAACCAAAGTGACTGAAGCTTCCGGGGTAGCTATAATACATGGCTTCAATTTTTTTTTTTTACTTTGACCATGTAGCTTATAACAGGCTATCTTGGAGTTCACAATTAGGCCATTATTTTTTTTCTGCCCTGGCTTGACAGATGTTAAGCCCTAAACCCCATCGTTTTTTTTTTTTCACTACGTGGTAACCACAAGCTCTTTCCTTGGGTGTAGGGCTACCAAAGATATGCAAGGCTGTAGGTTTCACCAAAGACCTGATCTACAGCTGCCTCAAGCAGGCTCAGGATGTGAGATATTGCTGCTTGACCTTGAACCACACAGGTGCCACTTCCTAAGAGGTGCGGCTAAGGCAAAATTCAACTACAGGAAGTGCTCTTTTTATACACAGACCTATCAGACAGACATAACAACATTTGCTGCTATTATTCTGAAAGTAGCACCTGCCACACCTGACCTTTACGTGTGCTACACTACACTACGCTCGTAAGGTTCTAGGTTTAGGTTATCAATGTCAGGCACCGATAAATATTACAAAGAAGTACAAAGATGAGAGGCTTTGAATATGCGATGGGAAAGAGGATTTCCTCAAATAAGATTTTCTGTCTGGAGCTTCCAAATTTTAAATTTGTAAACTTTTAAAAATAACAACAGTGTCTCAAATGCCCCTATGTGGAGGAGGAGGCAGCAAACAGATGTGGATTCTTCCCCATATGTGCGTAATGGAACAATTAACCTGATTTCTCCCACTTGTGTTTATGAATTCTGAAACCAACTGGTAGAGACTGGCACGAGAACAAGACTAAATCAAGAATATTTTCTCTGAGCGCCTTTAGTCAGATATTATTGAGCCTCTACTGGGGTCTTTGGCAAACAATACTTGGTTAGACTAAGTCCTGGGTTCTGATTCTGGGAACATTATTTTGCCTTGTGTAACGATTCTAGGAACAGAGAATTGGCTCATTTTGAAAACTGCTGCACGTGTGCCTAGAACTGTGCTAGTCTGATGTGTCCTATTTACCATTTTGTCTCTTTAAAAGTAGCTCGCAAAACACTTGACATTAAAACTCCTGAGCCGTTGAAGGATAAGGGTCTATACCCATTCTAGGAAGAGACAGCCTAGCCTGCAGATTTTATTATTTTTTAAATTATTTTTTTAACTTTTTAAATTTATTTAAGTGATTGCTACACCCCACGGGGGGCTCAAACTCCCGATCCCAAGATCAAGAGTTGCCTGCTCTTCCAACTGAGCTAACCAGGCACCCCCAGGCTGCAGCTTTAAAAAAAACCCATGTTTACCAAGCACTGAGAAATTACTCCAGCTGAGACTAAGTAGAATATTGAGTTAAAAAGGATGGATTTGTAGCTTAAATTTCTTTGGCATTTTACAACACAAGGGCAACAGAATTTGATTTTGGACTTGATTTCCTTCACACTGCTTCTTAAGCTTGAATTTATGGTTATCTTCTTCCTGCTCCTCCAGATCACTCTCTACTCCGTACACGGCAAACGCTGCACGGGCTCCTTACCCTGTGACCCCCCCGCTGGATTCCACCAGTGGAAAGCAGCAGTAAGAGAGGAGCAAACTAGGTTGGGGTGTTTATCCCGCTGGCTCCTTCCCTGCTGGGTCACGAGTCGGCCGCATCCTTCCATTTACAGTAGCCCTCTCCATATAACCACTTTCTGCAGATTCTGAGGCTCTTCCCCTTCTTGTGCCTCCTCAGGCCTAGGGTGGTGACACGAACTCGACCTTGGTAACCCCAGAATACAGCCTATCCTTGTTAGTTCCCCTACACTCTATGTGCTCTGGTATAAACCATCCTTTTAATAAAGGGATTGTTTAAAAATAAATTAAAAACTCTTCTCAACCACCCAGTTTGAGTGTGCCATCCACTCCCTGCTAGAACTTGACAGATACAACTTGAAAGGGAAATTAAGTTTACAACTTTAATTTCTTTCTGGGAATTTGATAATAAGAAGGGAATTGTATTTTATGACTTGTCATTTGCTCTCTTTGAAGAACCTCTAATAGGATATGTGGTTATGATGGATATGTGGTTGGATACCTTTGGGATATAAAGTAACGTATAAGTGAACTTCATTATTGAGTGCAGAGTGGCTTTGGAGGAGTTAATTTGTTTATTTAGTTTGAAGAAGTTAATTTAATTGGTTATTGTTATGACTTATGTTAGAGCCTTTTGGGTAAAAAATCTGTACTGCCTACCAGTGGTCCCCAGGAGGTACTCAATAAAGCAGTGACTAGTATTTGCAGGGCAGCCTCTAAGAAGTGGGGGAAGGGTCATCCTGAGAGACTGTTGCCCCCTTTCCCACTAGAAATGACTACAGCTCGGGGTGACTAAAGATTTAACGGTTAAGCCCAGTGGATTAAGAATGCAAAGACCTCAGAAATTCTAGTAGTCACAGATACTGATTGCCCACTCCTATTGTTGCCTTTGAGGCAGAGGGAACCCCCTTAGTAAAGCACCCCTGGCCTCCCTCTACCTCATTCATGATCCGCTAAATTACTTACATGACTGGTGAGTCTGAAGGAGAGAGTAGATCTAAAAGCCCTTTTCTCTACACTTTCCATCCTCTTAGCGAGGCCCTGCCTACAGTGGGTGGCAAGTCCACGCAGCTCCAGCCACAGTCCTTGCCCTTTGCTCTATGGTGCGTGTACAGGGAGCTGCCTGAATTCAGACAGTTACGAGTTGGTGACAAAATTGGCCTAAATTCAGAACTCTGTATTAAAAAACACGTATATGTGCAAATATAGGCCACATTCTGAAATATTAGCTTTGTGTGGAATAAAGATAGTATCTGGATTTCCACCTGCCTTGTTCCTGGTGGAAGAGAGGTAATGTTTATTTGTCCCCTTCAATGGTCCCTGACAGATACTAAGTTAAATGCTTGTCAGACTAAATTTCATATTTTGCCAATATAATTTCCTAGGGGTTAACTGCACAGTGCATAACATTTAAGATAATTACTATCATTAACCTACCACCAAACACTAAGTTGTGATTTCATTACTTGTTTCACAAATCAGGTAGAAGATAGAATGCCCAGCCAAAGTGCAAAGCATTAAAATCATATAGCAGGGGTGCCTGGGTGGCTCAGTGGGTTAAAGCCTCTGCTTTCGGCTCGGGTCCTGATCTCAGGGTCCTGGGATCAAGCCCCGTATCGGGCTCTCTGCTCAGCGGGGAGCCTGCTTTCCCCTCTCTCTGCCTGCCTCTCTGCCTCCTTGTGATCTCTCTCTGTCAAATAAAGAAAATCTTTAAAAAAAAAATAAAATAAAATAAAAATAAATAAAATCATATAGCAGTGAATGAAATAATGAAAGTAACAGATCTACCATTGTTTGGAAAATTCCAATATATTTAGCTAAAAGGAGTCCGTAATTTTTAAAAAGCATTTTAAAACTAAATTATAATAAATGGTAGAATTTTTCCCTTAGTGCTACCTTTACAGACTCTTCCATCATTTTCTGTTCAGACAAAGTATCGGGTTTTTTCCTTCTCCTTTGTCCTCGGTATATAGAACAAAGGTCAAACTCTGCGAATACATCTCTGTGGTTAACTGTAAGTACTGATGATGGTGTCTGGTAAAATTCCTGCTGACACCAGGTCAGCATGAATGATAGAAAAAAACATTGCCCTGATAAAAGAGGCAGACCTTTCCTTGTTTGGTGTCATGTTTGATATCCAAGGGAGCACACACAGAAAATGTTGGTTGACAAAGACCTATTATTATGTGAAAACTATTAGAGTTGAAAAGAGGAAAATTTATACTTGAGAGAAATATTTCTGTATTAAACAATTGAACAGTTGCTATAGCAGGGCTACTGAAGGTCTATGGACAGATCTGTTCAGAAAAAGATAATGCTGGTGAGGAAATTTCCTAACTCAAATCACCATGAGCCCAGTGTTAGTACTGGTGATTTTGAGACCCATGCCTCTGGCAGATCTCACGTCATAAACAAGCCCTCCTTTCACCAAGGTTTGAGTGGCCTGTGCTTGATGCTAAGGACGTAAGATGACTTATCTCAGAAGGAAAGCTATGTAAGCAGCACGGGCCAGAAGGAGAATGGGTTGAGCAGACCAGTTCTCATGGCTCTGCCGAGAGAACCTAGAGATTCACAGTAAGTTGTTCTATGCATGAACTACTATCCAAAAGGAGGAAACGATACATGAGGAAGGAATGGCTATTTCCTAAGTTAGCAGTGTTTTGTATTATCTCTTCATCTCGTGCTCATCTGACACGGTTCACTGAACAGTGTCTGGGGCAGGAACTTTGCTAGGTAAAGGACATATCTGCTCCCAAGAAACACACGATCTAGTTAAGGATATAGAATGTATTCATAAAAAGACAAATAACGAATAGGTCATGTAATAGGTCATGATGAATGATGCTAAATATCCCAGTTTTAGGGAAATATACCAATGTCAGGCTATTATGATTACCTTAACAAGAGCACAGAACCAGACCACATCCTTGAGGATTCGGTGGAGTTTTCTCCAGACAGGAGGAGTTTTCCTATTTCAATCATCCTAAAAGTCATTAAACAAGAGGGCTGGGTTCCAGAGAGTGAGTGGTGAGAAACTAGAGGAAATTCAACTCTTTATGGGCAGGAGCATTCGATATATGAAGAGGACTGAGAATCCTGGAATGTTTCAAATGGTGGGGTTCGAGCTCTCCCTGGTCAGAGGAGACAGGCTGTAAGCAAGGCAAAGAATGAGCCTCCAAGTGCCCATAGGAGTGCGTCCAGGTTTAGGCAGTGGTTGTCAGGAATTCTCTGATTTAAGTGCCTCTTCTTTCAACCATGATGCGTCGGTGAAGCCTAAGCAAGAATCACCATCGGTGTCAGTTGTGTTGTGGATCATGAAGAAAGGCCTGGTGCACGCATTTGGGAAGGAATGACACCAGTGAGAGCAGTGTCTCCTGCCCGGAGCCGAGAGAAGAATGTCAGTGTGGAGTAAGGAGGGAAAGGTTGGGAGCCAGGGGAGCTGGGCAATGCAAGGAGTACCAGGCAAAGTGGCTGTCTCATAAGGATCAGTGTCAGGAAGCGGAAGCAGCATGAGGATCAAGTGAAGAAGACTGGAGAGAAGAGACTGAAGGGTTTGTCTCTGAACAGATGAGAAGCGGTACTCTGGGAATGGCCATAACTGCGGAGGTTCATTCTGATGAACCTCATTTCCTGACAATTAAGCTAATGGGAGATCTGCCCTAACAATCTGCATATAAAGATAAAGTTTGCTTTGATTTGATAATAACAGATTAGATAACTTAAGGCTCCACTATTCACAGGGTAACCATCTGTCCCTTTGCCCAGGTCAGTCCCAATTTATGCCAGTTGTCCCAGTGCAATTACCAACAGTACTCATTTTCCTATCAACAGAAGCCCAGTCTGAATAATAAATAATGTGGTCACCCTAACTAAGCCCTGCATCAATGACACAGAAAAGAAACACAATTTCAGGAGGGGAGACATCATTGAAGGAAGGAAATTAGATCGGAAATGTGTTCTAAAGGAAGGCAGGGCTTAAAGACAAAAAAGTCATGATTTTATAGGAAAAAGAATAATATGTCAAAATAAACGCAATGAGGCATATCTGCCATTTCTTTTGCTGAGATATACTGAATTCTTTCCATGTGTCACGCACAATTTTCTGTGATTTTATATGTATGAACACTTTTACTCCTCCTAATAACCCTATGAAGTATATACTCTGACCAGTCCTTTTCTAATGAGGCATACGGAGTTTAATTTACTCAAACTATACAGTGAGATGGTGGCAGAATAAGTATTAAACAGACAGCCCAGCCTTTCTATAATAGACCGCCTATCAGAGAGTAATATGCACATTTATTTTGCTAAACTTTCTGACGAAAGAATGGTTGTAGATAAAGTTGGCAAGATGGATTAAAGGGTCTGCAGTGCCTTCATACAGCATTTGCACTTCATTCTTTACACAGTATAGAGTTAGTGAAGGGTTCTGAGATATTGATTTGAGTAACTCATTTTCAGAAGGTTTATCTTTGAGAATAGCATGCAGAGGGAATAAGAATTAGACTTGTGAGAAATCACAGTGGTTTATCTTCTCAAATGTATTTTACATGTTACCTCTCACTTTATATGTAGATAGGTATGAACATGGGTGACATCTTTAAGAATTGTTTGCAACTAAAATTTGAGGAGAATAAGACTAATAATAATCAAAACACAGACAAAGAAAGTAACTGGGGAGGGATACATAAATCTATTTGAGCATACAAACATTTCTTATTTAGAGATATGGATCTAAAACAAAGCCCCAGAGCTGAGTGTGAAGGAAGCTGAGTGGAGAAGAGGACTGTGTTGAAGAGGAAAAGGAGAAAGGATCAGTAAGGTTATAAAATGAGATCCGAAATTTCAGTTCAAAACAAGCAAGAATTTTCAAACAGCTACAACTATTCAAGGGTGAACAGGTTTGATGTGATTCCATGAGTATCTGATCCCAAATGGCTCTAGTCTAAAAGGTCAATCTACTGAATGATATACGAAAATTGCAAAGAAGTATAACTGACACAGTATCTATTTAAAAGAAGACAGTATGTGTTTAGTAGATGAAAGAGTAACATGCAGAGTATATATACTGTGAGTAAATAGGTAAGAGAAGGACAGATAGGTAAAATGGATACTGACCAGATAAATGGATAGATAGGCAGGTAAGTATTATCACACTGTTTCACCAATCTCCCAGTTTCCAAAATGTAGAAACCTAAGCAAGACAACACTCCAAGAGTTTAAGACCTATGCCTGAATAATGATTCACATGGTCCAATTATCAGTAAATGGGAAAAGGAAAATGACTGAAGGTTTTAGTAATTATTTCTAACATCTGGATCTGGACAATTAGTACTTATTCTTGAGGTTAAAATTGGATAGTATTTCACATTATTAAAAATCTAGTGAGGGGGCGCCGGGGTGGCTCAGTGGGTTAAAAACCTCTGCCTTCAGCTCAGGTCATGATCTCAGGGTCCTGGGATTGAGCCCCGCATCGGGGCTTCTCCCCCTCTCTCTGCCTGCCTCTCTGCCTACTTGTGATCTCTCTCTCTCTGTCAAATAAATTTTAAAAAATTTAAAAAAAATCTAGTGAGTATTGGAATTTGGGGAGATCATTTCCCCTAAAAGATAAAAAATAAATACTTGAAAGTATTCCTTTTCACAGCCTATAAGGAAAATGAATTCATCAGGCTTCCTCATAAACATCAACATTTGGGGCATCCTATGTACAATGTAGTGTTTTCCGAGATGTTAGATTATAAGTGTTTGTGTCTACGATATAAAAATGCAAACTGTATTCCTGAAACTTTTAATTATATTCATCTCAAATAATAAATTTTAAAAATAATTGCTTGAAACATCTATGAAAGCAAACTAGTTAAAATCATAAACATTAGGGTGCCTGAGTGGCTTAGTGGGTCAAACGTCCAACTCTTGGTTTTGGCTCAGGTCATGATCTCAGGGTCAGAAGACTGAGTCCACAGGGAGCCCCGCATGGACCCCTGCGTCAGGCTCCATGATCAGGGGGTTATCTGCTTGAAATTCTCTCTAGCTCTCCCTCTGCCCACCCCCCACCCACTCACCCTCTCTCTCTAAAATAAATAAATATTTAAAAAATCATAAACATTATATTCACCCTATTTTATACACACACACACACACACACACACACACACACAGAGGAGTGCCTGACTGGCCCAATCTATAGTGTGCAACTCTTGATCTTGGGGTCATGAGTTTAAGCCCCACATTAGAGGTAGAGATTACTTTAAAAGAAAAAAGCTCGGGGTACCTGGGTGGCTCAGTTGTTAGGTGTCTGCCTTCAGCTCAGGTCATGATCCCAGGGTCCTGGGATCGAGGCCCACATCAGGCTCCCTGCTTGGCAGGAAGCCCACTTCTCCCTCTCTCACTCCCCCTGCTCGTGTTCCCTCTCTCGCTATCTCTCTCTCTCTCTCTCTCTTACTGTCAAATAAATAAATAAATAATCTTAAAATTAAAAAAAAGTTAAAAGAAAAAACTGAATATATATACATGTGTATATATATGTGTATGTATAAAGACACATACACACATAAATAGCATATGTATAGTTTCATTTCTTTTTAGGTAGTTTATACCTCATGGTAGCCCAAATGAAAATTCCAACAAGGAATCAGACACCTGTCTTCTAATGCTTATATATTATTTTGAAAAACAATGAATTCTGCAGATGAACAATAAAAATATTTTCATTTTTAAATCATTTATTTCAGCAGAAAGACAACCAAAAGGTTTTTTTTCTTTTTTACTTATAGTTCTAGGTTATATAATGAAGTCATTATTTCCAGAAAATAATTCCCTTTCCAACTGCTTGAAACCACTGTCATAATAATTTGATTTAGATTGGAAAGTAACAATCATAGTTTCTTTTCAATTAAGAGACATACTTCATTTTCCAATACCTCCATTTCTTCATTTCTCCTAAAACTCATTACAAGTCAAATAATTTTATTCAGCCCAAGTAACTTCTGGAAATACAATCAAAGGTTAGAGTATAATTGTGAAGTTTTAATGTTGTCCTTTATCTTTTTCTTGGGAACATTTTATATTAACAGGTAGAAACTCCAACTTTTAAAAAAATATTTCCTTAAGGTATAACATCAGCTATAAAAATAAATATTTATTTTGACCTTATGACCATGATTTATCTTTATTCCTAGAAAACCAGCCCATGGCACAGGTCAAAAAACAAATATTAAATGTCTCTATGTCTTCCTCACAGGTCTATCAGAGCTCCAGGACCAAAGTCACCGTTACCATATTAATCACAAAATATTTTAAAAACTTTCACTCAAATCTGGTCTTCACAATCTGGTCTTCACAATACCCAAATCCAAGTATCCCAGAGCAGATCAACAATAACAAAGTTATACTATTCTGCTATTTTATGCTAATATAAACTCATATTTTCAACTCACTTGACAAGCATTTATAGAGGGTTTACTGTGAGCCAGCTTCTCATAACAGGTGTTATCAGGGTAGAGAGATAAATCTAATTAGACAAAGATCATACCCTGGAAATAAGCAACCAGAGTATATATGTTAGGGAAGATGATAAGTTATAAGATACGTGCACAAATAACATAATTTTAGGAAAAATGGAATAGGTGACCTTAGAAAGGTACCAAAAAGGGACATCTGGGTGACTTAGTCGGTTAAGCCTCTGCCTCTGGCTAAGGTCATGATCTCAGGGTCCTGGTATCGAGCCATGTCAGGCTCCCTGCTTGATGAGGAGTCTGCTCCTCTCTCTTCCACTGTCTCTCACCCCTTGCTTGTGCTCCCTCTATCTCTCAAATAAATAAATAAAATCTTTTAAAAAAAAAGAAAGAAAAGAAAAGGAAAGAGAAAGGTACCAAAATAAAAGGTACAAACTATTAATTACCTCAGTGATCTGCAAATCTTGATGCCTGGGATCTTCTGTAAGGTTCTAAATTCTGAATTTAAGTTGTTCATATAACTTTCTTTGCTTATTTATTCACAACAGTTCTTTTAAGATCTTAATGATCCCGTAACACTCTACTATACAACGTGATCAAGTGGCAAGCACACACAGTTAGAAACAAGTAAATCTAATCTCCTAGTGAGGCTGCTCCATTTACCAGCTGTTTGGGAGTTATTTAACCTCTCTGTGGCTTTGTGTAGTCAACTGTATTTTGTAAAAGTGGTCACACTGATTCTTCCCTTTAGAACCTTGTCTCTCCTCTATCAAGAGAAGTCAATTTCTTCTCCTCTTAAAATTGGGCATTCCTCATAGTCACAGAGTCATTTAATAAACAGAATGTGGCAAAAGTTAACACTGCCATAACTTCCCCACTAGTCATAGTGTATACTCTCTCTCTCCTCTCAAGAGGTACTTTACCTTTTCTCTCCCCTCTCAACACTTACCTTTAAAATCCATCCACCATGCTCTTAGGAACTGCAAACTAGTCCATGTGAACATAAAACAGAAGTCCTTCTCATCCACCAGCATCAACCCTTGGACTTGTGAGTGGAGGAGACTTCAGATGATCACAGATCCAGCCTTCAAAAGCTCCATTTGAGGTCTCAGACATTGCAAAGAGAGACAAGTCATTCCCACCTGAATTCCTGATTCATAGATCCATGGGCATAAAGATGTTTATTTTCGTGTAATTTGTAGAAAAGGACACTACATTCCTCATCTGGAAAAAGAAAATAACAACAGTATCTGGAGAGTTACTTTGAGTATTAAATGAGACAATATTAAGTGTTTAGTATATAGCCAGACACATGGATATACTAAACAAATGAGAATTACTACTACCATGTTAGTCTCTCTCAAAGGCTGTCCCCTCTACTACATTAAACATTATCTTGCCTCTTCTTTTCACCTCTCTGGTAGAAAAAGTTTCCATTCTGAAAGTACACCCTTAGAAATGTTCAAGAGCTACACCAGCCTGTAGTTTATGAGGAGCAAGGTGGCTTTTAGCTAGTAGTTTGTAGCCCTGATTCCTTCCAGTAAACTTTAACTCTGAAGGTAGGAATTAACAGAATGAAAGGAATGGTTAGAATAGCCAAGAGTGGAACAAAGTAAACAAAAACTCCTTTGTGATGAACCTGCTTTCTAATTTTTTTCGGTTGTCACTTCAAGCAATATGTACTTGTATAAAATCACACACATATACATACACACACATGCAAATTCACCATTTGGAATGAGCACTTCTGTGAATAGAAATCATGAAAGTATCCAGAGCATCAATTTAAATATTTCAATTTTCTATCCATTCATTCATTCATTCATTGGACAGACCTCCACTTAGCACCCTGTATATGCCAGAAGCTGTGTAGGTGCTAGGAATTCAATGATGAATTCTACATGGTCTCTACTAGCCTCAAAGATAGAGAAACGCATGAAAGCTCTTTATTTTTTGAATTGTTTCTTCTCCCAAAAAATCCTTAACATTTCACTTACATAAAATGTGTTTTAGTGAAAGGGGTAAAGATTTAAAACACATAAGTTATGTAGTAATGCATTTTCAATTTCTATTGATATCCTCCTCTAGTTTTTAACATTACCTTCATTTATCGCTATCTTCATCACCGACACAGACCAACCAACACAATATTTCAAGTAAACTTGCTTTGCCTTATCATCAGTGAACAAGGTCAAGTAATCACAGTATTGCCATATGCGGATGGATGTTACAGTGCACAGACTGCTGTGCACATGAACTTAATAAATACTTGCTAGGCAAGAATTAAAGTATACTGCTGATGAACACCATGTGCAGGGAAAATTTTTAAAAATCAGACACGTTTTTCACAAGTTCCACCATTGCTGCGTGAGGAAGTCATGTTGCTTATTAGGACCAAATCTCCCTAAGTAGTCCTGAATGACCAAACCCCCTATCAACTACCATAACTCATGCTGCCTCAAAAAGGCAGCTGCACTGAAAATGCCTTACTGCTTACTAAAGTCTTCAGTATTCACAGCCCAGAAGTGAGCTGTACATCCTCCCTTACAGCCTAGCAGGACTAACGCCACTTTGTCATATATTCTTACTTAAGTCTTCACCAAAAATCCAAGCACCCATCCACTCTTTATCTCACAACCAAACTGCTTTTATATCCTCTCACATGACCCAATTCCCCTCCTTTGTTTTTCGGCCAGATTTTTGCATAACTGGTTCCTGTCATTGTTCAGGTCTCACATCCAATACCATCTTCTCAAAGATCTTCTCTGACCACAGTAAGTAGGTCTTATGTTACGCTCTATTATAGCACTACTTATTTCATTCACAGCAAGGTCCCAATTTGTAATTATAATTTAGTTGTTCTGGTTTATTTGCTTAGGACTTTTTTGTTTACTTGTTTATTACATACAGGTTTCCAAATTAGACAATAAAGTTCATAAAAGTCAGAAATGATACTCATGTTGCTTACCACTCTACACCCAATGCCTAAATTTAGCACTGGATATGTGCATAATAAATATATGTTGATGAAAAAAAAACCTACTAAATAGTTAACCAAGAATCATATCATTACATAGGCAGAAACATATACTTTGGTCCATTTCCAGTGCTACTATCTTCACAGAGGTGAACACCATTTCTTAACTGATTTGTTCAAACAACTTTTAACTGGTCTCCCAGCTTCTTCTGCTTCACTACTTCCTTTCCTTGTGAATCTGCTCTCTACACACTAACAAAAGTGATTTATAAAAACTAAACTTGAAGAAGAGAAAGTAATTTGAGAATTCTGCTTCTGAGCAGAAAAAAGTTGATCTACTTTTCCTTATTTTTCCCAGTATGTAAAATTAAAAACCCCAGACACTATGTATACAACAAACATTAGAAGACTCTAAAAGGTGCAGAGAAGGCAAATCAGCAGAGACCTATTGACCCAAGGAATGACAGGGTAGTGAGATTCCTGGGCTTTCTTTTTGCCTTAAATATTCCAGATCTGGAGTTGAAGAACTGGCAACCCAGAAAGGCCAATACACACATGCAAAAAGAGCTCAAACAAGAGCCATATACCCTTGGAAATTTGAGAGGGAGAAAATAGACTTGGAAATGAGAAGGGAAGAAGAAGCCAAAGAGAGAGCCTTTTGGTAGTATGTGCATTCCCATTCTCTTCTCTTCATCCCAACTCACCTATTCCTCTTCCTCTAGAATCTGGTATTCAGGTTCCGGATCTCCCTGCTCCACCCGTACGCAGATATCTACAGCAGATATCTACACCGTCACCACCTACCCTGACTCCACCACTACCAGACAGGTCCAGATGTCAGATGGAATTCAGAGGCCAGGAATGAAGAAAAGGAGTGGCAGGAAAATGCAAGTGCAGATAAGATACTGAATTAACCTCTTAGCTTTCAGCAAGTTTTCAAAGTGCCAATGAAGAAGGGAAAAGAGAGAGGAGAGATCTACATTGGTGTGCTTCTTCATACTTGAATATACACTGAGTACTTATGAACAGTTGCAAATTTACTACCACATTCAATTATATGGGGAAGGTTTTGTGAAAGACATGAAAATGTGGGAATTAACTGAAAGAACAAGTTAGTGATTTGCCAAGGTATAGGAAATTTAGGAAAAATTGCAACAATGTCAATGTATCAATTAAACCAAAAAGAAAACTGATTATTCTTGATTATTAATACAAGATTATAACCAATGTTATTGTAAATATACAAATTTTGTAAATTACAAATATTACAAATTACAAATATTGCAAATATACAACCAATATATTGTAAATATACAATGTTATTGTATATTTAAATATATAATAAAATTTAAGCTGTATTAAAATTACACATCAAGAAAAAATATAATTGGATGTGTTTTTTAAGTTTTCATTTTTTTAATTTTAAAAATTTTTTAATTAATTATTTTTAAGTAATTGCTACACCCAATGGAGGGCTTGAACACATGACCCCAAGATGAAGAGTCAGATGTTCTACCAACTGAACCAGCCAGGCAACCGAAGTTTTCATTTTTAAGGTTCAAATTTGTGTAATTGAAACTGAGTGTACTAAGAGATAACTATAACCTTGAAATGAGCATTTAAAATATAAAGTCATTAACATATGCAATATCTTTTGCATATTTTAATCTAGACTTTTCAAATTCTCAATACCTTTTGGTAATAGAAACTAATGTTAAAATCAAATTATATAACTCAAAAACCACACTATAAGATTTGTATACAATATCAGTACCTTATTTTGCTACACAATTTAGTGCCACTTATAATTTTTCTTTAGAAATAACTGAAATGCTAAATTTTGCCACAAGGTGGCTCTTTCAAGATTTTAAATTAACTGCATCATATACGCAGCTCTAAAAAAATCAACTTCCACATACAGAACATATTATCTCTTAAATTTCTTTTAAACTGAATACCTGACATAGAGCCAGTATGGGGAAAGGAGGAAAAAAAAATCTTAGCACAATACAAAGTATTTACAACTGAATACTCATTCCATGATGATATATGTGAGTGTATACTATGTAGGTAAAAGAGAGATACTGTTACCATAATGTATACAGAAGATACTCCAGCTCCTGAGTAACTGTAGTAAAATGTGGTACCTGAGGCATCTCCTAAACAGAAGGCACCCTGAATAGGTTCTTCCATCACTCACTTGGAAATCCAAGATAGCTCTTTTTTCACTTGTACAGGAGTACATTTCCCTTCAAATGTCAGATGCAGGGTAGAATACAAAATCATTAACTTAAGAAATATCTTTACCCTGGCTCGGTCAGAAGAGCAATGAGACCCTTGACCTCAGAGTTCTGAATTCAAGCCCCATGTTGGGTTTAAAGATTACTTTAAAAAAATTAATAAGCATTAAAAAAATAAAATAAATATCCTTACTAGCATTTGAAGGAAGCCCAAAATACAAAACATTCATCATTTGACCAATACATATTGGTCTAGACTACATTCTAGACACTGCAATGGACAATGCAGCAAAGCGGTTAAGAACACAGACCGTGTAGCCAAATTGTCTAGGTTGCAATGGTGGTTCCATTCCTTACTATCTGTGTTATATTGGGTAAAATACTTAACTTACAGTGCCTAGATTTTTTTCATGTATTAAATGAGTATAATAATACAAAGTTCTCACGAGGATCAAATAATCCAATAAAAATGAAAGTGAGAAGAGTTCTTTCCTTACTGAGGCATTTCCAACAAAGAGAATGCAGTGATTTCCAAGGCTAGTTTAAAAAAAGTGAAGCAACTTCACTGTGGTTCTCTCTTTCTTAAGATGCTCACCCTTGGAACCCAGTCACCACATTGTAAGGGAACAAGAAAGCAGACACAAGTAAAGGCCATGTCAAGATGTTTTGGCCAAGAGTCCAACTGAAGTCCCGGGCAACAGTGAGCATGAACTGGGAGACATGCATATGAAGGAGCCCACAGGTGATTCCAGGTCCCAGCTGGGACAAGTGTCTACAAGAGCAGAGGCGGTGCAGAACAAGACTGCACTGTCTCTACTCAGCCCTGCTCCATCACACTTGCATAACAAAACAAATTTTGTTATTGTTTTAAGTCACTAAACTTTGTCATGGTTAGTTACTCATCTATGGAAAAACAGAACAGGCACTATAACCAGAAGGCCCAGTTTCTTCCTTCAAAGAGTAGTACAGACCAGGAAACAGGGACAGTATGACTGACTGAAAAAAAGAATGGACTTTGGTGTCAGGTTGTCCACAGTCCCAATCCTCTCTGCTTATTGCCAACCACCTCCTGATCTCTGCATCTGTATCTGGAAAAATCTTAGCAATAATACTTGCCCTCTAAGGATTGCCACATACCCCAGTAAACCATCTCTCTGCCTTGAATATTGCCTCTCTCCTATTTATTCTGGGCACCAAAGACCCAGTAACCTGTCTGAAATGCAAATTTGATCCTGGCTTCTTTTCCCCTGTCTTCCCATGTCCCAATCTTGGCATTAAATTTCTAAGCTCCTCAAGCTTACTTTAAAGGCCCTTTGTGACCTGATCTTCCTTTACCACCTCTCCTCCATCCTGAGCCTTCTTCAGCCCTATACTTTGAGGTATTTGCTCTGTGAACTTTTTCTATTTCTCTTCTGACATTTCCTTCTAAAATCCAGAGAATTCCCAGGGCCCCGTCAACTCCAGTCTCTACATGGTGTTCCAGCCACAGAAACATGAGTCTTGTGTCTGGAAGTTTAAAGGATAGGGTAGATCTTAACTATGAAGTTCTTAAAGAGGTGACACAGGGGTTTCACACAGAATTTCAAAGCTACCTAAGCATTTCCTTTATACAACAATCCTTCCCCTGAAGGTTTTCTATTCTGAGTAACGAGCAAAATCTTTCTCTCTTTCTCCATACAGCTCTCTTACAGTCAGGTAACTCCACCTTCCATTCTATCCCATCCCCCAAGTGTACCACCCCTGGTCCCCAGTATTCCACACGAGCCCAATACCCAAGACTTGAGCCAAGGTTCAGGTTCCTAGACTTCTCTCATTTCCTCAGAAAGGAAACAGACATGGAACTTCCTGGGGAAAGCAGTCTCAGCTCCCTCTCAGTTGCTTTCCTTATTAAAACACACACACACACACACACACACACACACACACATGGGGCGCCTCGTTAGCTCAGTAGGTTAAAGCCTCTGCCTTCGGCTCAGCTCATGATCTCAGCGTCCTGGGATCGAGCCCAACATCAGGCTCTCTGCTCTGCAGGGAGTCTGCTTCCCCCCCTCTCTCTCTCTGCCTGCCTCTCTGCCTACTTGTAATCTCTCTCTCTCTGTCAAATAAATAAGTAAATAAATAAATCTTTAAAACACACACACACACACACAACTACATTGAGATATCGCCTTACACTTATCAGGATGGCTAAAATCAAAAGCACAAGAAATAGCAAGTATTGGTGAGGTTGTAAAGAAAAAGGAACCCTTGTGCAATGTTGGTGGGAACACAAACTGGAGCCAAACCGTAGTAAACAGTATGGAGGTTCCTCAAAAAATTAAAAATAGAATTACCATATGATCCAGCCATTCCACTACGGGATACTTACCCAAAGAAAACAAAAACACAAATTCCAAAAGATATATGTACTCCTATGTTCACTGCGGCATTATTTACAATAGCCAAATATGGAAACAACCCAAATGTCCATCCACAGATGAATGGATAAAGAAGATGCAATAAATATACAACAGGCTATGACTCAGCCACTAAAAAGAATGAGATCTTGCCATTTGAAACAACATGAATGGACCTACAGGGTATAATGCTAAGTGAAATAAGTCAAACAGAGAAACACAAATACCACATGATTTCACTCACATGTGGAATTTAAGAAACAAAGGAACAAAGACAAAAAGAAACAGAACAAAACAAACAAAAGAAAAAAACCCTGACTCTTAAATACAGAAAACAAACTACTGGTTCCCAGACAGCGGCAGGCTAGTGAGGGAGGGGTAAAATAAAGGGAATTAAGAATGTAAGTATCTTGATGAGCACTGACTATATACAGAATTGCTGAATCATTATACTATATACCTGAAACTAATATAACAATGTATGCTAATTACACTTCAACAAAAAAATCAGCACATCACTAGATTATGAAAAACCCCTAATAAGCAAGATTGACCCCTCTACCTCAAAGTCAAGGTATATGAGAAACTGTACATATTCATTCATATATTCTTAATATTTTGCCCCTAATACATTTGACTCTATCATTCTGTTCTTCAATTCCAGACCTTAGGAAATACTGTGCTGCCTTCCCCTCTCCCCTTCTTATCCCCAATCCGTCACCTAACTTTTAATCACCCTTCAGTTCTGAACTTAGAGGTTACTTCCTCCTGACTCCGGGCTTGATCTCACAAACCTGAAATCATGACCTGAGCCAAAATCAAGAGTCAGACATTCAACGGACCAAGCCACCCAGGCATCCTAATAACAATTCTGTTTTGATGTGGCCACTGTATCTCTTGGTTCAGAGGATGCCAACCATAAGTTCTCAATAAATACCTGAAATAATGTATATAAAGTGACTAGCCCAGAACCTGACACTTAACCCCCAATTCCCCACCGCTTCATGTTTCCTTTCCTTCTCCTAAT
This sequence comes from Nasua narica, assembly GCA_028533885.1. Classification (NCBI taxonomy): domain Eukaryota; kingdom Metazoa; phylum Chordata; class Mammalia; order Carnivora; family Procyonidae; genus Nasua; species Nasua narica. The sequence goes on along the minus strand of CM052798.1, from coordinate 121,866,803 downwards.
GTCCTCCATGTTATTCCTTATGTTCCACAAGTAAATGAAACCATATAATTGACTCTCTCTGCTGCAAGGCTTTTGCATTTTATCCCATAAATGACTCAGCAATAATAATGGGTTCTAAGCAGGTGCGCTATAATACATGTAGATTTGTGTTACAGAATGCTCACTCAGTAGCAACAGTAGAGAATGAATGTCTGGCATCAAGGATACCAATCTGGGGCTAATTGCATTGGTCCAAGGCAATATATGCACACGCCTGAAGGAAGGTATTTGTAGTGATGAGAGAAGAGAAAACAGTTTTGAAAGGTAATTTTAGAAAACAAATGACTGCTTCTGACAGGATGTAAAGAACAGAACACTGGAAATCTGAAACAATTCTCAAATGTCCTTCTTTGGCCGATCTGGTAGGTAAGAATATCATCACCGGGGGAAACTGGGTGGCTCAGTGGGTTAAAGTCTCTGCCTTCAGGTCATGATCTCAGGGTCCTGGGATCAAGCCCCGCATCGGGCTCTCTGCTCAGCAGGGAGCCTGCTTCCCCCCCCCCCCGCCTCTCTGCCTACTTGTGATCTCTCTCTGTCAAATAAATAAATAAAATCTTTAAAAAAAAAAAAAAAAGAATATCATCACCAAAGTAGAGAGGGGAAGAAACATCAAAGTATAGAGGAGGGAGACACTAAATAAATGACAGCTTTGATGTGCCAATGGGACATTCAAGTAAAAATATTCAATCAGCTTTTAGAAATAAACCTAAGTGGTGTACTCCTTCTTTTTCTGTTCCACAGAGGATATTTCTTCATTCCTACGGATGGGATAACCTGGGGTAGAGGTCAACTTTACCACATCTCTGGCTGGACTGTTGTCCTCACTAAGTGGCCACAATAAAATCAGTGCCTCTCCGTCTGGATGACTAGAGAAGGAGACACACCTCCTCAGTCTATACTAGGCACCACCTAACCTGACTTTCCACAAATGCATACAGATGCCAGTGGAAATATAAGCTGATCTTTACTGATAAAGAATTCTTCAAAACCATCCCAATCTTTCTCAAAAGCTATACACAGCTTTATCTATTAACTGGGACACAATTCAAGTTCTTCTGCCTCTGATCTAGGATTTGCATATATTCCCATCATTGATCACCCCTCATTATGTCATTAACTCTCCTTGGAAAAAATAGTATTGTTTTTCAGCATCTCCATTGCATTCTCCCTTCCTAACCACAGCCAAACTTTTCAGATACCCCATCCCCCATACAACCCATGTACTGAGGGTAAAACTGATTCAAGGTCTACCTTTGGTAGACCTTGGTTGACTTAAGCCAGCAAACAGGTTCTATTCCCCTGGCCACAGTCACTAGTGTATTCTTGATCATGTGACTTAAACAGTCCAATGAGAATAATTCTCAGGACTCTTGCTTAGAATATTCAAATGGAAGTTCTTTTTCCCACAAGAATAAACAAGGAAATATATATACTTGATTACTACTGGCAGTCCCATCGAGAGGTTAATGAGCTTAACACTGCAGAAAACAAAAGAGAACCCTTAAGTCATCAGATCACCCAAACCTAAAATCTGTCCTGCTTCTGGATTTTCTGGTAATAGTATCAATACATTTTCTTATTAATGTTTCGGCACGTATGAGCCATATTTTCTATTACGCATTCCCCTAAGTCATATGAACTATTTCAGAACCTAGTATTAAAATGTGAAATGAACTGAATGACAGAAGCATGGTGCAGGGCACATCCCAGGCTGAGGAGGTGGCCATCCTGATAATAAGGTTGAAAAATGGTTGGCCAACCTGTTAACTCTTGTGATGGGAAAGACAAGAATTTTCTTGTCCCTTCTTGACAAACACTGCATTCTCCAAAAGGGCACACCATCTTCTCTCCTTAGACCTCCTCTAATATCACCTGGGTGAATTTGGTGATTGGACCAACCCTTTGAACTGGCACCCCTCAATAAAAATTTGAAAGATTGTTGGTGCCAACTGCTTGTGCACTGTACCCTTAGGACATGGAGTACTTAGCAACTTGCATCCTTGGCTTTGGGATTTAGCTGCCATAGGTGATAAATTGCATTTATCCTCCAGTTGCATACCTTTATCTCTATGTATATATCTATCTACACCCAAAGCCATTACCATAGCCATACCTATGCTTACACCTATATCTACACTACACCCATGCTTATGACTGTATCTATTTACCTATATACAGACCTATATCTATGCATATGACTGGGTTTAAGTCTGTACATCTCCTTGCACACATACTATGCTGTTGTAACATTTGGGTTGGTATAGCAGTTAAATGACTTAACATATGTAGGTGCTCCGTGAATAGTAACTGAGAGAATGAAAGGTGCCTGCAACATTTTAATTTCTCAATAAAGGCTAGGCACTATTATTTGTATTTATTATTAGTAAAGGTAATAACAACTGAGAATCCTAACTCAAGTTTGCTTAGCAATAAGGAAACATATTATCTCAGAGACTTCAAGACCAGAAGTAAAAGAGACTGTAGGTAGAGTAAAATTAAAGATTCAGGGGTATCATCAAGATGTCTTCCCCCCTCTTCACCATGCCATCCTCATACTGGGTTCATCCCAAACTGATTCCCTTGCAGTTGCAAGATGACTGCAGATAGCAATCAGGACTCTGTGCTTCCTTGTTCATAAGCAATTGAAGAGAAGAAGAGAGTATTTCTCCTCAAGCCCAGGAATTAAGTTTTCCTTTTTCTTGGCCCTTCTTTTGGCCCTTCTCTTCACTTCCCTATGTGGCAAGCTGCCAGAAATGGCTCCATCCAATTTAAGGATAAAGAAATTTTAAAGAGAGATTGACAGCTCACAGAACATCTGGGAGGCTTGGAGACAGCTAAGAAAACAGTCCAGGACCAAAGCATAAAACTAGTCTTGTGAGGAAGCTGTGGCCACCGAGCATTAGACCCTGGACCCTGAACTACCAACACAGAAGGCAGGGAAAGGATTCGTACGATTAGTAATGCCTGGAGCATCCATCTATACCTTAGCTGCAAGAGAGGCTGAGAAAGCAGATTATCTGGCAATTTGGAATTTTGCAGTGGGAAGTGTTCTGAACTCTCACTTAGATACATAAACCAGGAAGTCCCTAACCACAGAAAGAGATTCAGATAGTTGGCAACCACTAAGGTCCACTGCAGACAGAGCTATTGTAGGAGCTTCTGCCAGCTCAGCCACCCACACGGTGGCTTTCCCTGGGGAAAAGAGACTTCACGAACAAAACCGAAAAGGCTTGCTCACCAAATTCTGTAACACTTCGGGATTCAAGCAAAAAATGAAAGAAAAGTTCCCCGATCCCACCTGGCAGCAGACTGCTGCACTGTGGGTCCCCGGTCCAGCAGAGGCAGACAGCATTACTGGAAGACCTCCAGTTCGCATTCGCGGTGTGAAGACTTGGACTCAAGAGACACTGAATTAATCTCTGTTAGTGGAAAGGATGGTGTAGAGCTATCAAGGCAAGCATGACTCAGCCAGCAGCAAAAGCAGTGACAGCAACGCATCCAGCAATGGTGACAGAGAACAATAATCAGAACAGATTCCTGGAGCACAGAAGATATCCCTTGAGGACTCTAAGGTTATGCACGAAAGGGAAAATTTACAAGAGACTAGAATTCCTTAAAATGAAGAGGGAATTTGAAATGAGCGAGACTTGGGTGTTAATGTTAAAATCCAATGTCTCAGAGACATGTGGATCACACATGTGATTAAAGAAACATCTGACATCTTATTTCCTGGAACTGAAGCTCTGAAAAGGAGGAAAAGGGAGCACTTTTGCTAACTAGTTTCCTTTTTCCTCCTACCGAACACGTGAGGCAGGTTTCCTGGAATCCTCTGCCACCCGATTTTTTCAAGGTCGTTTTCTTCTAGACATTCAAATCTCAGCAATTAAGATACATTCTCAGAGAAGTCTGATTGGATGCCTCAATGTATAATTGCTGCACTTCCCACAGCCCAATCGCTCTGATGATATTATTCTCTTTTATTTTCTTCAGAGAATATAAATCTAGCTAAATTCTTTTTTTTTTTCTAGCTAAATTCTTAAAACTTATTTCTTGTTATGTTTATTGTCTGTCCCCACATAAACATTCACCAGAATGTGAACTCTAGGAGAAGAGTGGCTTTGCATAGATTGTTACTGATAAATTCCTGTAGCCTGAGGGCAGAAATTGGCACATATGGTAGGCGCTCAACAAATACTTGTTGAATGAGTATGAGTATCTGACTCCTCACAGAGTTGGGGCTGTTTGACATCACATAAAAATTAAAACATTATGTCTATAAATCTTTATTTCAATTCAAATAACTTGGTCTCTCATTATTAAGCAGTCTCTACATAAAATCCTCTACACCTTTGCCGTCTGGGGCACTCCTTTTCCCAACTACACTTCTCACACCAGCAACCCGCCCGCCCACACACATAAACTTCATCTGGTTAACTCCTTCCCCAATCCCTCTGGTTTACCCAGTCCTTCAACAAGGAAGATGAAAGAAGTGAAACACCAGAATCAACACCAGAGAGCAAGTCAGAACGAAAACAGAGAAGCTGAGGACTGAATAGGCACAAAACATCACAGTTTATCAAGATCAATTATTTTAGGAGCTGACGCTAGGATGTATAAATTTTACTAGAACTAGGTAATACACAAAGAGAAAGAAAAAAAAAGAAATGAAACTAAGCTAGCTACCATAATGTTAAATGGGATGAAGAACACAGGAGGAGGCGTTTGAAACTAAACCAAAAGACCTTGTTTTCAACCAATGTCTTGGCAAGCATGGTTCTCTGAGGGTCAAGGCTCTAATGCACCACAATGACAGACAATGTATGGTATAGTAGAAATCTGAACATGGGCTTTGGAGGCAGATAGACCTGAGCATGAATCCCAACCCTGCCAACCAAGATAACCTCTCAAAGAATAACTTTCCATATAAAAAGGACAAGCTAATCAGCCTCTCAGAGATGCAATCTGTAAAGTATCAATTACAATCACAGTACCTGTTTCATGGGATTACTGTGAGGATTAAATAAATTAATGCACATAAAATCAGTAGTGCGGTTCTCTATTCACAGTTAACTGGTCCTCATTCATTCAGCAAATATCTATATATGATTAATATCAAATATTAATATTGTCTATACTTTTTTTTTTAAAGATTTTATTCATCTATTTATTAGGAAAGAGAGAGAATGAGAGAGAGCATGAGAAGGGAGAAGGTCAGAGTGAGAAGCGGACTCCCCATGGAGCTGGGAGCCCGATGGGGGACTCGATCCCCGGACTCCGGGATCATGACCAGAGCCGAAGGCAGTCGCTCAACCAACTGTGCCACCCAGGGGCCCTTGTCTATACTTTTTTAAGCTATCTAGTTGGCTCAAGAGATAATAATAGCTATTATTCATTTTACCAGGCACTGTGCTAAGCACTTAAGAAGCATGATGACTTTCTATTTTTCACAACAACTCCTTGTGGAAAAACTATTATTGTTCCACATTACAGATGAAAAAAAGTTGGAAGTAATTCGAAGAAAAGACCAGAGGTAATCCAGATGATTTAAGCTTTCCATGAAGAGGTATAAAGCTCACCTACAAGATGAGCAGGAATCCTGGTGCTGATATATTAGACTTGCTACTTCTTCCAAAGCTTTACTTTGCCCCTGAAAACTTTATCCTCTTCAGAAGGATCACTTACACATGGAGATGTTGAGACCTGGCACTGGAACTTCAGAAAACAGAATTTTTTCCCCCATGTTTATACCAGGAGTTGGAGCATATCTCAAATTTAATAGAGACAAAGACTTAAATGTACAACAGTATCGATCTATTGGTCTGTTTAATTTCAGAAGTTCGGGTTTTTCTTTTTTTTTCCATTTTATTTTTGCTCAGACTAATGCCTTATCATTCCTAACCAGTCTGTGATATTCATTCAGTTATCTACTTCAGATTTCAAATGATACACATAAATTTATAAGACATTAGATCTTAAAAAAAAAAAAGACATTAGATCTTAAGCGGACCTTAGAAATCATCTATTTGGTCCAATAGTTTACAAATTACTCTGAACAAATGAAGGAATCCTTTCTCTTAACCAGAGCTGCTTCACTTTGTTTCATAGAGCAAGTGTTATTTCTTTGAAACCAAATTCCACTGAGAATATGTATGTGTGTGTTTGTTTACATTAAGCCACCAAGCTGATCAAAAAAAAAAAAACTTATTCACATCTTTTCATTCATTTATTCATTCAGTTTGACCCCACATATGCCAGAGTTTCTGCCAACCAGTGAAGAAGAAGAAAAGGACATGATCTCTGCCTCAAGAAACATGTGTTCTAGTCAGGAAGGCAGACAACACACAAGGACAACCACATCCGATACAAGGACAGCTACAGTAGAAGCTTGTAGAGGGAACTGTGAGGACACGGTTTAGAGGGATTAAGACAAGAATGGAGGTCACCTAGAGCTGGACTCAGAAATGGGATGAGAGAAGTAGGATAGCCCCCAGGCAAAAGCAACAACAAATGCTAGCAAGAGAGAAAATGAAGAGCTCAGAATGGGAAATAATTGATATGGCTGGTCAATGAGATTCATTGCATGTGATAGGTACTCAATAAATAGCTGGTTAGTTGATTAATTAATTAAACTAGAGGAAATAGACTATAAAAGTAGATAAAAGTCAGTTCATGAAGGGGCTCACAGGCTGACTCAAAGAATTCAATTTTGTTTTCTAAACTAGGAGTTGAAAAAACAAATGTCTAAAGGGATTTTATAGGAAATGTGAATAAGAAAGTGGGTCAGGTATAAAAAAAATAATAATTATGGGGACTACACATGAAGTACTTGCTTTATTCAGGTATAATACAAGGTACTGTCAGCACATCAATGTCTAATATATGATCCTGGCCTTTATGCTGCACACATAAATAAGTACTCGCTATATAACATAATGACTGCCTCCATTCACATACCAAACACAATAGGACCATTGAGGAGGGGCTTTCCTTAATTCTGTCAAATGGACATTACTGATGAGATTATATCTGAGACAATCTGAGGAATAAGTAGGAGCTCATCTTTCTACTTTCAGCTACATACCCTTCAACCCCATCAGGCTAGTCTCCTCACTGACCCACAACACCCTACACTCTATCATGTCCTCTCTCAAGTCTGTGACTCTGCCTGGTGTGCCCTTTATTTACCCAACTCCTACCAACACTTAAAGGCCCAATGTAGGGCTTCTCCTGCATAAAATCCAAGAAGACTCTGCAGGTATCAAATGTTACTTGAGAATGTACCAGAGGCAACGCTCAGTTGAGAAGCTTAAAGACATTAGGACATAAGAGTGTAGAAGTGCTCAGGAAAGGGTGTCTTATTATTATGTGTGATGAGACACTTAATAGTTGGGGACTCAGGGAATCATTGGCTTTGTGATTATAGGCAGATCTTTGAGCCTCTGTTTTCCTTGGTAGTCTTAGCACTAAAACAGAAGCTCATCCCCATGATCTTTTTGGTTTCTTCCAGTTCTAAAATTGTAACTGTGATTTTGTGAGGGAATTTGATCTCTTTGTTATATTTCCCATAGGATTTCCACATACGCTTTCAAAATTTTCCTTATGGAATTTGTTGAGTGGAACTCACGAAAGAATCAATGGTAGGGATACTAAGCAGTGTCTTCTCTGTACCATTATAAATGCCATATAATTCCTACCATGGATTTAGGATATTGCAAAGGTCACAGGTTAATTGCAATAAAGTGGGTTGTCAGTGTTCCCCTGTTACTACTTTGGTCACCACGTATTATTTTAAGAATAGGTCACTTGTTCTTTCTCTGGACGCTTACAATTTCATAGCAGTAAGAAAATAAAAGTAGGCAGATTACAGATCCTGAACATGAAATCACAGAAACACTACCTGTGGAAAACAACATACACGAATTAGGGAAGCCATGAGAGCATACCAAAATAATAACTGAACAGGAGTTGTTTTTTACATTAATTTAGGTATTATAAATCACTGAGAAGGAATTGTTTGTATTTTATCCACTTTTAAACTTCATTTTCAGTTTGCCTCCTTCCAACTTGCTGTAGTAGTTATACTTTTGTTTACAAGAAGAACCAACTCTGGCTAGGTTTAAGCAAAAAGCAAATCTATTGAAAGTACACTAGTGTATCTCATGAACTCCAAGTAAAAGTCAAGAATAGGAAATGACCAGATCAACTCCAGTGACCTCAGCAGTGGACTTTATTGACCCTCTTACCACAAAATTTCCTTTATTTGACTTCACCTCAAGTGACTTTCAGTCTGTATCTTCCTCCCACCTCTTTTAATTCCTAGAAGAGAGCATCCTTTGGACACAACTGAGGTGATATGTCCTCCTCGAGAACAATTAACTATGACAAAAAAAATTTATTATTATAAGACTAACATATTAGGGGTCCAGCCTTATAGAAGACAGACCAGTTCCAGAGAAGGGGCAAATGTGGGATTCCAGGAAGCCACCTCAAGAGATGTCTGCCTATTGCACATACTTTTTTCTTATGGGTTTTTGTTTTTGTTTTTTAATACCATTCTTCCCTCTCTCCCTAAACCCTTCTCCCACCATTACCAATATCTATATATCATTGTATAAAATTTTTCCTACAGTGGGCTCAAAATATCCTGCTAGATGTATACACTTTATATAAAATTAAAATAAAGAAAGGACAGAAAAATGGTCTGTTACTCTACAAATTAAAACGTAATGTATACAATTCCATTTGATTGTGTGCACTATATAGAGTCATCCAAAATTAACTAAAACATTCCAAACACTAGCCATTACATATGCTATCAAAATGTAACTTTCACTCTGACAACCACGGGACATACTTTCTTGATTAGTAAAGACGTTCAGGAGCCCAAAAATAAACCCATATATACATAGTCAATTAATTTATGACAAAGAAACCAAGAATATAAGATGGGGAAAGGATAGTCTCTTCAATAAATGGTGTTGGAAAAACTGAACAGCCACGTGTACAAAAATAAAACTACACTATTTTTACACCATACACAAAAATTAACTCAAAAGGAATTAAAGACCTGAATGTAAAACCTGAAACCATAAAACTTCTCAAAGAAAACATAGGTGGTAAAGCTCCTTGACATGGGTCCTGGCAATGATTTTTTGGATCCAGCCTCAAAAGCAAAGGCAACAAAAGCAAGACCAAACAAGTGGGACTATATCAAACTAAAAACTTTCTGCAGAGCAAAGGAAATTATCAATAAAATGAAAAGGCGGGCGCCTGGGTGGCTCAGTTGGTTGGGCAACTGCCTTCGGCTCAGGTCATGATCCCAGAGTCCCAGGATCGAGTCCCATATCGGACTCCCGGCTCTGCGGGAAGTCTGCTTCTCCCTCTGACCTTCTCCCCTCTCATTCTCAGTCTCTCACTCTCTAATGGATAAAAAAAAAAAAAAAAAAAAAAAAACTTAAAATGAAAAGGCAACCTACTGAATGGGAGAAAATATTTGCAAATCACGTGGGATCTGATAAGGAGTTAATAACCAAAATATATAAAGAACTCATACAGTTCAATAACAACAAAAAAATCCAATTAAAAATCAGGCAGAGAACCTAAACAGGCATTTTTCGAAAGAAGACATATGGATGGCCAACAGGCATATGCAAAAATATTCAACTGTACTAATCCTCAGAGAAATGCAAATCAAAACCACAATAACTGCAGGTGGTTGGGGGGGATGGGTTAAATAGGTGATGGAATACACTTGTGAGGAGCACCAGGTGTTACATGGAAGTGTTGAATCACTGTATTTTGTATAACTGAAACTAATATTACAGTATTTGTTAACTAACCGGAGTTTATTTTTTTTTAAGATTTTATTTATTTATTTGAAATAGAGACAGTGAGAGAGAGCATGAGAGGGGAGAAGTTCAGAGGGAGAAGCAGACTCCCCGTGGAGCTGGGAGCCTGATGTGGGACTCGATCCCAGGACTCTGGGATCATGACCTGAGCCGAAGGCAGTTGCTTAACCAACTGAGCCACCCAGGTGCCCACTAACTGGAGTTTAAATAAAAACTTAAATTAAGGGGCGCCTGAGTGGCTCAGTGATTTAAGCCTCTGCCTTCAGCTCAGGTCACAGTCTCGGGGTCTTGGGATCCAGCCTAGCATCGGGCTCTCTGCTCAGCAGGGAGCCTGCTTTCTCCTCTCCCTCTGCCTGCCTTTCTGCCTACTTGTGATCTCTCTGTCAAATAAATAAATAAAATCTTAAAAAAAAAAAAAACTTAAATTTAAAAAAAACAAAACACAATGAGATATCACCTCACACTTGTCAGAATGGCTGTTTTCCAAAAGACAAGATAGGGGTGCCTGGCTGGCTCAGTCAATAGAGCATGCAACTCTTGATTTTGGAGTTGTGAGTTCAAGCCCCACACTGGGCATAGAAATTACTTAAAAAAATTAAATTAATTAAACTATACTCATGTATCATTAAAAAAAGATAAGAAATAACAAGTGTTGGTGAGGATGTGGAGAAAAGGGAACATGTACTGTTGGTGGAAATGTAAACTGGTGAAGCCACTATGGAAAACAGTATGTAGGTTCCTAAAAAAATTAAAAATAGAATTATAACACAATCCAAAAATTCCACTTCTGGGTATTTATCCAAAGAAAACAAAAACACTAATTCAAATTGGTGGCAGATTCATAATTCTTGGACCAGAGCTCTTTCTACTACTGGAACTTTTCTTTTTCTTTTCTTTCTCTCTTTCTTTCTTTAAAAAAAGTACTTTCATCCTGGAAGATAGTATAGAGGTTCCACAGAGAGTAAAAAACAGAACTACCCTACCACTCAATGACTGCACTACTAGATATTTACCCAAATGATACAAAAATACAGATTCAAAGGGGTACATGGACCCTAATGTTTATAGCAGCATTAACAACAATAGCCAAATTAGGGGCACCTGGGTGGCTCAGTGGGCTGGGGCCTCTGCCTTCGGCTCGGGTCATGATCTCAGGGTCCTGTGATCGAACCCCACATCGGGCTCTCTGCTCAGCGGGGATCCTGCTTCCCCCTCTCTCTGCCTGCCTCTCTGCCTGCTTGTGATCTCTCTCCTCTCCGTCAAATAAATAAATAAATAAAATCTTTAAAAAAAAAAAGGCCAAATTATCGAAAGAGTCCAAATGTCCATCAACACACAAATGGATAAAGAAGATGTGATGTGTACACACACACACACACACACACACACACACACACACTGGAAACTACTCAACCATCAACAAGAATGAAATCTTGCCATTTGCAACCACATGGATGGAATTAGGCTATATTATTCTAAGCAAAGTAAGTCAGAGAAAAACAAATACCCTATGATTTCACTCATATGTGGAATTTAACAGAACAGATGAACATATGGGAAGGAAAAAAAGAGAGGAAAGCAAATCATAGGAGACTTTTAAAGATAGAGAACAAACAGTGATGCTAGAGGAGGGGGGGGATGGGTGAGATAGGGCATGGGTATTAATGAGGGCACTTGTGATGAGCAGTGGGTGTGTATGTAGTGATAAATCACTGAATTCTATTCCAGAAACCAATATTGCACTGTATGTTAACTAGAATGTAAATAAAAATTTGAAACAAACAATAAAAAACAAAAATATATATGCACTCCCATGTTCACGGCACCATTACTTACAATAGCCAAGATTTGGAAACAACTTAAATATCTATCAATAGATGAATGGATAAAGAAAATTATATACATATATATAAGAATATTACATAGCCATAAAAAAAGAATGAAATCTTGTCATTTTTGACAACATGGATGGACCTAGAAGGCATTATGCTAAGGGAAATTAGTCAAAGAAAGACAAATATCATATGATTTCACTTATATATGGAATTTAAAAAAACAAAAACAAAAACAAAACAACAAGCTCATAGATACAGAGAACAGATTGGTGGTTACCAGAGATGGAGGCGAGCAAAATAAGGGGTCAAAAGGTACAAACTTCTAGTTATAAAATAAGTAAATCACGAGGATATAATGTAAAGCATGGCAATTACAGTTAATAATACTGTATTGATTGAATATCTGAAAATTGCTAAGAAATTAATTCTTAAAGTCCTCATGACATGAAAAAACTTCTGAAACTACGTATGGTAACAGATGTTAACTAGATTTATTTTAGTGATCATTTTCTCTATACAAATGCCAAATAACTACATTGCACACTTAAAGCTAATGTAATTTGTAAATTATACCTCAACTTTAAAAATTTTTTAACAGTCTGCAAGATAAAGAATACATACTGTATCTATATCCTGTATGTTCCTTTCAAATAATTTTGAAGGAAGTACTTTCTGGACAATTTCAACTTTTCTAGAGCCTTTCTCCTCCCAACTGCGGTATTTGTACACTTTTGTCTCTTTAAAGTTTAATTTACCTTGGCTTCCTTGATTTTGGACTATCATGTTTTCCTCATTATAAGTATCTTTTGCTACCACCTGCAGCTCTGTCCACAGGTAAAGGAAATACTCCAAGGCTCATTTTTTTTTTCTTTTCTCTCTCTCTATACCGTTATTCACTTATAGAACTCATGGATATAACTGCCACTTCAGGGTCACGACTGCCAACTCTGAACAGAAAACTGCCTAATGTTTTAGTCTACTGTTTCCACAGAATTCTCTTTTTATGTCTCACTCACACAAAAAGGGCAATATCATCAACCAAAAACATTATTATGCCACAAACCAGATTCTCTTCCTATGCTCATTTTTAAATTTCAGGTATCAATTTTTCCCAGTCTTGGAAATGTTCCAAAGCCTAGAAATCATGGGATGATCATTCAATCAAAATGCACAATTTTAATAATAAGCAACCCTGTGAACTGGTCTAAATTTTGGTACACGACTATCAAAAAACAGCTTTCCCGATAACTTTACAGGTCTTCAGATGTGCAAGTCTAACAAGCCTAATGTATCATTTGAGATAAAATTGCTCTCTGGACTGTAAAAAAAACAAACAAAACCCCTCAACAATTTCAATTATCTTCCAATGATAGGGGGAATAAGCTTAAGTGCAGTGTTCTATCTTCCCACTCAGAATCGATTGTCATCCCTTAAAGCGCTACTAATTTTAGAAAACAATCTATAACCTATTAGAACCAGCCCAAGTTAGTGATGACTACAAGTCCCATGATGCAAAGCAGGAGCCTGGACCAATGCTGGCTGTAGTTCTTCCTCGGAACTGTAATCTTCTGATCACCTGTGCGACAAACTGGGAGTCTTAACCTCCGTTTCTCAAAGTTAGTTTATAAAAATGAAGCTAGGGCAGAGAAAGTGGAATTCTTACCACAAAACTATGTCCAACCCAGCTGCCAAAGAGCCCCGTCCGGGCAACTCCTGTCCGCACCTCCCGGGTGCGGGGTAAGGGAGTTACGGAGTGGGAGAGAAAAGCGCCCTTACGTGACGTCACTTCCGGGAGAGGCGGCCCGGCGTGGCCCCACCCTCCACCTCGCTAGGATCCTGGGCTGGGCGGCCAGGGTAAAGCCCGGCTGAGGCTGGGAGCAGCTGCTTTGGGGGCGGGAAGTCACGTGAGACTTCTTGGTCCTGTGGGTGGAGACGAAAAGCTGCGGTAAAGGAGGGTCGGATGTAACCGTCACAGGGAAGTGCGCTCAAACGGAATCGCGGAGTGGGCTGAGGTAGGGACAAGGCAGCGGGCGCTGTCCTGGGCGCTTATACGAGTGACACCTGCGCCCCCGTGGCTGGCGGGCGGCTGGCGGACTCCACCGGAGGGTGGAGGGGCCCCGAGGGAGCCTTCGGGCCATCCTGAGGCCACCGCAGACTCCGCGGTGCGTGTGAGAGGCGCTGGCCTCTCACCGGGCGGCGGAGATGGCACGGTCTTGGGGCCCCTGGGAGCCCCAGGAGCTGAGGGTCTCCTCGTCCACTGAGCCGAAGACTCGTGGCCTGCTCTGACACCGACCAGGCACTCCTAGGGTCGAGCTGCGCCTTGGTTTCTGCACTTTTCTCTCGCTACCCACTTCTCTCTCCTACCATGCTGCTCTGGCTCGGGCCACCTCACCTGCCCGAGGTTCTCCAGTGTAGGACTGAGATGTTAGTCCTTGGAGCATCTCCATGCTGAGGCAAAAGTGAAGACGCTATTAATGATCCCAATTTTCTTAAAGTTTGGGTAGCGCTCACTTCTTTGTATGTCAGTGATTGTATTGATACACGTCCTCTCTCCCCAGCCCTGGGGCCTCAGGTAGTTGGGTGGCAAGGGGCAGGGCTATCCCACAGGCCTTGAAAAGGATAAGATTTCAGACTTTTATTTACTTCTTTTTGAGGGAGCCCATCAAGCAGAACCGAGGAGCAGTGAATCAGCAGTTCAAGTTTCTTGAATCTTTGATGATGAGGAAGGTTACCCAAAGCCACGTGCTGGATTAAAAATCTTACTTCAGCATCTTTCTAAATCAAATCCAGTGGCTCTCCTCCTACCTTTCTCACCAGTGGAGTTGCCTAGATGTAGTTAAGATAGTTAGATCCCTTGTAATGTGTCATTTCACAGGTCTGTAATTATTACAATTTCTTAGTTTATTATTTAACAAGGTAGTGGTAAACCCTTTCTTCATTGTTTAACTACGAGATTCTGAGACAAGATAAACCAGTCCTTTTGACAACAGCGATGGCTGGGTATGAGATATAAGGATTTGTTAAGTTCCCTCAGTTTCTGCCATAGCAGGATTACTGATGATCTGGAAAGTGTGAAGAACATTTTAACTTTCAATCATTTCATCTTGTTGAATGTAAATTTGGATCTTATTTGATTAACTTAATTTGACCACTTTTTTTTCAAATACATTTGATCCTGTCTTTAATAAACTATTACCTTAAGAATAGTTGATATTTACTTTGTAGCATCTAAACTTGTGGTTCACTGTTATTACTCTGAATAATTCTTTAGAGTTTCGCTAATTAAATCAAAAGGAAATGTGAATGATTCTCCTTTTCTTTTCTTCCTTTTTTCCCTCCCCTTGTACTGTATGTGGAACTGTCAGGACCATAAGTAGACAATGAAACTTCAGAAAGGTTTTTTACCACTCTTCCTGTTCCCAATTCTTCTGTATAGGTGAAATCAGGTTAAAATGAACATTACAGAAATCTATCACAAGGAAAGAAAGTGGAGATTAAAAAGGATAACATGTAATATGAAGGTCAAGAAAGAGTGTGGAGTAATTCTGCTCTCTTTACCTTGCAAATGGAAATCCTTAGAGATGATATCTTGGGAATAAATGAAGAGATTTGAGGTGTGTTTTTATTCCAAATGAAGTAATGGAGTGTCACAAAATCAAAAGAAATGGATGTGAATATTCAGAGTTTTTTTTGGATAATGCTCCAAATTAAAGACTAACCTTTCAATATGTTCTTCTCATTTTTAGATCGTGAATTCCTAAGAAGAAAATAATGGACTTCATATTAGTTGTTCTCTAAGTGTTTGGACTCAGCATTGTGCAGGTTTATTGCAAAGGCTAAAAGAAGATGGCAACTCCTTATGTCCCAGTTCCTATGCCCATAGGGAACTCTGCTTCCAGTTTTACAACCAACAGAAACCAAAGAAGTTCTTCTTTTGGGAGTATCTCAACAAGCTCAAACTCTTCCAAAGGCCAATTAGAGGACTCAAATATGGGTAATTTTAAACAGACAAGTGTACCTGATCAAATGGATAGTACTTCATCTGTCTGTAGCAGTCCCCTCATTAGGACTAAATTTACAGGTGCAGATTCTTCCATTGAGTATTCTGCTAGACCAAGAGAAAGTGAAGAACAAAATCCTGAAACAGAATATTTGGAAGATAGACCTTCTACACCTACTATACTGGGTTATGAAGTGATGGAAGAAAGAGCTAAATTTACTGTGAGTATTTACTTCTGCTGTACATCAGTAGAAAGTGAAAAATTGACTAACTTGTGTTCTGTACCTGGGTCAAATTGTTACCTGTACTTATAATTTCTTGAACATAAAATTCAAGTAAGTTTTACACCTCTAAATTCTGTCATGCTGTAGTAAACTTCATTTTATTTGAAACCAGCACACAGATCAAGAAACAAAACATTACCGGCATCCAAAGAGCAACCCCAACCAGGCTCTCTATCAGTCAATACCCACTCTCCTGATAGCCTACATTAATTTTGCCTATTTTTCTACTTTATGCAAATGGAATTACAGACTATGTACTCTTTTGGGTGTGTTCTCTTCAGCATTGTGTTTGTAAGATCCATCCTAATCTTGCATGTAAAAGCTCATTTTTATTACTGATAGTATTCCTTTATGTGAGTATACTACAGTTTATTTTCATCTGTTGTACTATTGAAGAGCATATGGATAATTTCTAGTTTGGGGCTCTTAAAAATGGTACTGCTATAAACCTTTTGGTACTTCTTGCTCATTAAACACATTAAAACGTTTCTGTTTTACATCTGCCTTGGAGTAAAATTGCTAGATCATATACCTAGCTTTAAAAGATACTGATGAACAATGTACCAGAGTAGTTGCACTACTTTATACTCCTTTTTTTTTTTTTTACTTTTTTTTTACTTTATACTCCTTTAAGCAGTGTAGGAGAGTTCCAGTTACTCTGCACCTTCCCAACATGTATTTTTTCGTCTTTTTCACTATTATTTTATGCTATCCCGGTGGGGAGAGTAATATCACATCACATTATGGCCTTCATTTGCATTTTTAATGACTAATTAAATTGAAAACTTTTTTGGACATTGGATATTCTGTTTTGTGAAGCGTCTGTTCAAGAATTTTATTCATTTTTCTTTGAAAAAGTTTTTTTGGAACTTTTGGAAAAAACTTTTCCACTTTGATTTATAGTTTTCTATATTTTGGACAAGTTCTTTGTTAGAACATACATTGTGACTATTACCTCTATGATAATAGAGGCAAGTGTTTTTGCAAAGGCTAAAAGATGGCAATTCCTTATGTCCCAGTTCCTATGCCCATAGGGAACTCTGCTTCCAGTTTAGTCACAATGTATGATCATCTCTGGCTTGCCTTTTCACTTTCTTGGTGATGCATTAAACAAAAATTCGTAGTTTTAATATGGTCCAATTTCTTTTTTCTTTTATGGTTAGCACTTTTTAAAATCTGCCGACTCCCAGCTTACAAAAATGTTGTCCTATGTTTTCTTCTAAAAGCTTTATTGTTGGACCTTTCACATTTAGATCTGTAAACTATCTGGAATTGATTTTTGTCTGTGGTGTGAAACAATGGGTTTGTTTCTATGTTCCATTTTTCCCTCATTTACCAATTCCACTGAGCTACCCAGGCACCCCCCTCTTGGATTTTCTTTTTTTTTTTTTTTTTTTTTTTTTTTTACAATTTTGTTTAAATCTATGTTGAGTCATTATTTTTCAAAATATTTTTTCTACTCTATATTTCTCATTTTCTGGGACTCCTATTATAAACATGTTAAACTGTTTGACATCGTAGACTAATTTTACATGTTGTCTTAAGGCTTTTTTTTTTTTTTTTTTTTTTTTAATTTTTTTTATTAACATATAATGTATTATTTACCCCAGGGTACAAGTCTGTGAATCATCAGGCTTACACATTTCACAGCATTTGCCATAGCACATACCCTCCCCAATGTCCATATCCCTACCCCCCCACCTCCCAGCAACCCTTAGTTTGCTTTGTGAGTTTAGGAGTCTTTTATGGTTTGTCT
>CM052798.1:121836796-121848941 GCA_028533885.1 Nasua narica | reverse complement strand
GGGATGTTTCATGGGGTACCCAGGCACCCCCCTCTTGGATTTTCTTGATGTGAAGTTTCTATGTTGACTTCAATATTTCATGCTGTAAACCTACAACAGTATAGAACAACCTCTGAGGAAAAAATTGTTGAGATAATTGTTGTTGTTAAGGAAATATTTAATTTTTAAGCAGTTTTTTATCTGAGTATATTTGACACATGATGTTACATTTGTATTAGGCATACAACATAGTGATTCCACTTCTCTATACATTATGCAATGCTCACCATAAGTTAGCTACACTTTGTCACCACATAACGCTATTGCAGTATCATTGACTATTTTCCCTACACTGTACCTTTTTTCTCTAGACTTATTCATCCATAACTGAAAGCCAGTGTCTCCCACTCCCCTTCACTCATTTTGTACTTTCCCCTACACTCCTTCCTCTGACAGCCACCAGTTTGTTCCCTGTATTTATATATCTGGTTCTGCTTTTTGTTTGTTTATTCATTTTGTTTTTTAGATTCCACGTATGAGTAAAATCATATGCTATTTGTCTTTCCCAGTCTGACTTATTTCACTTGGCATAATACCCTCTATGTTCATCAGTGTTGTTGCAAATGGCATAATCTAATCCTTTTTTGTGGCTGCATGATACTTCATTGTATGTGTGTGTGCACGTATGTGCGTACACACCACATCTTCTTTATCCATTCATCTATCAGTGGACACTTAGGTTGCTTCCATATCTTAACTATTGTAAATAATGCTGCAGGAAACCTAGAGGTGCAAACATCTTTTTGAATTAGTGTTTTCATTTTCCTTGAGTAAATACCCAGTAGTGGAATGACTGGATCATATGGCAATTCTATTTGTAATTTTTTGAGGATACTTCATACGGTTTTCCTCAGTGGATGCATCAATTTACATTCCCACCAAGAGTGTATAGGGGTTCCTATTTATCAACATCTTTGGTAATACTTGTTATTTCTTATCTTTTTTATTTTAGCAACTCTGACAGATATAAGGTGAAATCTCATTCTGGTTTTGATTTGCATCTCCCTGATAGTTAGTGATGTTGAATATCTTTTCTTGTGTCTGTTAGCCATCTGTATGTCTTCTTTGGAAAAAATCTCTATTTAGATCCTCTGCTCATTTTTTTTAAAGAAATTGTGATTTCAAAGATTTTATTTATTTATTTGACAGAGAGGAGATCACAAATAGGCAGAGAGGCAGGCAGAGAGAGAGGAGGAAGCAGGCTCCCCGCTGAGCAAAAAGCCTCATGTGGGGCTCAATCCCAGGACCCTGAGATCATGACCCGAGCCAAAGGCAGAGGCTTTAACCCACTGAGCCACCCAGGTGCCCCACTCTGCTCATTTTTAATTGCATTGTTTGTGGGTTTTCTTTGTGTGGAGTTGTATAAGCTTTTTATATATTTTGGATATTAACCCTTTATCAGATATATCATTTGCAAATATCTTCTCCCATTCAGTAAGTTGTTTTTTAGGTTTGCTTTTTTTTTTAATGATTTCCTTTGCTTTGCAGAATCTTCTTATTTTTTATGTAGCCCCAGTAGCTTATTTTAGCTTTTATTTCCCTTGCCTTAGGAGACATATCTAGAAAAATGTTGCTAAGGCTGATGTGAGAAAAATTACTGCATGTATTCTCTTTTTTTACAGTTTCAGGTCTCACATTTAGGTCTTTAATCCATTTTGAGTTTATTTTTGTGTAAGATGTTAGAAAGTGATATAGCTTTCATTCTTTTATATGTTGCTGTTCAGTTTCCCAGTGCCATTTATTGATGAGACTGTCTTTTTCCCATTGTATAAGGGAAACTCTTTTGTCATAGATTAATTGACTGTGTAAGCATGGGTTTATTTCTGGGCTCTCTATTCTGTTCCATTGATTTACATGTCTATTTTTATACCAATACTGTTTGTTTTGATTGGTGCAGCTTTGTGGTATACTTTGAAATCTGGGATTGTGATACCTCCAGCTTTTTTCTTTCTCAAGATGCTTTGGCCATGCAAGTCTTCTGTGATTCCAAACAAATTTTAGAATTATTTGGTCTAGTTCTGGGGAAAATGCTATTGGTATTTTGATATGGATTGCACTGAATCTGTAGATTGTTTTAGGTAATATGAACATTTTAACACCATTAATTCTTCCAGTCCATGAGCATGGAATATCTTTCCATTTTTTTGCCTTGTCTTCAATTTCTTTCATTAGTGTTTTATAGTTTTCAAAGTTCAAGTCTCTCATTTCCTTCTTAAGTTTATTCTGAGATATTTTTATTCTATTTGGCACAATTGGAAATAGAATTAGTTTCTTAATTTCTCTTTCTGCTACTTTGTGATTAGCGTATAGAAACACAACCAAAAAAAATAATAACCAATTTCCTGTGTATTTATTTTGTATCCTGCAACTTTATAGGATTTGTTTATTACTTCCAGTAGTTTTTTTACTGGAAGGAAAAGGAAAAAGGAAGAAGTGGAATTTTTAAGATTTTCTGCATACCATATCATGTCATCTGCAAATAGTGACAGTTTAACTTCTTCCTTACCATTGTTTCTTTTTCTTGTCTGATTGCTGTGGCTAGTACTTCTAGTACTTTGTTGAATTAAAGTGACAAGAGTAGACATTCTTGTCTTGTTCCTGATCTTAGAGGGAAAGTTCTCAGGTTTTTACCATTGAGTATGATGTCATCTGTGGGGTTTTCAGATATGGCCTTTATTATGTTGAGGTATGTTTTTTCTAAACCTATTTTGTTGAGAATTTTTATCATAAATAGATGTTGAATTTTGTTCAAAGTATACAAACAAAATAGATGCTTTTTGGCATCTATTGAAGTGATCATATGATTTTTAACCTTCATGTTGTTGATGTGGTATTATCACATCTATTTGCAAATACTGAGCAATTCTTGGATCCCCAAAATAAATCTCACTTGATTATGGTGAACGATCCTCATAATGTGTTGTGGGTTTTCTTGTTTGTTTTTTTTTTTAAGATTTTATTTATTTATTTGACAGAGAGAGGGAGATTACAAGTAGGCAGAGAGGCAGGCGGGTGTTGGGGGGGGAAGCAGGCTCCCCACTGAGCAGAGAGCCTGATGTAGAGCTCAATTTCAGGACCCTGAGACCATGACCTGAGTCGAAGACAGAGACTTTAACCCACTGAGCCACCCAGGTGCCCCTCATAATGTGTTGTTGAATGCAATTTTCTATTATTTGGTCGATGATTTTTGTGTTTATGTACATCAGTATTGAGATAATTTATGAAGAGAGACAATCTTTAGAGTTAAATTATCATAAGACTGATGGTGTAATAGGAAATTTTCATGGGAAAAAAAAAAAGGAAATTTGCATGGACCTGACTTTTTTTGGAAATTATGATGAACCAGAGGCCCATTTTCTTACATTGACCTACCTTATGCTGGATGAGCATTCATTGAAAGGCTATGTGTGAAAATACAAGTTCATCGGCAAATTTAAGGCAACGATACATAAAGTCTTTAAAAATACTTTAGAGGAAGAAGTAAATAACGGTATAAAGTCATTTTCTTTCAATTCATATTGGGGGTACCTGTCGTGTGTTATGCACTCTTTCAGATAACAGTGGTACAGCAACTCAATAAATGAATGATAGATAAGTAAGCATTTTAAATGCAGTATGTCATATGGTGCTAAGTGGTATAAAGAGAAATAAGAATGAAAGGAGATAGTTTCCCCACAACTGGAGTTGCAATTTAAATAACATTGTCAGTTATGGCCTCACTAAGAGACAATGAGCCATGAGAATATCTGGGGAAAGAACCTTCCTGACAGATGAGAAAACTGCAGAGGCCCTTGTGGCTGACAGCAAAAGAAGCCATGGGGAGAGATGTAGGAACTGAAATAACACATTAAGACAAGGGAGTGTGACACACAGATCCAAGTAGAGCATGTAGGCCATTGTAAGGCAAGTAGATTTTACTCTGCACAAGATGGGAATCTTTGAAAAGTTTTTAAAGGAAGTGTAACATGATCTGACTTACTTTTTAAAGGCTCATCTGGTTGCTGAATTAAGACTAGATTTTGTGGAGGAAAGAATGAAAACAGGAGGTATCAAGTTCTTGCCATAATCCAGGGAAGACGTGATGGTGGTATGGACAGGAAGGTGGAAGAAGTCCTAAGAAGTGATCAGATTCTGGGTATATTTTGAAGGTAAAACCTTGAGAGATGGGATAAAGAGAAATCAAAGAAGATCCCAAAGTTTTTGGGTAAACACTAGGATTGCTGTTTAATTAGATGGCAGGTTTTGAGGGCAAGATCAGCATTTGCTTTGTACATGCTAAGCCTGAGATGTCTAGTAAACATCAAAATGGAGATGTCAGGTGTGTGTGTGTGTATATATGCATGTATGTCCACAGGAATATGTATTATGTATATGTATGTAAATCAAGTTGAGCTTAGGGGAGAGGTCTGAGCTGAATATATAAGCTTGGGAGTCTTAGGTTTGTAAGATAATTTTTGCTAGGTATATTTCTTTGAATTGAGCTCTTAACTGAAGAAAGTATTAGGAATGACAGGTAAGTTCTTATCATTGGTGTGTCACACCTTTGAAAAGTGTTTAAAAACAAAAGTGACTAGGAGGGGTGATAAATCAGATTGGGAAGGAGCCATGAGGTGGGCTGCTTCAATTGGTAATGTTTTGTTTCTTGTGCTTGGTACTAGTTACATGAGTGTGTTTGTTTTGTGACAGTTCATAAAGTTGTATACTTATGATTTTGTGCTTTTCTGTATGTATTCTGTAATTAGGTGTATGCTCCCGCATAACATATTTAAAAATCCTAAAATAAGGACTATATGAAAAGAATAAAGTAGTGTATACTAAGTTTCCAATCAAGACTAGAAACCATAACTGCTGCTAGAACATAGAAGAGGGAATGATCAGTAATGTCCATAAACTTTTCATTGAAAGCACTACTTACTCAAATAGAAACATAGGAAAGCTTTCTAGAGAAGATAAAACACAAAAATCTGTACTTTGTCTTTCCTAGAGAAATAGGAGTGCTCAGGGGCCACGGCGGAGAAAAACATTGAAAGGATTCATTTTTTAAAACAGGAAAATAGAGTCAATATGGAATATGTTGATAAAACTTATTATCATATGAAGTTGACTTTTATTATGCATCAGTTATTCATACTCAAAAGTTTTTTTGTTGTTTTTTTTTTTTTAAAGATTTTATTTATTCATTTAACAGAGAGAGAACACAAGCAGGCAGAGAGGCAGGTAGAAGCAGAGAGAGGAGCAGGCTCCCTGCGGAGCAAGGGGCCCGATGCGGGACTCGATCCCAAGACGCCGGGATCATGACCTGAGCCAAAGGGGCCCAACCAACTGCGCCACCCAGGCGTCCCTCATACTCAAAAGTTTTGAAGTCAGGTTATCCCTTTTGTTTCAATTAATAGCTCCTAAAAAGAATGTTTTATTAGTATCCCCTTTACAATTATCTTAAATAAGGACTTTCTGCATGCAGTCTTTAAAGGGTATCCAAATAATCTTCCTCATCTTTATAGGTTACAAAGATAAATTATTTATTTTTACCTCAAAGCTAAAGGAGTCATCCTTAACCCTTGCCGATTCTCCCCCTTAAAAGCTGAAAGAGTGGTCTGTAAGGGAGAAAAATCAAATAAGGATATCTAGTCCTTAAACAATGAGTCTTCTCTAAAGCATCCATTTAAGACTAGGTGAGCCACAAAAGTGAGTCATATTTGTAATTTAAAATTTCCTAGTAGCCATGTTTAAAAAAGTGAAAAGATGCAGATGAAATTATACTTAATATATTTTATTTAATCCAAAACCATTTTAGTGAAGTATTTTTACATCTTTTTTTTCATTCTCAGTCTTTGTAATCTGGTGTGTATTTACACTCACAGCACTTGTCAGTTAGGACTCATCACATTTCAAGTGTTCAGTAGCCACTTGTGGCCAGAGGGCAGTTCCAGAGCTGCAATTGAAAGTTACTGTACAGCTGACTTCAAAAAAAAAAAGTTCACTAATTTTTAAGAGTTTCACTTGTTCAGCGAATGGTTATTGAGTACTTCCTATGTGTCTTGTATTTAGTTTAGCCCAAAATACTGTACCAAAACTACCAAGAGATGATTCGTTGAGATTCTGTGATAAATAGTACTTCCTCATAATAAACTCTAAAATTATACTTATGAAAAATAGAATCTAGTTTTCTTATATGCTTTTTAAAATATTGACTTGCTTCAACCAAGTTTATTTAAAGCCTAGATGATTTTGCATAATTATAGAAGTGTAAACATTTATCTAATATAGATAATTTTTAGCTGCATTGCATTCTTGAAGATTAAAACATTAAATTTATTCAAAAACTTTATGTGATAGTTATTGAGTTTAGAAATTAAATTGATTGTATAGGACAAGAGTGGCTATTTTTCACAGCTTTTTCAAGTATGAGTGAGCGTTTCATCAATTTTGAATATTTTAACATAAAATATATTTTGGAACTGATGAGTTCATTTATTATTAGTATGTGCCAAAAAAGCATTTTATCTCAAATTTGTCATAGTCAGGTTTCTTAAGAAACAAATCTTGCTTTTGGTGTCTACATTGATTATTTGTACATTTGATGTTCCAAAAGATTTCTGATATTTTTTATATATTAATTGTTATGACCCGTATTGTCAAGTAAAAGTTTTTAAAAATATTTGGCTTAGGTCGGGATCCCGGGATCCTGGGATCAAGTCCCAGGTTGGACTCCCTGCTCCCTGCTTCTCCCGCTGCCTGCCCCCCACCCTCATGCTTGCACTCTCTGTCTCTCTCTCTTTCTCTGAAATAAATAAAAATATTTGACTTGGTTTGAAATTTTAAATATCTTTATATACATTTTTTTCAGCTGTCTCTCTCCCTCTCTTTTGCATAGGTATATAAAATACTAGTTAAGAAGACCCCAGAAGAAAGTTGGGTAGTTTTCAGAAGATACACTGACTTCTCTAGACTTAATGATAAAGTAAGTACTTTAATAAATCTAAAATGGACTTTTCAGTTTCAAATTATTATCTGTTCAAATTATTATCTGTTCCTGACAGTTCTACTCTTAAGTATTTGTGGGTTTTCATCCTTGTTAGTTATTAGAATGAAGTCAAATGTTGCTGCTCCTAAGAAAATTAACTTTTATTTCATTTTAAGTCTAAAGACCCATCTCTACATATAACTTACTTTTTTTAAAAACAAAAAATTTTTAGTATAAAAATGTGAAAATCTTAAAACTGCTAACAGAAATATAAATGATTATATAATCTTGTGAATTTGAAAAAATATATATATATTTTTTTATATATAAGAGCACCTAAATTGGGGTGCCTAGGTCGCTCAGTCATTGTTAAGTGTCTGCCTTGGGCTCAGGTCATAGTCCCACATCCGGCTCCCTGCTCGGCAGGAAGCCTGCTTCTCCCTTTCCCATTCCCCCTGCTTGTATTCTCTCTCTGTCTGTGTCTCTGTCAAATAAATAAAATCTTAAAAAAAAAAAAGAGCCCCTAAATCATATGACTTTAAGAAAACGTACAACAAAAAATATTTCCAACCTATTATATTAGTTTTCTATTGCTGTTTAACAATTACCACAAACTTTGTGACCTAAAACATACCTGTTTATTTAGTGATTTAGGCGGTCTCATCTGGGTTTACCACTGAGGGTTAGATAAGGCCAAATTCAAGCTGTTGGCTAGATTGGACTCTTTTCCAGAGGCTCTGAGAAAGTATCAGCGTTTGGGCTCATTCAGGTTGTTGGCAGAATTCAGTTTCTTGTAGTTGTAAGACCAAGGTCCCCATTTCCTTGCTGGTTATCAGAGGTGGTTCTTAGTTCATAGAGTATTGTCCAGTCTTTGCACATGGCCCCCCCACCTTCAAAGTCAGCAATTGAGGTCAATTTTGTGCTTTGATCTCTCTGACTTTCTCATCTGCCATCAGACAAGGAGAAAGCTAGACTTTTAAAGGGCTCATGATAAGATTAGGCTCTCAGAGATAATCTCCCTATTTAAAGCCAATTGAAAAGTAACCCTAATTACATCTGCATAATCTCTTTTATGTGGCATAACAAAATCACAGAAGCAATACCAGGGACAAAGATCATGGGGCCATCTAGAATTCTGCTTACTGCACATATGAAACAAAGAATAATAATAAAACCCTTAATATATTAAAATAAATTTTATTTTATTGAAATTTTATTTCAATTAAAAAAACCTCAATGTATTAAAAACTCTTAAAATAAATTACAAAGTAAACCCAAAAGTAGAAAATACTACAAATTATGTGAACAAAGCAAACCACAGAAGAAATATAAATGACCAATAAATTTGGAAAATGTTTGATATCACAAGGACTCAAAGGAAAATTAAGAAACTATTTTTCACCCATCAAGTTAACAGACTTTTAAGTGGTATTTTCCATTGTTGGAAATATGAATCTTCCTAGGGGATACAGCTTCCTAAAGTTGTGCATAATTTTGACATAATAATCACATTTCTAGGATTTATCCAATATAAGAAATCATGAATATATACATTATTTCGCTCTAAGGATACTTTTCACTTTGTTTTATTCATTGTTATTTTCTTTGTGTTTTAATTTGTTTTTAATAGTTAAAAAGTAGAACCAACCTAAATTTGAGGAATTGATAGGGAATTGATTGAGTAAATTGCTGTAAGAATATAATAGAGAAAGAGCTGAGGTGTCCACAGAGCTAGAGGGAAATTAACTGAGGCAGGTGAAGGTGGTAGTATTTTAGAAACCAGGAGCATTTCTCCAAAAGAAACAAGTGGTTTATGATGTTTCTAAGAGGTTAAGTAACCTTGGATTCTGTCCTTGGATCAGAAATCACTACCTAATTTTGACAGGAGTTTAGTAGAGGAAACTTTACTGGTTCTGTTTTCTCCCATCTGCCACCTTCACAAAACTTCTAAAGTTAGTATATTCTTACTATTTTTGGTGGTAGGAAGCCTGGCTACCAAAAAATTTCTGCCATTCTGAAAACCTCAATTTGAATGAAAGGTAAAATATAATATGTTAAACTATTTTATCCTTTATTTAGGTGTTATCAAGATGACTTTTTGCAGTATGCCAAAATACTTAAAGTATTATTTGTAATGTATTTCCATCATTAAATATGAATTTTATTTACTGTTCCTGAGTTCTTATTCTTACACTGATGAATTAAAAACCTATAATTCTGTACTTCTGTTGATTTTTTTTATAATTAAGTAAGATCAAAGTAATTCAAGAAGTTACCAGATACCAGATAATTCAAGAAGGTACCAGAATTCTACTTAAGTGGAATTATTAACTTGCTTATGAAATTGTTACTATTTTTATTCATGAAGACTAATTTCTAACAGTTTCAATTTAGAGCTATTTTAATCCTTTATGGCTTGCTATTTTTCTTTTCAGGGCTCAGTTATTAATTAATGTTTACTTCTCTTTACCTCTGTAGACTCATCTTTATATTGCTATAATATTATCTTCAGCAAGTTGAGATTTAGAAAACTCTTAAGCTTGTAAAGAAAGATGTTAGTAGGAATTTAATTAAATTAGCAAATATCTCCTACATATTCCAAGTTGGGCACTTTAAAATTAATAAGTATCTATGTCAGAGTTCTAGGTACCAGAAAGAGCTCTACCCATCACCTGGTTTTACTTGCAAGGGTCACAAAATGTGTGTAAAAGTCAGACCACAGTCTGGGAGAAAATCTTTGTCATACGTATATCTGACAGAGGACTTGTATCCAGAATATGTAAAGTATTCTTGCAGCTTAATAATAAATAGATAAAAACCTAATTTTTTTAAGTGGAGGGGTTAGAAGAGTTGAATAGATAATACACCAAAGATATGCAGATCCAAAAAAGCCCATAAGAAAATAATTAACATCACTTGTCAACAGAGAAATGCATATTAAAGCCACAGTGAAATACTACACAGTAAAATACATATACCCATTAGATTGGCTAACATTGAAAGGATAGACAATGCCAAGTGTTAGCAAGGATATGGAGCAACTATAATACCTGTGTATATACAACTGGTAGAAATCAACAAGTAAAACAATTGAGGTTATAAAAAGCTCAGCTGAATTAAATTATTTTATTTTAAGCTTATTTCATGAACAAGTTCATGTAGTTAACAGGATAGATTGTATAGAATCGATATGATTGAGTTGAACATTGTATTTTCTTTTTTCTTCTTTTTCAGTTAAAAGAGATGTTTCCAGGCTTTCGATTAGCTCTTCCACCAAAACGCTGGTTCAAAGACAATTACAATGCTGACTTTTTAGAAGACAGACAATTAGGATTACAAGCATTTCTTCAAAATTTAGTGGCTCACAAAGACATTGCTAACTGGTATGTAACAAACTGAAACAACTTGTTTAAACTAAAGAACAAATAGAGAACCATAGTTATTCAAGCACAAAAATATGGGGTAGGAATATAATTACTTGTCCTCTCTAATAAGGTACTACTTGGAATTTTCTTACTTTTTATCAATAAGAATTTTATTTGGCATTTCATTTGTATTAATCCTTTTAAAAAGTCAGCAAAGTTAAAAATTTTTCAATGTAAAAAAAAAAATTGGGGTCTCCTGGGTGGTTCAGTTGGTTAAACGTCCGCCTTCTTCTCAGGTCATGATCTCCAGTCCTGGGATCAAGACCCATGTTGGCTCCCTGCTCAGTGGGGAGTCTGCTTGTCCTTCTCCCTCTGCCCTTCCCCGCGCCCCCCCCCCTTGTGCATGCTCGCTTGCTCTCTCTCTCTCTCAAATAAATAAATAAATAGTCTTTAAAAAATTTTTTAAGTTAAAATTTCAGTGTACCATATACTCAAACTATGCAACTATAAACTTGATTTTAGTATTTAGTATTTGAATAATCATTTAAACAAAGTGGCCTGCATATTAGATTTTTGGTTAATATAACATTATATAATTTTGAAGGTACTATTCTTACATTACTCAAAAATAATGCAAAAATATGAAGATTGTGATGTTCGGTTAAGGTATATAGAGGGTAAAGTGTGAAAATAAAAACCATTAAAGAGGGAGAGAAAGGATCTGTATGGTTTTTTGCTTCTGAAAATATAAGAAAATTGCTTTATAATTTAATATCAGTTGGGTGTCTGATTTTGGAATTTACATTATCAGATAAATTAGAACTATTTTGATACAAGTAGAGAGCATTTACAAGGCAGCAATAGAATATTGTTTAACTACCTATATCTAAAATTATCTTTTTTTCCCATATATCATGCTGTATACCTTAAATTTTTTTCCCCAATACTTTTTTTTTTTCCCCAATACTTTTTTTTTTTAAAGATTTATTTTATTTAATCGAGACAGAGAGAGAGAGAGAATGAAAGGGGAGAGGTCAGAGGGAGAAGCAGGCTTCTCTCAGAGCAGGAAGCCTGATGCGGTACTCGATCCCGGGACTCCAAGATCATGACCTGAGCCAAAGGCAGTCGCTCAACCAACTGAGCCACCCAGGCGCCCCTTCCCCAATACTTTTATTTTATTTTTTCAGTGTTACAAGATGAATTGTTCATGCACCACACCCAGTGCTCCATGCAATATGTGCCCTCCTCAATACCCACCACCAGGCTCGCCCAGCCCCCCCACCTCTCCCTCCAAAACCCCAGTTTGTTGCTCAGAGTCCGCAGTCTCTCATGGTTCATCTCTCCCTCCAATTTCCCCCCATTCACCCTTCCTTTCCTTCTCCTAATGTCCTCCATGTTTTTCCTTAAGTTCCACACGTAAGTGAGACCATAAGATAATTGACTCTCTCTGCTTAACTTATTTCACTCAGCATAATCTCCTCCAGTCCCATCCATGTCGATACAAAAGTTGGATATTCATCCTTTCTGATGGAGGCATAATATTCCATTGTATATATGTACCATATCTTCTTTATCCATTCATCTGTTGATTTTGGTTCTTTCCACAGTTTGGCGATTGTGGCCATTGCTGCAATTGCAGGGTCATAGGGTAGCTCTATTTTTAATTTCTTGAGGAATCTCTACACTGTTTTCCAAAGTGGCTGCACCAACTTGCATTCCCACCAACAGTGTAAGAGGGTTCCCCTTTCTCCACTCCCTCTCCAACATTTGTTGTTTA
>CM052798.1:121750935-121836696 GCA_028533885.1 Nasua narica | reverse complement strand
GATTTTGGCCATTCTAACCGGTGTAAGGTGGTATCTCAGTGTGGTTTTAATTTGAATCTCCCTGATGGCTAAAGATGATGAACATTTTTTCATGTGTCTGTTAGCCATTTGTATGTCCTCTTTGGAGAAGTGTCTGTTCATGTCTTCTGCCCATTTTTTGATGTGATTATCTGTTTTGTGAGTGTTGAGTTTGAGGAGTTCTTTATAGATCTTAGACATCCGCCATTTGTCTGTAGTGTCATTTGGGAATATCTTCTCCCATTCTGTGGGTTGCCTGTTTCTATCTAAAATTACCTTTAGCAATTTTTCACAGGATGGAAAACAAGACAACCATCCTATCTCACTTTTTTCCCTCTTTTTTCTCAGTCTTTTTTATTTTAATGTATATCACCTTGTGTTATACATAACACACATGCCATGCATATACATCTTGTTCTCTAATGTGTGCTGCCCAAGCTTGATGGCTACTGCTTGAGATCTCTGCCAGTCCCCCCTCATTTTCCTTTATGAAAGGAACAACAAGCTAGACCCCTTCTCTCAACACCAGATTCATATATTCATTTGCCTCCTTGACATCTCCTTCAGATATCTTAAGGAGGTAACATCAAACTCGGGTAAAAGTGTACTCTCCAAACTTCTCCCAATGTTCAGCAGCATCATTACCTAGAACCTGGGAGTCATCCTTGACACAACCCTGTCTACCCTTATCCCTTCCTTTACATTTTAAATTCCACTCAAATCTGTCTACTTTTCTCCATTCCTACCATTACCACCCTAGTCTAAGCATTTATCTCTTACCTGAATCACTGCAGAAGGTTTCCCTCTGGTCTTCCTCATCTACTCTTATTTCTGTAACCCATTGGAGCCACAGTCTTTTTTAATGCAGTTGAAGTCATTTTTTCTGGTCCTTACCTACCTACCTGTCTTCCCAACTTCATATTTTGCTATTCCTTCCTGACCTTGTTCTCTGTACTTCAGCTACATTGGTCTTTTAATTCTCCAGAATCACCTTGCTCCTTTGTCCCTTAGGACCTTCAAATATGTTGTTCCCTGGAAAGACAGTGTTTCATAATACTACCCCACCCAGCCCTGGCCTAGATAATACCTATATATCCTTCAGATTTCAGTTAAAAACTTCACTTCCTTAGGCTTTTCTGACCATCCCCTCACTTACCACCACCACCAAAGATGAGTTCTTTCTCATAGAGTCTGTACCAGTCCTTCTCAACTGGTTCTGAGAGACAAATCTTAGTGTCTTAAGTGAGATACCCATTGTATGTATGAATTAACTTCTCACCTATGCTCCAGGATGGTACTAGCTATGTGCCAGTCTTAAGGGAATTTAGAAAATAGTCTCTCAAATCATTGTCCTTAGCATCTAATTCTCTCATGGAATCCCAGCTGAGAAAGGCTGGTTAGTACTTTCATCTCAGCATTTCAGTTTATAACTATTTCTCTGATTATTTGATTGTGTTTCTCCAACCAGGTTGTAAAGTATATATGTAATTGTAGGTCATGTGACTGTTTTGCTCACCATTCAGTGTGCAGCACTTAACATGTGCTAACACAAAGTCTGTGCCCAGTAAGAGTACCTCTTAAACAAATGGCTGGATATTTGCTATTGTATTATTTATAAGAAACAAGTTTGAAGCAAATACGACAAAATTTAGTGATTTTGTGTTCTAGGTGCGGGGGACATGGGTGCTCCCTACTTTTCAAAATTGTTACATCTCAAAAGAAAAAAGAAAAAAAGGCTAGTGTTAATTCAGACACGTAAAGCAGAAATAAAAACCAACAAACTCTAAAATCATAGCGAGAACCTTTTGAAGAAAATATATCTTAGGGCCCCTGGGTGGCGCAGTTGGTTGAGCGACTGCCTTCGGCTCAGGTCATGGTCCCGGAGTCCCGGGATCGAGTCCCACATCGGGCTCCCAGCTCCATGGGGAGTCCGCTTCTCACTCTGACCTGCTCTCTCTCACTCTCTCTCTTTCCTAATAAATAAATCAATAAAAAAAATCTTTAAAAAAGAAAATATATCTTAGACCATACCAAAAGAAGACTTTTACAGCTAAAAAGTCAACATACATATCCTATCCCCTTTCTCTTCTCTTTTATTCTATAAACCTTTATGTCTTAGTATTAAAAATATTGTGGTGACTTAAAATCAAATTTATTCTATAAATGGCTAGACTCTATTTTTACATAGTGAAATATCAAATGATACAAACCACATTAATAAACTGATTTTGTGATATCTTCATTTTTTATATAGTGAAAATGTATCTTAGTTTTGATTAATTTTTTTAAAAAATTCTGGATAGTAGATCTTTTGTCTCTAGTGACAGAGTGACATTTGAGATCCTGTTACTAAGACTGTACACTTTTTTTTTTAAGATTTATTTATTTGTTTGAGGCTAGGAAGAGCAGAGGGAGAGAATCATCAAGCAGACTCCCTACTGAGTGTGGAGCGAGGCATGGGGCTTGACCTTACCACCCATGAGCTCAAGACCTGAGCCAAAACCAGGAACAGGGTGCTCAACTGGCTGAGTCACCCAGGCACGCCTAAGACTGCATACTTTAGAACAGTGGTAATGGTCTTACTCAACTTGTAAATAGGTGTTTCAGAGAAACAAAGATTTCTTGGCCAAATAAATTGGAAAAGGTTTCATTTGACATTCCTAGAGTATTGAAAGTTCTAAGAAGTCTTACATTAAAGACTGTAATGCACCTGACGCTATTTGCCTACTTGCTTTTGTCATGTTGCATCATCAAACATTTAGGGAGTTCTGTTAGATAAATTGAACTTAAAATGAAGTATTTATGCCTTGTTTATTCTAGGGTAAACCACTCTCTTTTTTGTGAGTTTTTGGTACTATTATTTATTTCACAGTTTAAAAAGCTTCTTAATAAGCTTTTGTTTAAAGCTTGAGTGAAGGAAGGGGAAGAAGAGTTATTTATCTGTATCTTAAGCATTTGCTCTGTGTCAACCCAAGAAGGATATGAAAGAAGCTGAGAGTGTACTCATTGGTCTTAAAAGTCATTTGAAGAAATTAGGCTTCTGTATGAACAAAATAAGGAAGTTTATGAAAGGCTACGTGGTATGATACAGGTTATTAAAGTACCAGGAACTCAGAGAAGGCAAAGATTGGTCCGTTTTTCAATGATGAAGCAATACTGGAAGTAGGAAGTTGAATTTGAGAACATTGAAGGCTAACTTAAAATTATGGTAGGAAGATGAATATGAGCCATAAACAAATAATTAGGATTTATCTAGGAAGTCTAGGATTGCCAAGCAGCCATTTATGAATTTATCCTAAGGGAGAAAAGGAGAAAAAGAGAAAATCTCAACACATGTGTATGAAAACATGAAACAACATTTAAGAATCAGTACTTAGGAGCTCCTGAGTGGCTCAGTCGGTTAAATGTCCAACTCTTGGTTTTAGCTCAAGTCATGATCTAAGGGCCATGAGATCAAGCCCCCCACACCTCTGGGCTCCACGTTCAGCACAGAGTCTGCTTGAGACTCTCTCTCACCCTCTCTTCCTTCCTCTCCCCTCCATGTGCACAGTCACTCTCTCTCTCAAATAAATAAATAAATCTTAAGAAAAAAAAAGAATCACTTAAAACATCAATTAGTTATAGTTACCTGCTGATATACCTATTAGCATCCTTTTAGAATTGTAATGGCAGCATAGAAAAATTACTGTCTTTACATGGCCAAGTAATTATTTTATATTAATTCTTTATAGACTTATAATTGCAGTCCTTTCACTTTCCTTTTTTATATTCTTAAGACTTCACAACACAGTTCTTAACATTCATGTTGGCTAAGAGCTTGCCATTACACAACCAACAGCTCTTAATATTAAAACCTCTCTAACTGTAACAAAGCAGGAGTAGAAGAAAGTAAGAACTGAAAGGATACTAAGGATTGTTGGGCTGAAAGTTTTAAAATAATACTATTTTGAGATGCGTTTAGAAAATACAAAGTAAGAAAACAATAAAAAAATATTTTCAAGATTTCAGTAAATAAAAGGATTTATTATTAATTTTGTCTGTTCCATAAATATTTATTTAAGTCTTAACTACATATAAGGTACTGTAGTACACAAAGTTGTATTAGATACTGATCCTTTATTCAAGAAAATTGAATAGGAAAAATAGTCACCCAAAAAAACTATCATGAATAGAGTTAGATCTCTTTCAGAGGAAGAAGAGACAAAGAGAACTTTTAATGAGAATTAGAGGAGGCTTCCTAGAGGGTGACATTTGAGCTGGATTTTAAAGAACTAATGATATTTGGACCAATAAGGAGAAGATAAATAAGGACCTTACAAATGAGAGGGCGTATTATATCAGAATGCAGAAGCAAGAAGGCACAGGTCCTGTGCCAGCAGCATGTCAAGGTGAAGGCTATATCTAAAGATAAATAAAGGGGAAAAGTCTTACATTGCACAATTTGGTTGTAGTTATTTATTATATATAGTTATTTATAAATTATATATTATAAATTATATATAAATTATAGAGACAATTATTTACTGGCTTATACTATCTTCTGCTACTTTGAAATTGTTGCATCATTTAATCAGCACAGCAAATATTTTACTGTTCTCTATTTTCAGAAGCACTACACAAATATCCTGATTTACTAAGTTTTTTCTTTTTAATTATTTAAAATAGAGAGGTTAAATTACATAATTTTTTTCAAATTACCATCCATCTGTAACAACTTCAGTGCAAAAACTCATGTTTTAAATTCTATGTGTGTTTAAAAAAATAAAAAGTTCAGGATGGATTTGCATCAACAGCAGTTCATAGTAAAAAAAAAAAGTATAGAAGAATTTATGTGAAGGAGAAATTGAAAAAAATGATAATATTTACCCTTTAAAAAGCAAAAGTACTAGGGCGCCTGGGTGGCTCAGTTGGTTGAGCGGCTGCCTTCGGCTCAGGTCATGATCCCGGAGTCCCGGGATCGAGTCCCATATCGGACTCCCGGCTCTGCGGGAAGTCTGCTTCTCCCTCTGACCTTCTCCCCTCTCATTCTCACTCTCTCTCTAATAAATAAATAAATAAAAATTCTTTTAAAAAATAAAAAATAAAAATAAAAATAAATAAAAATAAAAAGCAAAAGTACTTAAGGGATAAAATAGCCATCTTCACATATTTGAAAGATTGTCATGGGAAGAAAGATTAATCAAATGATACTTAGATTTAAAATAGTGCTTCTCCAACTGTAATGTATCTTGTTAAAGTGAAGCCCTGAATCAGCAGGTCTGGAGTGAAGATTCTGCATTTCTAACAAGTTTCCAGGTGATGCTAATGATGCTGTTCCAAGGACCTCATTTTTTTTTTAATTTCTTTTTAAAGATTTTAATTTATTTATTTGACAGAGAGAGAGATCACAAGTAGGCAGAGAGGCAGGCAGAGAGAGAGAGGGAAGCAGGCTCCTCGCTGAACAGGGAGCCCTTTTGGGGCTTGATCCCATGACACTGAGATCATGACCTGAGCCGAAGGCAAGAGGCTTTAACCCACTGAGCCACCCAGGCGCCCCAAGGACCTATTCTTTTTTTTTTTTTCAAAGATTTTATTTATTTATTTGACAGAGACACAGCGAGAGAGGGAACACAAGCAGGGAGAGTGGGAGAGGGAGAAGCAGGCTTCCCATGGAGCAGGGAGCCCGATGCGGGACTCGATCCCAGGACCCTGGGATCACGACCCGAGCCAAAGGCAGACGCCTAACAACTGAGCCACCCAGGTGCCCCCCACGGACCTATTCTTAATAGCAAGACTAACATGTAAAACTAGGAACAGTAGTGAGAAATTAGAGGAAGACCCTATCAGTTCAGATAAGAAATAATTACATATCATTTCAGGCTATCAAATATAAAAAATATTCTGCTTTTTTTTTTGAGAAAGTGAGTTTCTCTTTACCTTAAGTATCTAAAAAGGCTAGATAACCATCAGTGGTATTGAAGGGAGGATTATTAAATGGTATATATTGGATAGATGACTTCTTAGATCTCTTCTAGTTATAAAATTTCAGTAATTCTATAACTCTGGAACAAGGATACTTAAACTATTTTTTAATGCATTTTCAACCTTGAACTATGTTCTCACAGGAAATTTTTTAAATATATTGAAGTTGTGTTTATATATAAAGATATTATAAAGAGAAGTAGTCTTAGTATTTTTTATAATTATATATGCGAAGCTCATATAATGCCAACTCATGAAAACCAACACATTATTGCTAAGGTTAGTCAAGTGAAAAAATCACTAATGTTTGGTAAACATTCAATTATGGACAGTTTTTTAAATGCAGTAAAGCCAAATATTTTGTATTCAGACACATCTAAACTCTCATCTAATTAAATTGGGTGTCAGAGACCTTATGCAAAATTTGATTTTTGGAGCTTAGTGGTGAAATAATTTTAGTCAGTTACTTACCTGATTTTAATCAATGTCTTCAATTGGAAAATGAGGTAATTGAGCTAAGTAGCTTCTAAAAGTTCCCCTTCAACTCTAAATTTCTCATATCCTATTCTTTTTATTGTGCTTCCTCATGAATCTTAAAGTCGCACCATCAGAAACAACCAGATTTTGACCTTTTAACTCTTTAAGACTTTTGGTCTTGTTACTATCCAAAGTTTACCATCTTGTGAAAATAAGAGTATCTGTTAAAACCTAAAATTCATCTCAAATTTGAGAATTGTAGTAGAGTGTTTATCTGTAACAGTGGATAGAAATTTGTTCTGATGCTCTTAATAGTTGCATTAAATTTTTTTCTAATTGTATAACTCTTACAAATAAAGTCATTATTTGTGGAATATTTATTCTATGATGTGCTAATTGAATTGAATATGGTCTGTACTATCCAGAAACAACATCTACCTTTTGGTGAAGCAAATAATACTTGATATTGATAAACAGACAATACTTGGTTTGGTAAACAGACAATACTAATAATACAGTGTAATAAGTGCAATGAAAGGGATCTCTTCAAGGTGCCATGGTAATACATATAAGAATATGGAACTTAGGAGTGCGTGAGTGGCTCGGTTGGATAAGAGACTGATTTCGGGGGGCCCCTGGGTGGCGCAGTTGGTTGAGTGACTGCCTTCGGCTCAGGTCATGGTCCCGGACTCCTGGGATCGAGTCCCACATCGGGCTCCCAGCTCCATGGGGAGTCCGCTTCTCACTCTGACCTGCTCTCTCTCACTCTCTCTCTTTCCTAATAAATAAATAAATAAATAAAATCTTTTAAAAAAAAAAAAGAGACTGATTTCGGGGGTGGCTGGGTGGCTCAGTTGTTAAGCTTCTGCCTTCGGCTCAGGTCATGATCCCAGGGTCCTGGGATCGAGCCCCACATTGGGCTCCCTGCTCAGAGGGAAGGCTGCTTCTCCCTCTCTCACTCCCTCTGCCTGTGTTCCCTCTCTCGCTGTGTCTCTGTCAAATAAAATTAAAAAAAAAAAAAGGAAAGAAACTGATTTCGGCTCGGGTCATAATCTCAGAGTTGTGAGATCAAGCCCCACCTGAGGCTTTCAGCTGGGTATGGGCCCTGCTTGAGATTCTCTCTTTCTCCCCTCTCTCCTTCTGCCCCTACCCACCAGTTCACACACCCATTAATGCACCAGCCCACTCACATACCTGCTCCCTCGTGCACATGCGCTTTCTCTCTTTCTGGAAAGAAAAAGGATACTGAACCTAATGTGGGTAGGAAAGGGGATCTAATCAGAAAAGATTCCTGAGGAGATAACAGATGAGCTGAGTCACAAGAATAAATACAAATTAGCCAGATAAAGGTAGGAAGGATGGGCCAGGTTAATAGCAAGCATGAGTAAAGGTATGGAGGCATGAAATAGATATGAAGATGTACTATTTTTGAAGCGTCAGTTAGGAAAGACAGTTAAAACTGGAACGTAGGCAGGTGTTTTATGCCAACACAAAGATCTTGGCTTTGTTCCTTCTTGCTAGAGGAAGCATAGATGGGTTTTATCCTGGGTTTGATATAAAACATTTGTTTTTTTAGTACTCTGGATTAGAAGGAATAAAACTGAACATAGGGACAAAAGTGGGCTAGTAATTAGGCAAGAGATAATCAAGGTCTAAACTGGTTCCCCACTACCCCCATATTCCACCACAGGATTCTAAATGTCAGCCCCTCAGCCTCACACCCAATCAGTCCATCTCCATTGTGACCCTCACTGTCACCAGCCTTGATCCATGAGTCCTTATCTCCCAGGTTGTGTTTAATGTCAATTTTCTGTTATTTTCTTTTAGCTGGTAGAGAACCCTGAAGAGAAATACTAACTGATATAACATTTCTATCTAAAATCCTTTAGGAATATTTTCATGCAGTTGCCTTTTTGTGCTTAATTTGATTTTGACAGAACTGGTATCTAGTATTTTTAGTATACTTTCTACTTGGTACTTGAGTCACCTTTTGATGAATTGTGGGCATTAGCTTTAAGGGTTTTTTTATTTTCTTTTAAAATATACATTTCAAGATGAAGAACATTTTTAGCTATTAAATTACTGGTTTTTAAAAAATCAAAATGTAAACAGTTACATATCTATGAAAGAAAAAAATAAGCTATAATAGTAAATAGAAGATGAAAGTTCCCAAGGTGAAATAGTTTTTTAAGTTGAAAATACAGTAAAACTCTGACAGAAAACTTTTTTAGAGAATCAGAGGAAGAGATAAAGT
Source organism: Nasua narica (assembly GCA_028533885.1). NCBI lineage: Eukaryota > Metazoa > Chordata > Mammalia > Carnivora > Procyonidae > Nasua > Nasua narica. The sequence continues at coordinate 121,827,986 of CM052798.1, read as the reverse complement.
TGTAGGGCAAATTTGCTTTGATAATAAAAAATGCTGAGGGTTACCATCTGTTGTCTCCTTATCTTCAGGCAAGCTAAGTCAACAACTGATCTCAATTTTAAAATAGAATTTTCCCAAACACACTAAAAATCTATTCTAGGTAATAAAGGGAATAGAAAGGTACAAAGCCTTTCTTTACCTTTTAATTCCAGATTGTTGGATTTTGCTTAGATAGGTTTCCCTTTTATCCTGTTTTTCTTACCTTTATTATCATAGCCAAATAGAAGCAAAAGTATTAAAGATTGAATATGAAGGAGAGATTAGGGGCTATACTGAACCCATCAGTGAACAAGGAGGAAAAACGAGTAAGACTTTTTTTTTTTAATCGACTTATAAGGAGGCGCCTCTGTGGCTCAGTCAATTAAGCGTCTGCCTTCAGCTCAGGGTATGATCCCAGAGTCCTGGGATCAAGCCCCACATTAGGCTCCCTACTCACGGGAAGCCTGCTTCTCCCTCTCACACTCCCCTTGCTTGTGTGCCCACTCTCACTGTCTCTCTCTTTCTCTCTCTCTGTCAAATAAATAAACAAAATCTTTAAAAAAAAAAAAGACTTCTCGGGGTAACACGGTGATGGGTATTAAGGAGGGTACATGTTGTGATGAGCACTGAGTGTTATACACAACTAAATAATCATTCATTGAGCACTGCATCAAAAACTAATAATACAGTGGCTAACTGAACATAATAAAAAATATCAAGAAATAAAAACTTCAATTCTCTGGGGAAAAATTGACTTCAGTTTAATTTATAGACCATTTAATAATAATAGAGTCTTTGGTATTTATATTTTATTTGAATTCACTTGATTTGTTCATAAATTATACATTGATAATATGTAGGAAATCACTGAGCAGAACCATGATACACATAGGCAGTCAAATATTTATCAAATCTAAATAAAGCTCTCTAGTCAATGGTTCTCAAGCAGGTGTAAAGGTTTCCTTTTCTCGGAAGGGGAAAAAAGGTATCAGAATGTCTGTGAAAGAAATTGTTTTCTCTAACACTACCATCTACCACAGATTTGTGTATGTCCCTCTCCTATGGGAATAGTTTGAGCATATTGACTCTCTTCCTCTTCCACCTGAGTTCTGTTAAAAACTGAGGAAATGTAGTGAACCCCTGAGAAAGTATTTTTTTTTAAGATTTTATTTATTTATTTGACAGAGAGAGAGAGATCACAAGTAGGCAGGGGGGAGGGGAGGGAAGCAGGCTCCCCGCTGAGCAGAGAGCCCTATGTGGGGCTCGATCCCAAGACCCTGAGATCATGGCCTGAGCCAACGGCAGAGGCCTTAACCCACTGAGCCACCCAGACGCCCCCCTGAGAAAGTATTTTATAAATCAGAGTTGTGTAGCCAGTTTTAAATTTCGTTCTTTTGTTACAGATTAAAGAAGGTAAAGCATAGAATATGACTATGAACTATATTTGAAAAAAATCCATTGGATTTTGTTTGAGTAACACACTAGTGAGCTATATAGATCATAAAGATTTTTCTTTTTTTAATGAAATATAAAATAAATAAGTCATGAGGAGATAATATAGATCATAAAGATATTTAGGGAAGAAGAATGAAATAGAAAAGCCACTCCAAAAAAGGTTCCTATAGCTGGGTACATTGTCAACATCACTGTTGATCTTGGGTTAAATTTCTACTATAAGTCAAAGATATAAAAAGAGGTACATATATTCCCTTAACTACTTTTTCTTTCCCAACAGCAGCATTTCAATAATTAGAGTAATTTGCAAACATAAAAATGTTACTAAAGAATGAGAAAGTCTGGGTATAAACCTATAAGAAAACAGTGTCTCACATTGGATTATCATACACTTGAAGAATTAAAAAGAGAAAAAGACCCTTCTAAAAACTTCTGTGCACTTTCCATATCAGTCTTAAAAGCTGTTCTCAGGGTTTCGTCCATACTTTTGACCTCTCAATCCCAAGATCAGTTTATTTCCTATGGCTCATTTTTTGCCTAATAGTTGGTTCTCTAATAATGAGTGGATAGAAATATAATAGCTAAACTAAAAGAATATGTGGTAGTCCTGTTTCCTGTGCTCTTAAACCAACTGCAGTATTCTAGAGGCCTTGGTTAAAAGATCCAGACAAGTTGAATGTTTGGTGAGTGAAGTGACCAGCAAGGGGAAAGATCCAAAGGAACGAAAATATAACAGAAAAAAATTTAAAGGTAGAAAAAGATACATATTTTCATTCAGAAGACAGAAAAATTTAAAGGTAGAAAAAGATACATATTTCATTCAGAAGACATTCTACCACTGGCGCCTGTAACCTTGTATGGGTCATTTTAACTCTCTGAATTTTGGTATCATTTGTAAAGTGGAAATGTAATGCCTGTCTTCACCTCACATGATTATTGTGAAAATTAAATGAAATAGTATAGATGAAAGCCCTGTGTGTGAAATGTACTTTAAAAATATTAGAAATGATAACTATGCGGGGTGATATGTTAATTAGCTTGATTGTAGTTCACGTTTCGCTATGTATACTCGAATCAAGTTGTAGACCTTAAATATATATACAGTTTTTAACTGTCAGTTATACCCCAGTAAAACTGGGGGAGAAATGTTGGCTCCATGAGTGCAGAGACCATGTAGGCTTTAAGTATTTTGTCACTTAATAAATATTGTTACAGGATAAAAAAAAGAAAATATTAGTGTATTAGTATTGCTTTGGGGAAATATAAGGTTAGAGGAAATATAACACTTAAAACATGCTTTTAGAAATATCATGTGAAAGAGGACTTAGATTTGCCCTGAATGGCTCAAAAGCAGAACTAAGATTCATGAGAAGAAGCTGCAGGGGGAAAAATTTCAGCTCAGTAAAAGAAATAACTCTCTATAATTTTCAGTATTTTTCAAACATAAGATGGTTTATTCTAAGAGGTGGAACATTCCCTATTCCTGGAGGTGTTTAGGTATATTCTTGGCTGAACACATGAAAAGGATAAAAAGCACACTATGGATCATATTTTTTAAAAGTCAACTAGATCATATTTAAGATCCTTTCTATCTCTATTATTTTATGATTATGAATACTCAGATTTTTTCTCAGTTTCCCTGAATCTGTGTCCTTTATTACCTGTATTGTCAAGATTTTATTGTCCACAGATTTACTCCTCTTTGTTCTGTCTTTGCAACCTTCTAGATTAATTTCTTCACACCACTTCTGTATATTAATTCACATTATTTTTACTTTTGGAAAGGTTTCACTTTATATTCCATTTGTATTTTCATCACCAACCCCTGTCATCATTAACCCATCTGACCCAATATAAAAACCCCAATATACCATTCCCTTTTCAGCATAGGTTGACATCTACATGGTACCTTAAAATATCATATTTTTATCTTTTAAACCTAAAAATTGTAAGTCTCCAGATTTGTTTTACTATGCACATAGAGTTGCCTCTCAGTCCAAAATTGCTTTTAGAAAGGCGTATTTGTAACACGGAAGTTAAGTCTTCTACTATTTTAACCTATTTCTGATAATTGAGAAAGACAACAATACCATATTATAGTTGCCCCTTGAACAGCACAGGTTTAAACTGCCTAGATCCTCTCATACACATATTTTTTACAGCATAGTACTATAAATGTATTTTCCTTATGATTTGCTCAATAACATTAGCTTACTTTATTGTAAAAATGCAGTATATAATAGAACATACAATGTATGTGTTAATTGACCATTTTTATTATGGAGAAGGCTTCCAGTCAACAGTAGGCCACTAGAAGTTAACTTTTTGGAGAGTCAAAAGTTATATGCAGATTCTCAGCTGCACAGGGGGTCAGCACCCCTAACACCGGTGTGGTTGAACGGTCAACTGAATTTCATTATTTTGAAATTTATGGTAATTCAGAAATTAGTTGGTTCAGTATTTTTTTCTCTTAAACTCTTTAGGGAAAATAAGTAAATTATGTATAAACATGATTGCAAGAAAAATCTTTAACTTGTTTCAGAGTAAATACTTTTCAGTTACTTTAGAAGCATCTTCTGCCAAAGTATAAATTGGAAATTGTATTTCTGCATAACAAGATGATGACATTTTTAGACTAGTTTAAATTAATAATTTTGGAAGTAATACTGTTTCTATTCATCATTTAGGTTGGTCTCCTATGCCATTATTCTGACTTATGTTTTATGTCCTGTAGTTTTTATGTAGCATGGATTTACAATCTCTATGTTCATAAGATCTTAGAAAATGGCTTAAAATCTTTGTGTCTTCTATAGATTTTATATTTGTATTTGGTTGTTTGTGTGAAAACACATAACCAACTTGCTGTTTTTGGTATATCCGCAAAACAGCTTGCTTAAAACACTGTATAGCTTCAAAGTAACTTTTGCTTCCTGTTTTTTGTAAACTTATTTGTACCCCAGCTTATTTTTTTTCTCTGAAAAGCCTTGCAGTGAGAGAATTTCTTTGTCTGGATGATCCACCAGGTCCATTTGATAGCCTAGAAGAAAGCAGGGTAAGTGCTGTATTATATATCACATGGAATGGGGAACAAATAATACAATACAATAACTACATTGTTTCTTGAATGGAATAGCAAAGAGCAAAATATTATAATTTCAGACCATCATCGTTTTACACAGAAAGCTTTTAATGTTTGAGTCAAAGATGTCTTTCATTGAAATACATGAACCTAGTTTAGTGAAAAAATAAAAGTTCATACATGCCATGCCATCAATGAAGCTCTAAAATTAAATCTTGCACTTTTTTCTCCTTACTTTTACTATTTGGAAAAAAAATATCATCTGAAAATTTATTTTACTGCGTTTAAAAGTGCTATTTCTATGGTGGGTTTTCTTCCATCTAAATATCAAAATAAAGAAACTACAACTAAAATCAATTAAAACTTACCTTCAGAAGTAGAAGTTATTGTCTTGTTATCAATTCAACTCAAGCTTGACCCTCCTCAAATTACACTAATTGACGTGTTAGAGTGGCCTATTTCTCGAAGCAGTTGACTAGATTCACAAAACAGATTTGGTAATAATAGGTAGGATTTTATGCAAGTTTTTTTCCCCCAAATGTTCAATGGCATTTAAATGGAACAGATTTAATTGGTAGATTTGTAACATTTTCAGTCAAACTGAATCTGTTCTTTGTATTATAGTGAATGCCATAGCTTTTTGGAAACAGCCTTATTGAAGTAAAAATTTCATCCATAAAATTAGCTATTTGCTATTCCATTGTAAATGTACAATTTAGTAATTTTTAGTAAATTTATACAACTGTGCTACCATCACCATTATTCAGTTTTAGAAATTCCCATCACCTTGAAAAAAATTCCTGCAAGCCATTTTGCAATCAGTCCAACACTCCCAGCTCCAGGCAACTACTGATCTGCTTTCAGTTTCTACAAATTTGCCTCTTCTGGGTATTTTATGTAAATAGAGTCATATTTTGTACGTGTGTGTGTGTGTGTGATCAGTATTCAATATACATAACATTTTACAAATACAGTATGCATAATAGTATACAGTATATAATCTTTACATCTACTTTCTTTCACTTAGCATCATGTTTTTGAGGGCCAACCATCCATATTCCATAAATATATTGAAGCAATACTTTTTGTTGCTGAGTGATTTTTCATCGTATGCATCTACCACACTTTGTTTATCCACTTACCAGTTGGACGTTTGAGTAGTTTCCAGTTATGTGCCATTTGAGTAATGCTGCTGTGAACAATCTCATAGAGGTTTTGTGTGGACATTTGTCTTCATTTCTCTTGGATTGATCCTTAGAAATGGAACATTTGTTTATATGGCAAATTATGTTTAACTTTTTAAACTTACAAACTGTTTGCTGAAGTAGCTATATCATTTTACATTCCCACCACAAGGATATGAGAGTTCCACTTTATCCATGTCCTCATAAATATGTTTTATCTGTCTTTTGGAGTATAGCCATTCTTGTGGGTGTGTATATTGTACTATAGTTTTAGTTTGCATTTCCCTAATCTTTTATGTTGGTCAGTTTTTTTTAATATGTTGATCACTTTTTCATGTGTTTTTTAGACATTTATATGTTTGATGAATTGTCTACTTAAGTCTTTTGCCCCTTTTTTTTTTAAGTTTAGCTGTTATATTGAGTTGTAAGACTTATTTTGGATATAAATCTCTTTATCAGATATCTGATTTGCAGATATTTTCTCCCGATCCGTATGTGTCTTTTCATCTTCTTAATGGTGTCTTTAAGTACTAATGTCTTTAACTTTAATGAAGTTTACCTTAGCACTTTTTTATGGTTGTATCATTAAGAACTCTTTACCCAGGGGTGACTGGCTGTCTGAGTCAATAGATCATCCAAGTCTTGATCTCAGGTCGTGAGTTCAAGTTCCATCTTGGGTGTGGAACCTACTTTAAAAAAAAAAAAAAAAAAAAAGGACTCCACCTAACAAAGGGTCACAAAAGTTTTCTTCATCATTTTTTTTTCTAGAAGTTTTATAATTTCAGCTCTTACATTTAGTCTATCATCCATCCTGACCTGATAGATATTTATAATGTATGAGATAAGGTTTCTAAGTTCCTACGGATACCTAATTATGCCAATATGCTTTTTATGTTGGCACCTTTATCAAAAATCAAATAAACATAAAGGAATGGGTTTGTTTCTGGACTCTTAATTCTCTTCCATTAACCTAGTTACCTATCCTTATGCCAATACCATACAATCTTATTTTTTACATATTACAGCTTTCTTATGGTTACTGTTTACATAGTATATCTTTTTCCTTTTTTTTTTTTTTTTTTGCTTTCAGTTTGTGTCTTTCAATCTAAGGTCTGTCTCTTGTGTATAGCAATATAGCATATAGTTGGGTTTTGGTCTTCTGTTCAGTCTGACATCTTTACCATCTGCTATTTGCAATTTATTTTCTATCTACCGCATTTGTTTTGGTCCTGTTCACCCTTTACTGCCTATTATTATACGAAATAAATATTTTTTGTATGCCAGTTTGATTCCTCTATAGAAATTTTTACTGTTTTATTTTTTAATGGTTGCTCTAGGTATTACAGTATATATCGTAACAGTCTACTTCAGAGTAATACTTAATTTCAGGGAATTACAAACTTAGTTTCAGTACATCTTTTTTTCCCCCCTCCTTGGTGTTGCTATAATTACTTTTTTTTTTTTTTAAGTAAGCTCTAGGCCCAACAAGTGGCTCAAACTCACAACCCTGAGATCAAGAGTCACATGCTCCACTGACTGAACCAGTCAGACACCCCTATTATTTATTACAAATTTTTTTAAAGATTTTATTTATTTATTTGACACAGAGAGAGAGAGATCACAGGCAGAGAGGCAGCCAGAGAGAGAGAGGGAGAAGCAAGCCCCCAATGAGCAGAGAGCCCGATGCTAGGCTCGATCCCAGGACCCTGAGATCACGACCTAAGCCGAAGGCAGAGGCTTTAACCCACTGAGCCACCCAGGAGCCCCTATTTATTACATATTTTAAATCTATGTGTTATAAACCCAGTAATATAGTGTAATAATTATTTCTTTATATAGTCTTTTCTCTTATAAAGAAATTAAGAGAAGAAATGAGAAAAATATGTTATAAACTTTTATATTTGTCCATATGTTTCCTATTTCCAGCCCTCTTCATTCCTTGCTATGGATTGGTATTATCATCTGGTATCACATTCTTTCAGCTTCAAGGCCTTGAATACTTCCTTTAGTATTTTTTGTAAGGCAGATCTGATGGCAAAAAATTCTCAGTCTGTTTATCTGAGAATGTTCATTATGCAGGATAATTTTATTGATGGGTTTTTTTTTTTTTTTTTACTACTTTGTGTCATTCCTTTGTCTTCTGGCTTCCATTGTTCCTAATGAAAAGTAAGCCTTTAATTACATTGTTCCCATGGACATGTTGAGCCTTTCTGCCCTTGCTACTTTCAAGATTTTTTTCTTTGACTTTCAGCAGTTTTATTATGGTATATCAGGATGTTATCAAAATTTGGCTTCATTGGGGTGCCTCGGTGGCTCAGTGGGTTAAAGCCTCTGCCTTCAGCTTAAGTCATGATCAAGCTTGGTCCTGGGATCCAGCCCCTGTATGGGGCTCTCTGCTCAGCGGGGAGCCTGCTTCCCCCTCTCTCTCTGCCTGTCTCCCTGCCTACTTGTGATATCTCTCTGTCTCTCTGTCAAATAAATAAATAAAATCTTTAAAGAAAAAAATTTGGCTTCATTGAGCTTCTTGGATTTAGTAAATTAGTACTCTACATCAGACTTAGGAAGTGGTTGGCCATTATTTCTTCAAATAATTTTTCAGTCCTTTCCTCTTGTCCTTCTCCTTCTGGGATTCCCATTAGCCATATATTTGTGTACTTCACATTGTGCTTCATGTTTCTGAAATGCTGTTCATTTTTTTTCTCTGTTCTTTAGACTGAATAATTTCTGTTGATCTATGTTCAAGCTCACTGACTTATTTTTCTGTCAATTGAAATCTGCTGTTGAACTCCTCTTATTAATTTTTCACTTTAGCTATTGTACTTTTCAACTCCAGAATTTCTATTTGCTTTTATATTATTATAATTACTCCATTTCTTTATTGAGTCCATACTGTGATAATTAATTACTGTGGCTTTATAATTTTTGTAACTGGCAAGACAAGATTTCCCTTCCTTGTTCTTCTTCAAAATTGACTATTTGTTTTTCCATATGAATTTTAGAATCAACTGTGAGTTTCATAAAAGACCTGATGGCATTTTGTTTGGAATTATTATACATTTATTGATTAATTTTGAAGAGCAGAGTCATTATAGAATTGAATCTTCCTACCAAGAAGATCTTTGCTTTATTTGTCTTTTTTAAAAGTCTTGAATAAAGGTTAAATGTTTTGCCTAAAACTTTTAGGGAAAGCTGTAGTATTTACTATTTGGGGGTTTTTTTATCATAATTGGTATTTTTATTATTTTTTAAAGATTTTATTTATTTGACAGAGAGAGCACAAATAGAGGCAGCAACAGGCAGAGGGAGAAACAGCATCCCTGCTGAGCAGGGAGCCCAGTGGGGGGGACTCCATCCCAGGAAGGCGGGATCATGACCTGAGTCAAAGGCAGACCATCAACAACTGAGCCACCCAGGCGCCCCTATTATATTCTAATTTATTACTATTGTATTATTGTTTTCTATATATTTTATATGTTACATCTTTGGTGAAATCTCTCATTAGTTTGTAGATCCTTTTAGATTTTCTATATACATAATCATATCCCCTGAAATACTACAGTTATGGGTTTCCCTTTTAATCCTTAATACTTTTCATTCCATTTTCATAATTTTTTGTACTACCGGGTTCTTTAAAGTTAAATGGAAGCAGTTATGGCAAGCATCCTTTTCCTCTGTTCCTAACTTTAAAGGAAATGAGTCTGTATTTCACCTGTAAAACAACCTGAGTCTGATATTTTCCTTAGTTTGTTCAGTAGTTTTTAACAACTGATTACGTTTCTTTAATGAATAGAGTTTATTCAGATTGTGTGTTTCTTTAGGGTTCAATTTTGATGTTTTGTGTTTTTTTTTTTAGAAAATTGGGCAATTCGTACAGATTTTAAAATACATTGATGTAAGGCATTTTCTGGGATTTTTAAAAATCTCTTAATATATCTTTAATTACCAAAAGTAATATATTGAATTCACTCATAATGGTTGGTTGTTAAATATTTTTTTTTGGAATTCTGTAGTTGAAATATCCCTACTGAATCATTCCTTTTATTATTAGGTAGTGACTCTTTTTGTGCCTAATGTTTTCCACTTAAAATGTATTACTCTGAGATTAATAAAACTACACCTTTTGTAGGGAAAAAAGAGCAGATTTGCCTGTTGCCAGATAAGTATTTTTCTATCTTTATATTTAAAGTGTGTTTCTTGTGGGCGCCTGGGTGGTTCAGCCGGTTAAGAGTCTGCCTTCTATTCAGGTCATGATCCTCAGGGTCCTGGGATCAAGCCCCATGTTGGGCTCTCTACTCAGCAGGGAGTCTGCTTCTCCCTCTGTTCTCTCTCTCTCTCCTCTCTCTCTCTGACTCTCTCTCAAATAAATAAATAAATAATCTTTAAAAAAAAGAAAATGTGTTTCTTGTCAGCATCATAGAGGTAGATTTTTGGTTTTTGACACAAACAGAAAATTCTGTTTTTTTAACGGCAAGTTTATTGTGATGTATCCAGTAATTACCAATACATGTGTATTTATTTCTGCCATTTTATTTTGGGCCTTTTATTTACCTTGCTTTTTCTCCTTTCCTTCCTTTTATATAGTTAATGAGTCTCCTTTCCTCCCTTTTTCCCTCTACTCTTGGTTTCTAAGCTCTGTATTCAGTCTTTTATTTAATAGCCATATATTGTTCTCATCAAATAATTTAGAACCTAGTTGTTCATAGCCACCCCAAAGTGAGGCAGTGCTTCCTTTAATTACAGGCACTTCCTTTCCTCACCATTCCAAGTTCTTTCGTCTCACTCTTTTCACTGGGGCTCAGTTAACTGCTCTTAAAGCACACTGTTAAAGTACACTATCAAAGAACACAGTTCTTTCAGTGAATGTGTGTTGGTAATGTTTAAGTCTTTAAAGTCTGAAATTTTTTAAATCTTGCTCTCATTCTTGAAGTATGATTTAACTGGGTCTAGAATTCCACCTTGATAGTCTTTCTCAATTCTTTGAGGTCTTTTCCCCTGCCTTTGCTGTAGATTATTGCTGTGAAATATCTATTCTCAATTCATCGTTGTCCCATTCTAGTTAACTAGTTTTTCTCCCTAGTATTTTAGAGACCTTCTCTTTGATTTTAGCATTTGCAATTTTACTATCTTATGTGTGGGTGGTGTTTATTTTTGTCTTCCTTGGGATGCATTATTCTTCCCAAATCTGAAAATGCTAATATTTAATCAGTTCTGAAAATTTTCTGCTGTTTTCTCACTGAGTATTGCTTCTCCTCATTCTCTCTGTTCACTATTTTAGGAACTCAATTTATAAATATGTCTGTTATTTTCCTTTTCCATCTGTCTTAACCTTTCTTCCGTGTTATGTCTCCATCTCCCATGCTTCATTCTTCGATGAATAAATTCTGTAATTTTCTTAGTTCTAGCTTCCAGTTTACTCTATTGTCTTCAGACAGGATTATTCTACTGTTTGATTCTTCCATTAAGATCTTAATATTGACTGTACTTGTCATATCTTGACATTCTACCGTTTTGTCTCAGTATACCTGATTTTTTTAATACTAGCTTTTAAAAAATATTTTTCAGTCATTTTACATGTTCATATCTTATGGTCTTTAATAATATGCTATTTGGAGTTTATGGAATTCTAATCCTCTTTTCAGTGGATGATAGCCTATTATGTTTTGTAATTTTGGATTATAAATTTGCCTTTATTACAACCTTGTCTCCAGGAGCACTGAACAGCCAAAGTTGAGGGTATATCCTTCCATAGAAGTTTGTTTCCTTCTGCAGACATACCTTGACATTGATCCTGGACCATTTTTTATGCTAATTTCTAAGCTTGGGTATTTCTGACTAATTGTGATAGTATATCACATGAGGCATTGTCCCATAGTTATAGATTTTTTAGGGAAGACTTTGCCTCTCCCCTATAGAGGCCAATATGAGACACACAATCTTCCTTGATGTAATCCAATGTTGATGAATGACTTACTAATGGCTTAGCTCTTTAGAGTCCTTACTTTATTCCTGATTATCTCATTTTTTGTCACTAGCCCTTAAAATGTAACCTGACTCATCTCTTATCCCATCTTGGTGTTTAAAGTTCAAAGTTACCAAAAAGCATCCTCTCCTCACCCCTTCTTCACCCATTATGCAAAGCTATGTTAGTGCAGATGCTGGTAGCTCTTGTTTTCCTTTCTCTTCATTTTTGTTTCCTGAGACTTACCTCTGTTCTTGCCCACATAGCTGTTTAAAAAGTTGGGGTTTTAGGGACGCCTGGGTGGCTCAGTTGGTTGAGCAGCTGCCTTTGGCTCAGGTCATGATCCCGGCGTCTTGGGATCGAGTCCCGCATCGGGCTCCTTGCTCCGCGGGGAACCTGCTCCTCTCTCTGCCTCTGCCTGCCTCTCTGCCTGCTTGTGTTCTCACTCTGTTAAATGAATAAATAAAATCTTTAAGAAAAAAAAAAGTTGGGGTTTTAGCTAGGTATTTTATAGCCAGAAGCCTTAGTTTGTCTCATCACCTGTACTGTAATCAATGGAAGTTATGTGTGGTTCATTTATTTTGTTTTTCTCTGTGTTCCTATGTTCTATTTGCATGATAGTTGAACACTGTTCAGTTTTTTCATAATGTGAATATATCCAGATTTTTAAATATGGATATGTTTATAAGGTTCATCTTATGTCATTAGGTAAAAAAAAAACAAGCTTCAGAATGATATGTATTATATACTTCCATCTATATAAAGATAAATATTTGAAAAACTGAAAATAATTCAGTTGGGTGGAACGTGAGTTATGTAGCGGACTAGAGGAAAGGAAAGGTAAATACAGCAAGCTATGAAGTTGAGGCAAAAGGGGTATGTCACATCATAAGGTACTTCATTTGCCAAGATAAAATATTTGGCCTTATTATTTAGGCAGTATTAAATCATAGGTAACATGATCAAATCTATTTTTAAGAAAGCCAACTATATGGTGACTAACATAACACAATTAAAAAAAAGAAAGAAAGCCAACTAAAATTGCCAAAGTAAACATAAGTGAGCCAATTAGTTTACCAGTTTGGTTAAGAACTAAAAACTGTAGAAACGACCAAAAATGACAAAAACACAAGCGGTGTTGATGAGGCAGTAGGGAATGAGGGGAAGGGAAAGGTAGAAAGACTGGGTTATCCCTGGAAATCAGGAGGGTGGAGTGAGCGAAGATGCCTGCTTGATGACTTTAATGATGAGATGGTAAAATAGATACTCCATGCGAACACTATTTGACTTGCCATTGGTATATCTAATTGAAGAGGACCAGTAGATATATGAATGATGTTTATGCACTCAGGGAAGGTTGAGGGCTGGAGATTAACAACAAAAAACATGTTAGAAGTTGATAGCGTATAGTAGAGATGAGAGCTGAAGTGCTAACGCTAAGTGCAGTTACCCAGGGATGACATATAGAGCAAGAGGATATGTATCCAAGGGCAAAACTGTGATGAATGCCCACATGCAAAGAACAAATAAAAAGCTAAGAAGTAACTGTCCAAGTTAAGAAGCAAACCAGAGGGCGCCTGGGTGGCGCAGTTGGTTGAGCAACTGCCTTCGGCTCAGGTCATGATCCCGGAGTCCCAGGATCGAGTCCCACATCGGGCTCCCAGCTCCATGGGGAGTCCGCGTCTCACTCTGACCTTCTCCCTTCTCATGCTCTCTCTCACTCTCTCTCTTTCCTAATAAATAAATAAATAAAATCTTAAAAAAAAAAAAAAAAAAAGAAGCAAACCAGAAAGTTTTATGGAGGCCAATGAAAGAGGATTCCATTAAACTTTTTTTAAAAAATTGAAGTCAATAGTGACATGCAGTGAAGTCATTTTAAAACAATACTTTGGATTTGACAATTAGAAGGTCATTGTTTGCCTTTGCCTGGGCATAGTTAGTAGAGAAAAAGAGAGTGAAACTCTTCTAATTTAATGATTTTAGAAGTAAATGGGCTAAATTTGGGTGATAAAAACCTTTTGTGATAGTTGTACATTTTGGAAGGAAAGAGGTGAGTTAGCTAGAGAGACTCATGATCAAGAGGGAGGTGATGATTTTTCTTTATGGAGAAATTTTTAGGATTTCCTTAATCAACTTCAGAAAAGTTGATTAAGTAAATTTAGGGTCCAGTGGAGGGACAAAGGTTGAAAATGTAAGAGAAAGTGTATGTGCTTGAACACGCTTCCAGAGGGGGGAAAGTAGATAGATAACTTGAAGAGTCACATGTTCTTAAGGAAAAGAATAGGTTGTGAAGGTAGCTGGGATTCAGGGGGTCAGTGATTTTTTTTTCCTGGTACAGGAATCAGGATCATCTGCTGGGTTTGGAATCAGCAATAGTAACACATTGTAGGGGACTTACCAGGGGTGAAGTTTTAAAATAGTCTTAGAGAAGACAAGACAGGGAGTGATAGATAACTAGGAATAATTAAAAGAATTGATATGTAACACTGAAAGCCTCATCAAAATAAGTGACCCACATTTTTTCATGACATCATTTTTTATGGTAGAAAGATTTTATTTGTTTTAATCTTTATTTCAGCAGTGTTTAGTATCCTGGGTATGAAGGATAACATGTCAATTTTGAATGAATCTGAGAAAAGGAGAAGCAAGAGGAAAGCAACATTGAAAAAAACCCAGCATTGTTTAGGTGCTATGGAGGACGTTTTTACAGTAGTATCGCTGCTAAGCTAATACAAATAAATAGCCACGGTTTTTCCAAAAAGTATATTCATCTAGAACTAGGCAAAAATAGATGAAGGAGAATAGAAACTTAAAACTTGGTTATTTTTTCCCCAGTTCTACACTAGAGGGTTATCCCATATTCATTTCAAGCACTGTGGTTTACTGATTAACAATTCTCAAGAAAGGGGACCTGTAGCTAGAAGTCCTGCTGGCAGGTGGGGGGTGAGTATCAAGATAGCAGAGACCAAAAAGGATGAGGAAAGGGAACAAATTGTTGGGGCTGCATGCATATTATTTTCATTATGTTCTTTAACTCCTCAAATATATGCTCATGAGGAAGACACTGCATAAGTAATTTTTTTCTGCATTTTTTGTTTGTTTTTAAGGCTTTCTGTGAAACTTTAGAAGAGACAAACTACCGCTTTCAAAAAGAACTACTTGAAAAACAAAAAGAGGTGGAATCACTGAAGAAACTGCTGAATGAAAAGCAACTTCATATAGAAACTCTAGAGAGCAGAATCAGGTGTATTGTGATATTTACATTTTTAGCCTTACTCATTAAACTCTTAATACTCTGGGCTAAATGCCCTTTGTATGTTAGTATGATTTAGGAAATTTCTGATTCCGAAAGTCTTAGACTCTTGGTGTACTTTCTTATAGATTGGGAAAGTTGCCTTTTGATAATTTATTTAAGAGGTTGAACATTTGAAGGATGGGAAACATCAGAAATATAAGCCTCTAGCTGTTCAAGATAAAGAGTAATCATTTTAACCTGTCTAAATGGTATCTTTGTTTCTAGGCATTTCTGCCAACTTTTCACATATGAAAGTTGTAGTTTGTGTTCTTGTCAGCATATATCGAATTGACATTAAAATCATTTTACATTAGGGCGCCTGGGTGGGTCAGTTGGTTAGGCGACTGCCTTCGGCTCAGGTCATGATCCCGGAGTCCCGGGATCGAGTCCCATGTCGGACTCCCGGCTCGGCGGAAGTCTGCTTCTCCCTCTGACCTTCTCCCCTCTCATTCTCAGTCTCTCTCTCTCTAATAAATAAATAAAATCTTAAAAAAAAAATCATTTTACATTAATTATAAGTACTAATTTCTCTGTTGACTCCCAGAGTCAGCAATTTATTAGGCATATTAAGAATAGCTAAAGACTACTAAAGCTACGTATATTTACAAAAATAAACCAATACATACTTTATTTATAGAAAATAACTTGTTGCTGTAATTTGCTTTCAGAACATTGTCTTTAGAACCTGAAGAATCATTGCAAGCGTCAGAAACAGAAGGTGGACACATCCCAAAGGTGGAGTCCTCCTCACTTGAGGTTGATCAAGGTGTTTTGTATGAAGAATCTAGGTAAATAATATTTGGTTTGTTATAGCCTAATCATCTGAATAATTATAGGGAAATAGTCAATAATAATCTATTGAGTATTTTTTTTATGAACTCAGTGTTATTATATCATGAATCTGCTGAGAAAATAAAGACTATTTGATATTCTAGGCTGTCCCTAAAAATGAACCTTTGGCATCTAGGCTGTAAATATTATTATTTACTTTGAAGATACGTCTAAATTAACTACTCAGTTAATTCATTAATTTTTTTTAAAGATTTATTTATTTATTTGACACAGAGAGAGAGAGAGAGAGAGAGAGAGATCACAAGTAGGCAGAGAAGCAGGCAGAAAGAGAGGAGAAGTAGGCTCCCCGCTGAGCAGAGAGCCCGATGCAGGACTCAATCCCAGAACCCTGAGATCATGACCTGAGCCGAAGGCAGAGGCTTTAACCCACTGAGCCACCCAGGTGCCCCTTAATTCATTAATTTTGTTAAGATTAACAAATTAATCTCCCTCAGTCTTTTTCCATTCAAAAGTGGGATACTGTAATAGCAACAAGCCTGCTTTACCTAATAAGAATGATGAAAAGATACTCTATTTGAAAGCACATAGAATATTTATTACTTATAAATCCAAAGTCATGGGACGCCTGGGTGGCTCAGTTGGTTAAGCAGCTGCCTTTGGCTCAGGTCATGATCCCGGCGTGTTGGGATCGAGTCCCACATCGGGCTCCTTGCTCCGCAGGGAGCCTGCTCCTCTCTCTGCCTCTGCCTGCCTCTCTGCCTGCTTGTGTTCTCTCTCTGTTAAATGAATAAATAAAATCTTTAAAAATAAATAAATAAATAAATCCAAAGTCATTATTAATACTTTAGTGGTAGCAGCTAAGCAGCTAAGCTATAATTATGAGAATTTATGTTGAAAAAGGTCATTATAAACTAGATTTTTAGTGATAAATGGTAGTTGGGAGAGCTGAAAGACTTAAAAATATATCTCAAAGATGTTATCTGGTAATAACAACTTGAAAATATAAAATTTCTTGGGGCAACTGGGTGGTGATTCAGTCCATTAAGCAGCTGCTCCCAGCTCAGGTCATGATCCCAGGGTCCTGGAATCAAGGCCCACATTTGGGCTCCCTGCTTAGTGGGGAGCCTGCTTCTCCCTCTCCCGCTACCCCTGCTTGTGGTCTCTCTCGCTCTCTCTCTCTCTCTGTCAAATAAATAAATAAAATTGTTAAATATATATATATAAAATATACAATGGATACTATGCAGCCATCAAGAGAAACGAAATCTTGCCATTTGCAACGACGTGGATGGAACTAGAGGGTATTATGCTAAGCAAAATAAGTCAGTCAGAAAGACAATTATCGTATGATCTCTCTGATATGAAGAATTTGAGAGGCGGAGGGGGTCATGGGGGAGGGGGGAGGGAAATGAAACAAGATGGGATCAGGAAGGAGACAAACCGTAAGAGACTCCTAAACTCACGAAACAAACTGAGGATGGCTGGGTGGAAGGGGAGGTAGGCATAGGGTGGCTGAGTTATGGACATTGGGGAGGGTATGTGCTATGGTAGCACATGTGAAATGTGTAAGCCTGATGATTCACAGACCTGTACCCTGGAGGAAATAATACATATGTTAATAAAAAATAAATTATAAAATATATATAATTTCTGATCAAATATTTATTCTTTTTCATTAAATATTTGCACATTAATATTTAAATCTTTCTATTAGATAAAATTTTAAAGGTAATAATGAGGTGAAATAGCATGTATCTAATCTCTCTGTTGATGTTTCTCTTCTCTTGCAGAACTGATGATAAGCCATGCTTAAGTTTTAGTGAACCTGAAAATTCTGTATCAGATATAGAAGTTGCAGAAATGGCATACAATGCTGAGGAAGACTAATACATGACAAGCAGTTCCTTCCATGTATATGTTTCAGCAAATTTAGAATAGAGTGGCAAATATTTAAAAAGAAAAAAAGAGTGAAGCATTTACAGAAAACAGAAAGATTGCACATGTGTAAAGTTTACATAAAAGTTTTTTAAGTTATTGGGATAAGAAATGTATTCACTGCTGCTTTAAATTGTCTTTATCCAACCTTTGTATTTAATACACTAAAAAAAAATCTAGTTAGGGTTCTGTTATCAAGACTCAATTCTTAAATAATGTGCATAAATTATTTTGGTATTTTGCCAATATATTGCTCCAAACTAATATGTATGTGTGTACTCTTGTGTGTATGTGTGCGTGTTTGTGTTTAAAATGCCAATTTTATCAGTTAAGTGGACATTAAATGCATGTTACTATCTGGATGATATATACTTCTTTGTATCTCTGACATGATATATTTTCATTAGTGGTTTAAATCAGTGGTAAAGATGAATTAAGTTTTAAATATTGACACATTTACCATCTGTAAATAAAAATTGCCTGTTTGCAATGTTATTGCTATTTAAGAAGAAGAAAACTTTCTAATACCAAAGGAAAACTATTTGAAAGAGCTATAGTAACATATAATAATGTAGCTAAAGTGATAAAATAACCTTGATTTTAAAAGCTGATACATTATCAGAATACTATAATAAGTGTCCTAGTTTATTATAACATGTTGTACTTGTTTATTTTCCACATAATCTTTATCTTAAATCTCTACCTGTAGAATCAGTGAGTTTTCCTCTTTCAGGATACTACCTCTTTTTGCTAATCAAGGTATACTCTTTTGAAAATAAAGATTCTAAGCAAATAGGGAGTTATAAAAAAATACAAAATAAAAAGCCATATATACTATAAAGTTCTTTAACTACACTGAATCCTGGGATTGCATTTTTATTTCTGTATATGTGAATATGTTGCTATAATGTATTAAGGCTGATTTTCCTATTAATATATTTAGCCAAGTGATGCACTTTATGATAATTAAACTTCTTTGTGCCAAGTTTAATTGGTGAATTTCTTTAGTAAGTGGAGTTAGGAAAAAGAATTATGTAGTGCCTTCACTATTTCACTTTTTACACCAGTCTGTTGGGGTCTATGAGTCAGCTTTATGAAAAAGTGTTATTTCAGATTTGCTTATAGTTGTTGAAAGTGCCTTGTTTCATTTTTACAATATGAAGTTACTCATTTATTTTCTATTTCCAGTGCTTTGCATATTGCTGTTAATAAGTGTTGTGATCGTGCTAGCATTTTGAAATACCGGTTGGTATACTGAACTGCATGTGCTTTCTAAAAGCCGAGGGAAACTTACTGGGGAAATAGAATAACAAACAATCTCCAGTTTTATTTTGCTTTCTTCACTATCTAAAAGTTTATCGGTATCTTGATGTACATATTAAAATGTAGTTGTTTAAAATTCTACTTACATAGATTAAGAGATCAAATGGCTGTTGTTAACTTTTGATCTAAAAAGAAGACTGTTTCTTACAAAGTACCAAAAATTTTAAAAACCTTTGTCAAAAATGCACGAGTATGTTCTGTCTCAGAATATTTTCCACAAAACCTATCAGAAGTGTGTTTACTATCCTGGGAGACAGGAAGAATATAATAAACTATTCTCCTTATTCATTTCAAAATATTCTAGGCTTAAAAAAGCTTAAAAAGAGCAATCATTTAAATTAATTATTTTTAGGAGCGCCTCGGTGGCTCAGTCATTGAGCATCTGCCTTCAGCTTGGGCCATGATCCCAGAGTTCTGGGATCATGCCCCGCATCAGTCTCCCTGCTTGGCAGAAAGCCTGCTTCTCCCTCTCCCATTCCCTCTGCTTGTGTTCCCTCTCTTGCTGTGTTTCTCTCTGTCAAATAAATAAGATCTTTAAAAAAAATAAAATAAGATAAAAGTTAATTAATCATTTTTAGTCTAATGATAAGGTGATCTCTGCTAAATCCCAGATATTATAGTGCTACATACATGTCTGTTCTAAAGTGAACCATATATTTCCAAATCTGGCCTTTCAGAAGATTGTATGTAAAGTTTTGGGTGGGTGAAGGAAAACTCCGGTTAATTAGATAAACCACTATTTATATTTAGAATTTACTTTTTTTACTTCTATGATGCATTTTATTCCCATTATTATATTCGTTTAATAAATTATTTTCTCAGTACAGCAGTAGCTGTGTTGTTTAGATCTTGAATACTGTTTTTCCCCTTCAATTTCAGTGTTCTCTCTATCCCTTACAATTATTGTAAATTTAATTATACTTACCTGCTGCATTCACAAATGCGGAATGAGTTTATGATTTTTTTTAGGTTTATACTTTATATTATGATCATTTTAAGTCTTTGTGAATAGGTACACTGCACTTCAAATGTAACCAATATTAAAAATGTTAAACATAATTCAAACAGGAAACACTTCCGTGAAAACTTTTAACCTTTTAAAAATTAAGTTCATGTGTAGGTAGTGAAACCATAAACCAGCATTTTAAAGTGTGCTTTATTTGTCTATTCTGAGAGTAGACATTTAAAGCACATTCTTTAGAAAGCCGTGTTCCTCAGATAATCTATGTAGTCTACTTCGACTATTTGTGATATTAGAAGGGAACAGTGGTCTTAGGTCTAAAAATAATTTGTCTATTTTTAAAATGGGTTTTGTTACTTACGGGAAGAGAGGAGTTTGGGGATTACGTTAAAAACAAGCCTGAATTCTCAACTAGCAAAGAGAGAAATCTAAATTGTATCCTCTGGGAGGTTTTCAAAGAGCTACACATTTGATCCACATTTTAGTTCTTCCAAAAGATAATAGAATTATCTTTACTGCATTACAATTTGCTTCTGTGTTGTTGGCTTCTACTAGCAAAACAATCATCAGAAATTGCATTTTCAACACATGTGTTTTTAAGGCTGATGCCTGCTACACCACAATGTACCCTTTATGAGTACTCTTGCTAGAAAATTCTCTTAGGTTCAGCAGCAGTAAAACCAGTGCTATTCTTAAAGAATTGATTTGTTTTTTTTCTTAAAGACTATTACTGTCTTTCTCTTTTTTGATTTGTTTTTTGGGCAGCCTTAAGCCAAGTTGTGTTCACCTTGGCTACCATATAGAACCTTAGGAGTTGTACTTTTGTGTAGCAAACATAACTTTGTTTTTCTTATTTTCTCAACCCCACTTTTCCTCCCTATTTAAAGTCTCAATTAAAACAGATGTATTTTTGTTCTGTTAAAGTCTCAATTCGAATGGTATTTTAGACTACATTAGGTAAAAACTTGTCATAGCCTGTACTAACACCATTACTGCACCATTAAAGATAGCAGTAATTTCACAAAGCTAAATTATTCTTTTTCAAAGATGTTCTTAAGTAGGACCAGTAAATATGGGATGCAAACTTAGAAATGTTAACTAGTGGTAAGCTATGGGTAGGTTCTTGGTCAAAATACCATACTGATAAACTCAGATTATGGCTTTAACCATAGCCTCATATTAGAATACCCCACTTGCCACTGTCTTGTGTATCATTGACAGAAAAGTAGAATAGTGTCATTCGCTTCACACAAAGCAATAACGAACAATACAGCTAATATATACTCAATAGCTAAAGTTAGTATTTTATTATAATAGATAGAGATAAGACTTGGTACAGACTTAGCCGTAATGAAACGTTTGCATCCTAGCTAATTGTAATCAAAGAAGTATTCGTTAGATGCTGGTTAAAGTTCTTTGCTAAGGTGTGAAATGAAAAACCCACCGTGGTGTGATTAAGCCCATATCTGGAGGATTATTTCTTAGTATTAGCTCATCTGCCAGTTGTTTTCCAGTAACCCTGTATAGCAAATACCACCATTCACTGACTAACCCAAAAGTTTCTTTACCCCCTCCAAAATAGGAATGGGATAAACTAAATAGTGTTTTCTCAGTTTCCTAGGTTTGAGCCTGTGACACGATTACGGCCAGTGAGATGATAGGAGTATGCTGATAGCTGCTGGGGAAATCACTCGCTTTTCCTGTAGGAGGGTAAGTATGCTGCTCATACAGTCTCTCCCCCTTCCTCTTGTTTTGATCTCAGGTAATGTGCAGAGGAACTCCGGAGACCATCTTGCGAGGTATGACAAGTCTGAGGGAAGAGTAAGGGAATCCCAGAGACTCTAGCTACTTGTGAAACTGCTAAAAATTGTTTTTATGTTAGTTGTATCAAGACAAAAGCTATTTTTAATTTGAATTATGTGTTTAACCTTAGGGGGTAAAAGGGTTTTCAAGCAAAAAGGCTTCTTCCTATGACGATACCGTGTATTTTGTTAGTAAAGAGAAATAATGCGAGGAGAAACATTTTTTTTCTTGAAAGCTAAAAGAGAACCGTCTCTTAGACGTATCAAAGATCGCTTACTCCAGAGGCTCTTTTTGGCAGACCAAATATGACAGAGAAAACAACCTATTGTTCCACATGCATGTAGTAGTCCGCTCAAGCTGCTGGAACAAAACCACAGACTGGGTGGCTTAAATGAAAAATTTATTTTCTCACAGCTCTGGAGGCCGAGGACCAAGATCAAGCAAGATGCCAGCCAGCTTGGTGTCTGGGGAGGACACTCTGGGTTACAGAGAACAAGCTCTCTGGCGTCTCTCATGAGGACATGAGTCCTGTTGGTCAGGACCCCACCCTTTGATCTTAATCAAATCATTTAACCTTAATCACCTTCTTAGAGGCCCCATTTCCAAATACAGTCACACCAGGAGGTTAAAGCTTCAACATATGAATTTGACATTCAGTATGTAACAGTATAGGATGGATCATCATTTTAATGCTTACAAATATATTTCTCAATTCAAAAAATTAAAGTAGTTAGCCTGTTCTTTCATTTGTCCATTGAACAAACATCGACACATCTACCGTGTGTCAGCGCTGGGTTATAAAAATTGTTAAGCATATGATCCCTTCAAGGAGTTCAAACCAATACAGCTTTTGTGAGGCTGGTCTGTACATGGTGCAGCATTGTGGTGAGTGTGGTGGTAATTGTATTCATAATGCATTATGGGAATGATAAGGCTAGAAAAGAGGGCAAATATTGGTCAGTGGTAGAAATGTAGAGCTTTAGCTGCTTCTGAAAGTACAAGGGCGAGCCAAGCAGATCTGCTTCAGCCATGCAAGTGGCAAGGATCGTTATTATCCCTGATTCTTTTTCCCTCATCCAGTGTATCAATTCCAGCTCCAAAATAGGAGCCCACTCACCTGATGTGATAGGTCAAAGAGGGACACACAAACCACACTGCATACCTTAAACATTTTATTTTAACTTAATGCACATATATTCATTTGCCAAAATTCAAACAGCGGTGCAAAGCCTTTCTCTGGCACAGTTTTGCCAATGAGCACTTCTGGTTTTTCTCTTGCTAAGCCATACCCTGAATGCATTTTCTGATCTCTAGCTTTAGTTTCTGTAGAATGAAGGCATAAGATGTATATGAAGGAATCTATGGCAGAAAGCACAGTTTTTACTTTTTTTTTCAATCCTGTACTATCTTTCCAATTGACCTGGTTTTCCCTAGAAATGATAATTTGTTCTAAATATTGCATTGTTTTATATAATATTAATAACCTTATTTAAAATTTAATTTTAGGTCTGCCTGGAAGGCTCAGTTGGTTAAGCGTCTGCCTTTGGCTCAGGTCATGATCCCAGGATCCTAGAATTGAGCCCCTTGTCAGGTTCCCTGCTCAGTGGGGAGCCCGCTTCTCCCTCTCCCTCTGCCCCTCCTCCTGCTTGTGCTCTTTCTCTCTCTCTCTCTCTCTCTCTGTGTCTCAAATAAGTGAAATCTTAAAAATAAAATTTTAAATATAGCTAACATACACAAATTTGGAAGCAAACTGATGCTTGGAAATCACACAGTTCTCTTGGAAGGAAAGAGGAGTGTGCAGGTGTTCTAAGAAGAAACCAACTAGCCACAAGCATTCAGGGTGCCCTGGGTATCATTGAGCACATTTCATACAGAAGATGCAGAACTTCAGCAGATCAATCATGAATTGATCACTGGTATCTCCCCCGTGTCCACCTTCCCCCCAGTCTCCCATGGCAGCCATGATTTTCTTTTTAAAAAACATAAATCACAGCATGTTTTTTCTCTCCTTAAAAACTTTCAAAGGTTTCCCACTATGTTTGGTATTACAACATTCAGACTTGGTTACATGGCGTTCCAACATGATTTCATTCTGCCAATTACTCTTCTTAATGGCAGCACACATGGCCCTTTTTCTGTTCCTTGAGTCTAGTAAGGTCTTCCTCCTAACCTGGCCTGTCTAGAATGTGCCTCCCAGAACCTGGCAGGCTCTTCTCTTCAATCATAGGTTAAATATTACCTCTGTGGGCAACCTAATATAGTATTCAAAACAATCACCCCCATCTTAGATTTTTTTTTTAGGATTTTATTTATTTATTTTAGAGAGAAAGCACAAGCAGGGGGAGGGAGAGGGAAAGAATCTCAAGCAGACTCTGTACTGAGCACAGAGCTCCAGGCAGGACTCGATCTCATGACCCTGAGATCATGACCCGAGTTGAAACCAAGAGTTGGTTGCTTAACAAACTGAGCAACCCAGGCACCCCTTAGAGATTTCTTAGTTACTTTTTTGCTGTCTGTTTCACCTGCCTACCTCCCCAGTGCATCCCCCAAAAAGCAAGGCTTCGTCTTTTTTTCCTCTAAGCCTTGCTCTCCCCCATCACCACCAAGCTTAGGAGAAGATCTGGCACGTAAGAAGGGCTCAAAAATATTTATTGAATGATTAAGATAGAGGCCTAAATTAGGGAAGTAATAAAAAAATAACAGAGGTGGGCGCCTGGGTGGCTCAGGCAGTTGGTTGGGCAACTGCCTTCAGCTCAGGTCATGATCCCGGAGTCCCGGGATCGAGTCCCACATCGGGCTCCCAGCTCCATGGGGAGTCCGCTTCTCACTCTGACCTTCTCCCTTCTCATGCTCTCTCTCATTCTCTCTCTTTCCTAATAAAAATAAATAAACAAAATCTTTAAAAAAAAATAACAGAGGTATTTGGAATAAAATTGAGTCTTGGGGATTGATATTCTCTGGGTAGATTGATAAGCTACTAACTGAGGAAGAGAGAGAAATTTAGGGAGGGGGCAGTGGATCCATGCTGGATTTGAGATACTATAGGCAATCCAAGGCAGTTGGATACAGTCATCCAGAAATCAGGGCAGGTATTAAATATAATTGACCAGCTGAAGTTCTGCATCTTCTGTATAAAATATGCTCACTGATTGGGGCGCCTGGGTGGCTCAGTGGGTTAAAGCCTCTGCCTTCAGTTCAGGTGCTGATCTCAGGGTCCTGGGATCAAGCCCCACATCGGGCTCCCTGCTCAGCAGGAAGCCTGCTTCCCCCTCTCTCTCTCTGCCTGCCTCTCTGCCTACTTGTGATCTCTCTCTGTCAAATAAATAAGTAAAATCTTTAAAAAAATATATTTCTGGAGGTAATTTGGCTACATACAACAAAACCATTAAAAATGTTCATAGCCTTAAAAAAAAAAATGTTCATAGCCTTCAACCTAGCCATTGTACTTCTAGGAACTCCAACTAAAGAAATATATGCAGTGGGGCACCTGGGTGGCTCAGTTGGTTAAGCTACTGCCTTTGACTCAGGTCATGATCCCGGAGTCCCAGGACTGAGTTCCACATCGGGCTCCTAGCTCCATGGAGAGTCCGTTTCTCACTCTGAACTTCTCCCTTCTCATGCTCTCTCTCACTCTCTCTCTTTCCTAATAAATAAATAAATAAAATCTTTAAAAAAAAAAAAAGAAATATATGCAATGTGTAAAGGATCTGCTCAAAGATCCTTTGAGATCTTTCTGCTCAAAGGATGTGCATCACATTTATCACAAACACTTTAACCAAAGTTTCTATTGTTGAGGGGATTTGTTAAATATTTATGCATATAAAAAAGTAGACTCTGTTGTATTCAATAAAGTGATGTTCCAAAGAAGATTTAAAGATGGCATGATATACCACTAATTGAAAGAAGCCAATTACAAAACAGAATGATCTCACTTTTTATAAAAGTTATGCATTTATGCATTTGTATACAGAAAGAATACAGTAAATTGACAGCCATGGTTAACTACTTGATGAAATTATGAAGGAATTTTGTTTCCATGAATCTCTGAATTTTCTACAACAAGCATGTATTACTTTGTAATTCTTTTAATTATTTTTAAATTAATAATAACTACCAGGGGTCTTACCCTACCATCTACTGTCTGTTTGACTTGTGGCAAATTCCTCAACCTGCCTGTCTCCTGAAAGAAAAAGATAATGCCATCCAAAGTACAGCACTGTTGTGGCCTAAATGGAGTAGGAAAATGCTAACTACAGTCTATCACATAGTAGGCCCTTGTAAATGAGCAGAAGCTGTCTTCCAGCCTCCTGCCTGAAATGCCATCACCCATTGGCCATTCAGGAATCCATTTGGAACCTAAAATATTGTAGAAATCTTTTATTAAAAATGACTTTAGTGGACAGATTGAACTCATTAACCATATTATTCCATCATCTACCCTATATTTTATTTATTTTTTAAAGATTTATTTATTTATTTTAGGGAGAACCGAAGGGGGAGGGATGGAGGAAGAGGGAGAGAGAATCTCCTGCTGACTCTTTACTGAGGGCAGAGCCCAATGCAGGGGCGGATCCCACAACACTGAGATCATGACAGGAGCCCAAACCAAGAGTCAGACACTCCACCAACTGAGCCACCCAGGGGCCCCATACCCTATGTTTTGAATTTGGAAGACTCAAATAGGCTTTATCCGGTTTACAAATGGTTTATGTTCTAACCACATTTCCATTCGATAAATGGCAGCTTATCAAACTAAACTAAAAATACCTTTTAGATTAATCTATAATGTCCTGGAAATCTGTATAATGTTTGCAATAGGACAAAATAGTTTTGAACCGGTAATTAAACAATAATGTAATAACATATTTATCTAGACACACGGGGCTTAAGGGAAGCAGTTTAATTGGTGATGAAAAGTGGAGATTTCTGCAAAGAATCTAATGACAGATTGCAAAGTGAGCCAGGCCAAGCACAAAGGGATGACACAGTTTTGAAGTCTGCTAAAAAATGACAGCTCTGACTCCTTGACAAAATAGGCCAACAAACAGTGAAAAAGATTTACACTATAAGGACACAAGCGAGCAAGGAGATGGCTCCCCCTGTTTTCCCCAGCTCCTCATGAAGGCCAACCTCTTACATGATGGTTCCCAGAAAACACTGGCCTTCTCTGCCTTCCTTGCCATCAGGCTGCAGTGGGACCATGTTACGCCATGAAGGTCTAACTCATGCCATATAAGGAAATTCCTTGTCGTTCCAAAACACCTGACAATTCTGTTTTTTAAGTATCTTTATGTATGCAGCAGGCCAACCCCTGGCCTGCCTGGCCCTGGATGGTAAGAAGGTGGCTAGTGAAGAACTTCTTTGTTTAGCTTAAGTCTATCAATCACCAGCTCTAATCTTGTTAATCAAAATAAGGTCTGTTTTTTATCAAAACAGAGTAATGTTTTTACTGTGGTAACTAGACAGTAATTAGAAAACAGAGGAAGGGGTGCACATTGGCCCACAGTTGGATTAATTAAAGTATACATGTAGAAGAGGACAAAGCAACAAGAGCGCATGGGCCCAAGCCCCCGTGGGGACAGAAAGCTGAGCAGAGGTGTGCGCTACATGCAGCGGGCAGACAGAAGCAGCCAGGCACTCCCTCTGGGATGCCCCTAATGTGGTCCACAATGTGGTACGCCGCAGACCTCTGCCCTTCAGATACGCAGCCAATGATTAATTTAATTGGGTCTTGGAGAAGTTGGTTTTATAATATGTAAACAATTTTATGTTCAAAATAAGACTGTAACTGTATGTACTAAAAGAGAAATACATTTAGAAACATTTTTAATTTTTCTAGCCAGGTAATACATGAATTCCTCAATAAAAGTTGACGTAGCTTACATAGGTAAATATTTACAATGCCTTCCTCAAAACATTTTTTTAAAAATCCGTTGGGTTTTACTTTTCTGAGCATTTCGTGTCTATGAAAACTTTCCTAATTTTCTCTAGTTCTTAGGGCCCCGGCACTTTCCAAGTTCACTTGTCTCTTACTCCAGTTCCAGTTAAGAATGTACCTTAAAATTGAACAGACCTGTGTTTGAGGTTTGGTTCTGCTTCTTACCAAGTGGGGTGGATTATTTTGCTTCTCTGAGCCTTGGTGCTCATATGAAACAAAGACAGAAACAGTGCTCACCGGTTTGGTATGCTGAAAGGAGTACCTGTGGAAGCAGGTGCCAAGTGCTCAAACATGTTAGGCATTGCCCTCAATCACCCAACCCTTTGTCGTCTGTATACATGCAGGCATTTAATCAGCAAACATTATCAGCCATCTACTGTGTGGTAGGGCACATGCTTGACATATGCTGCAATGAACAAGTCCCTTGGCAACCCAGCTCTTTGTGTGACATTCCTCCTGGAGGTTAGACCCATAGCGCCTGGTAGATTCCTCCAGCAGAGTACTTACTACTTTGTATTGTCCTCCTTTGTTTTCAGTCCATCCACCACATAGACTCTAAGCAGCCCTTGACTGCTTATGCCATAGTGCTGGGATACACATGCCAGGGGCTCAATATATTTGTTGCATATGAATGGATTGTGACCAACCTTGGAAATAACATTTTAAAATAAGGTATTTGGGACTCTTAGCCCCCAGTCAATTAATACTTTATAGACTACTCACAATGAACCCAGGGGGGTCTATTCTAACCAGAAGTACTTTAGAAAGTAGCTGGTCCAAACAGCCTCAAACACGAAGCCACTTCATAGAAAGTCCGCTATGCCCACAGAAGCAACAGTGATCAGGAAGGCTCTCCTGTGTGGTTGTAGGGTGACAGTTTGCAGAGAGACTCAACTTCCCTAGACACAAATCCTAGAACTTGTATGCCTGAAAGCCTGCTAGGTCTTCTGCTCCAAACCTCTTGTTTTGCAGAAGAAACCTCAACCCAGAAAAATTACAGGAATGCAGTAAGCGAGTGGTGGAGCTTCATGGAAAAAAGTCTCTGTGGCTCTCAGTCTGGTGCTTCTCTTTCCTATGTTTGGTTATAGCCACAAAGGCTTCATGAATGATTTTTCAGTCTTATCTATGAATTCTTCTTCCCCACAGCCAGTGAAGCGAGAGTTCTCAATTTTGTCCCTGAGCCCAGGTTCCAGTTCTCCCTCCTGGGTTGAGGTTGACAAAGGATGTTAATGAAGAAGGGTCACGAGTCACACCTTGATACCAACAGCCAGGATGAAGGACTTGTGACATGAACCTAGCTGCATGCAACATACCCAGTTCTCCAAAGTCTTTGAAGATCGCTGCCCCCTCCGATGCCTGGAACCTCATAAGGAGAACTGTTCCTCCGAAGCTATGGAAAGGTGAGCCCCCTCAGTCACTGATACAATCCCGCAGTCTTTCTGCCAACGAGCAATGAAACACTTCCCTCTGAGGCTGCTTGTTAAAGAAGTTATCTCTGTTGTATGTATGGCTGAGCAAGGTTGCTGGGTGCTATAAATTCCGTGAGTAAACCACGGCATCTCCTGAGGGCCACTCCTGGCCTCGCTGCACCCCTGGTCTGTTAGTTGCCCCTGGCAGCCTCGCGAAACTGGTCTGCAAAATGCATTGGAGTGTGAGATGAAACAAAAGCAAGGATTCCAAAGGCCACTTACTTTCAGTTAAACCATATGGCCTGTCTTGTTGCCTAGTGTATAAAGAACCATTTCCAATTCTAAAGTTTCAATTAATAAAATCCAAACTGCTATCAATTTCCCACAAATGGAGCAGCCTAGGGCCGATTTCAGCAGATGAATAGTCTTCGCCTTTCCGATGAGCTTTGAGTGCCGCCTAGCGGGAAGGATGTGTAGTAGCACTTGATAACATGCCCCGTAGAGGAGATGTCAGGAACGCAACAAATTGAAAATCCCAAGTCTCAGTACTTGACTGCTGTTTTACGGGTTTGTCAGACCTAACAGAGATATATTTCAAGATTTATCTCGACTGACTACCTCAATTAAGAAAGTGTGCTACCTGAATGAGGGTATTCATCTGACTAGATCTCAACTAACCTAAATAGGATTGTATTTCATTTACCATAGGATATTTTGGTAATTTTTTCTGTTTAACTTCATAAGGTAGGAACAGGAAATTGACCCATGCCTTACCCATTTTTTAAAAATAGGAAATAAAAAAATCTGAAATGCTAGAAAGTCATTATCAGCTAAAAGTCATTATCGGGACACCTGGGTGACTCAGTCAGTTAAGCATCTGCCTTCAGCTCAGGTCATGATCCCAGGGTCCTGGGATCAAATTTGGTATAAGGCTCCTTGCTCAGTGGCGAACTTGTTTCTGCCCCTGCTTGCACTTTCTCTCTCTCTCTCTCTCCCTCTCTCTCTGACAAATAAATAAAATCTTAAAAATAGTAAAAATAAAGAGTCATTATCAAATTTTAAAGATTTTATTTATTTATTTATTTATTTATTTATTAGGAAAGAGAGAGAGTGAGAGAGAGCAGGTCAGAGTGAGAAGCGGACTCCCCATGGAGCTGGGAGCCCGATGTGGGACTCGATCCCGGGACTCCGGGACCATGACCTGAGCTGCAGGCAGTCGCTCAACCAACTGCGCCACCCAGGGGCCCTCAAATTTTAATGAAATTTCTATTTATCCAATTCTGTTATTTTACCTATTTAACACTGGTACGCCAACTACACAACATTGATAGCTGCCTGTTTCTTTAACTTTTTAATAGTTCTGTACCAGAACTCATCCCTACATTTTCATTTTCTCATGTGCTCTTTATTCCTTTACAAAAAATTTTCTTTTTTTAACTTCAGCTAGTTTTCTAAAAGTGGTATATCTGATTTGTTGTCACCTTATTTAAAAAAATAAATCTTTTTCTCTTACTCCATATCTTCCTTTTGAGGAGGAGTTTGATAATCCAAGAGCAGTAGTTTTGTTCAAATAATTAAAAGATGGAAAGATGCTATTTGACTAGATAGAAACAGGACATTTTCCCATACTGTCAAAATGTATCACAGAAGCTAGAAAACCTCCTGGATTTTCTATATTTATCCCATTCCTTCCTCAGTTGAATTTCCGCTCACTGGAGGTCAGCCTGCCTCTTCTCTCTACAGCTGCAATTTTTTTACTCCAAACTCTGACTCTTCTACAGATTATCCTTTGCTCTACAGCCTTCCAATGATCAACTGGCTCCACACACCTTAACTTTGTTATGCAACGCCAAAATGATCCTTTTCTTCCCCAGTCCCCACCCCCAGTCTGCTCCTCTCCTGATATCCCTTATCTCGTAGAAAATGGCACAACTATATGACAAATTATTCAAACAAGATATCAAGGAATATCTATGACTCCTTGGTTCCCTTTGACCTTCCTCTATATCCAAACCCAATTGCCATGCTCTCAGCTCATGCTAGCCTCTCAGTAAACCTAATGTCCCACAGAGTGACTTTTTTTTTTTAATTTTATTTATTTATTTGAGAGAGAATGAGAGAAAGAGCATGAGAGGGAGTTGGGTCAGAGGGAGAAGCAGACTCCCCACTGAGCAGGGAGCCTGGTGTGGGACCCCATCCTGGGACTCCAGGATCATGATCTGAGCCAAAGACAGTTGTTTAACCAACTGATCCACCCAGGTGCCCTGAGCATGTAACTCTTGATCTCAGGGTCATGAGATCAAGCCCCACATTGGGTGTAAAGGTTACGAAAAAAAAAAAATAAACAAACTTTAAAAAAAGAAAATGATCCTGGGTCTACAGGGAGTGTCCACATCACACATTTAGCTTCCCTGCACTTTAAAATCTGCACTGGGTGACTTCAGGCACCACAGCCATCTGAAGCCTTTGGCTGCAGCAGAGCTCTAGATCCTGCCAACAAACATTTTCAGGCAAAACAGCTCAAATTCTTTTTAACTTTAGTTTTAAGATATGATCTTGAACTCTTCCATCTTGACTAAGAACTAAGCTACAGAAGGGCTAACTTTTCAAATAGGGACTTAGGGGAGCATTCTTTACAAGTATTTGAACTGTTATTGGCTTAATCTTTTTGGCTGAAATTTGCTTTCTTTCTCTGAAAAAAGGAAGAGTGTTCTTTTAAAGAAACTATCAGATAAAAAGACTAGATAGATAGATCAATAAGTTTTAAGAATGCTATCTGGCTCAGTTTCCTAGGAGATCATTACAAAGTTGTAGACTTCGTGATTTTTCATTATCTAAACTAAAATAACCTTCTAGGAGAAATACCTATAAAGAGTCTAATGTTCTACTGTGAAGTACTCACCCCTTTCACGGTCTGGCTCTCTGCTGCCCTCTATAACCAAGGAAGGGCAAGGAATGGTCCCTTGGGTTCTACTACTGGCTCAGAACTATTTCCTTAAGGATTTTATGCCTGTGTGTGTCATCTTGTGAGGGAAGGGCTAATATCAGCAGAGACGTACGGAAGAGGTTAAGGAGATAGGTATTAAACTAAAGGAGACCTAAATTCAAATTCTTAATCTTAGCAGTTGTGTGGCCTCGGGAAGTTGCTCAATGTCTTTGAGCTGCTTTCAATCTATTAATGGCTACTGATTTTATTACCTACTATATTAAAACCCATTTCATAACTATATTTTACAAGCTAAATGAAATATTAAATAAGACCCTTTGCACTTAGTTGGTATGTAGATAGCTTATGACAGATGGTGAGATTTGTTATTTAAGATACCTACGTTGCTCTGAGAATTGACAAAAGCATGAAGAAAGCATTTGTTAAGCATTAACTTTGTGCCTAGTACTGCACTAACTTTACATACATATTCCCATTTAATTCTAATGACTATCTGATGAGATTAAGGATAGTATTCCTATTATTTAATGAAAGAATTTCAGCCTCATAAAGATTGAGAAACTTTCCAAATTTCACACTGCTAGACTGTGACCTACCTCAGAGCAGGATCTGTGTCTTGTTTAAATTCCCACCATCGATCATCAAGTAGTCTTTGGTGAATGAACACATGAACAATTGAATGAATTAATTGGGCAACATATAAATAAAATATAAGCCTTTTTTTTCTAGGTAGTGCAGATTTTACACATGTCACACTCAGAAACAAATCTTAGTGAAATATTAAGAAATCATGTAGATTGTTATTATGGATCCAGAAAAGATACAGAGTGTTACACGCCACTTACACGCCACTTTATGCTGAATATGTTGGTTTACAAAACATATTTTGGCTCCAAGTGTTTCAGGAAATCTGTGGCCAATTATTAGCTGACGATTAAATGGAATAGAGACTTCAAGGGACACATACAACCGAGAATACAGACTTCATAAAATTAGTTCAGTAAAGTAACTAAACAAGTACAAGAATCAACCCACAACAAACACTAAAAGTGGATTATGCTATTCAAATATATAATATTCAAAAATTTTTTTAACAAAAAATCACGAGACACACAAAGAAACAAAAAAGTATGGTCTACACATAGGAAAAGAAAAACAAACCCACAATAGCATAGACTAGAAACTATGGTTTAAAAATCCCAGATGTTAAACTTACTAGACGAAGACTTTAAATTGGCTATTTTAAGTATGTTCAAAGAGCTAAAACAATTTCTAAAGATCTAAAGATCTTTAGGTTTCTAAAGATCTAAAGGAAATGATTAAACTCTCCAGTTAAAAGGCAGAGATTGTGGGACTCCTGGGTGGTGCAGTTGGTTAAGCAACTGCCTTTGGCTCAGGTCATGATCCCAGCATCTTGGGATCGAGTCCCGCATCGCTCCTTGCTCCGCAGGGAGCCTGCTCCTCTCTCTGCCTCTGCCTGCCACTCTGCCTGCTTGTGTTCTCTCTCTGTTAAATGAATAAATAAAAAATCTTTAAAAAAAAAAAAGGCAGAGATTGCTGAATGGATTTTTAAAAGCCATGCTGTCAACAAAAGACTCACTTTAGATTCAAGCACAGATATAGATTGAGAATTAAAAGATGAAAAAAGATATTCCATGCATGCAAACTGTAACCAAAAGAGATCTGGAGTAGCTATATTAATATCAAACAAAGTAAGCTAAAACACAAACATGTCGATACTGAAGAGATGGCAGGAAAACCAGAGGAAACCTCTAACCTGTACTTGACTGGGGCCTGGGCTAGAGTGCATGGCAAGAGATATATATAATGACAGGACCTTGCTTTATTAAACTGTGTGTGTGTGTGTGTGTGTGTGTGCGCGCACGCGCACGCACGTGCACCGCATACAAGAATCTTCCCCACAGATTTCCTCTATTCAGTAAGACTACCAAGCTATCCCTGCGAAGGCAGTAAGCAGGGTTGGGAGGGTTCGGGGGAGGGGAGCACCAGAAGTGTTTACTTCACTTGTCATTTGTCATTTGTCTCAGGTATGACAGTCTAGTGCTGCCTGTTGTCGAATGTCTGTAAACTATTATTTCATGTATTTTGTCCAGTTGTCTAGTTGTTTGAAGGAAGTAAATCCAGTTCCTGTTATTCTATCATGACCCAAAAGATATAAAAAGTTCATAGTTATTCATTTAGTAAATATTTATTGAATATCTACTGTTTATGAGGAACTGTGCAGAGTCCTGGGATGCACTATTGAACTGGAAGAGGTACAATTCATGCCCTCCTGGTTACCCAGCCCAGCAGGGAAGAACAAAAATAGAGTAAACATTCAAGCAATATGAACCCTGATAGGTGATTAGAGAAAGAGCAGAGTACTGTGAAAGTATATAACGGTGACTTGATTTAATATGTGCAATCAAGAAAAGTTTCCCAAAGTAAAGAACATTTTAACTAATATTTAAAGAATAAGTAAGATTTGGTATCTGTGTGTGGATAGCAGGAAGACTGCTAAGAACAGCATATGCAAAAGGCCTGTGGCAGGAAGGACCCGTTAGAGATCAAGTCCAACCCTTAGAGTTCCCAATGAAGAGACAGAGGTTCAGAGTTTATGACATGGCTGATTATACTGCATTTGCAGCAGAGCAGGGACTGAAATCCAGGACTTTTTCCTCCAGCTTTCGTATTCTTTCCATTCCACTACGTAGCACAGCAAAAGTAGGGAATACTAGAACATTTTATATAATGACATTTGTCATTTTATGCTCCATGACATTTTATGGGCAATACATAATTTTGTCATTTATTTTCATTTAAAAATAATGATGACCCAAATTTAATTCATCATATACTTTTAATTGCCTCTATTTTTATGTATTTACAAAGAATATGCTGTAGAGGATAAATAAATGTACAAGAGAGCACAGAATAGAAAAGAATGAACCTTCACCATTCAGCATGCTGAAGCTGTAACAGCATCATAATGGCCTGGGAGTGTTAACATGGCTTCCTAAGTGGCTAAATTATACCCAGGAGATCCTCACTCAGCAGTGTAAGCTATTAGCGCTTTCAGACATTTTGGGAAGTGCATCCATTGCCCTATTCCAAGCTTAATTGCCATAATAAATGTCAATTAAAGCTCCTTTAAGATTTTAAACTGCAAAACTCAAGTGAAACTACTTATGTATAGACTCACACAAGACTTCCCTACATGAAGTCTCTCCTACAAGAGACATGGTGTATTTACATTTACCATGGGATAGATGTGTTCTAACAGATACACACAGCAAACTTGCATTCCCTTAGAAAAGGCAGTTATTTTCTCTAGCTATCAACACATCACTTTTATATGGCTTACAAACTGTTACATGTTTTATATGTTAATAGGAATTCATTTTCTTTCAACAAATGCATATAGAGCACCTACTATGTGCCGGGACTGAAAATTCAGTAGCATGTAACAAGATAGAATGCCCCCTTCCATCAGCATGGGGAGATCCTCCAAGATGCTAGCAGGAAGTCCCTTTCCATCCCTGATTGGATGTCTACACATGATTCTTTGTAACTTTTATTTTTAAGGCTTAAAAGATAATTACTCATCCAGTGTAAATACAAAACAGGGTCTCTGTTAACTTCTGAACGTGGCGAAAATATTTTTTTATATCTTATGTACAGCTCATTAATTCAGGTGTCCACGAATTCCATTTTAGTTTAAGTAGCCCAAGCTGCCAATTGTTTGACATCATCATCCTCTTCTTCTGCCCTCCTGGAAGATGCTGGAACAGAAAATGGATAAAAATTAGCAATTGGTGACATTCACACCTGCAGCACGGAAAACAGGTTTAATACGGGTATTAAAAAGTATATATTTATGAAACAAAAAATAAGTGCTCCAAGGGATCAACCTGGCTAATTATTTCAGGGAACTATCTGACCACAGGCTGTTGAGGTGGGCAACAGACCTGCTCGGGATCGATGTGCAGTGGATCTGCCTGACACCCTCCCTGCCGTCCTCTCTGGCTGTGCTGGGAGGGAGGAAGAAGGCACATGTGGAAGTCGGATATTTGTCATCTTCTTATTTAATTCTTCCTGCTCCAATTCTTCAAGTTCTGCCATCAACTCATCCTGAACATAAGAGAAAGAAAGAATTATGGAGTTAACGTTTCAGGAAGTGGGTT
This sequence comes from Nasua narica, assembly GCA_028533885.1. Classification (NCBI taxonomy): domain Eukaryota; kingdom Metazoa; phylum Chordata; class Mammalia; order Carnivora; family Procyonidae; genus Nasua; species Nasua narica. The sequence continues at coordinate 121,791,704 of CM052798.1, read as the reverse complement.
TCCTCAAACACAATAATAAGAACATCTGCTATCCAATTGATATGTGAGAACCCAGTGAAATGGAATATTTATTTTAAGACTAAGTCTTTTTTGCAACACTGAGCAATGATTAAAAAATGAATATTTTGGGTTGTGCAAATTTGTTGTAGTTAATCTTATAATACTTCAGTAAACAGTTATTCAAGTAATTTGTGCTAGCTGAATATATAACCTCCACAGTTTCTAGGAAATTTACACCTTGCCTGTCATTTTCCAATATATCTTTTCTTTTCTACTGTAACAAATTAAGAATCTGTAAAACTTATAATTGGAGCAAATAAATATTTTTATCTCAGCTAATGCTTTTGAAAATAACCAACTAAGGTATAGCACAACCATAATGTACAGAAAGTAAAAAGAATCAAAAATACTATGGTTTCTCTGTTAAATTACCAAAGCTAGTATAAATCATGCTGTGTGTTTGGGTTTAGAAAACTTCAACTCAAGGTAGGTACACAGTACGTCCTTCTTTTAGCTGTAGTCTCAGAGAGTCTAAACTATTCTCTGCCCTAAGAACCTTAGAGAGGCAAGACCAGTTTGAGACTTTAAAGGCTTAAGTCACCTTTGTCAGATATAACTACAGTAGTTCAGATCGAACTGGCCGCATGAGTACTCAAGTAGAATCCAACCCCTCCCACCCCACTCTGAGAGAGGTTGGGAGTCGAAGCGAAATTTGATGTTATTAGAATTCTAAGACTGTCACTATTAGAAATGACCTAAGGCACTCTTACATTTGACCAAGGAGATTCTTTGTTTATTCATTTATTCGTCACTGAACAAATTTATTGAGAGCTCACTCATGGTTAGGTATTGAACTCAATGTTGGGGAATCAAAGTTAAATCAACAGCCCGCACACTTAAGGAACTCATTATCAATTGTGGGAGAAAGGTAATAAACAAGTCATTATCTTCTATTAAAGTAAGAGTAACAATACTCTGGACCAAGACAGGAGATACTTAAGCCAACCACAACTTTGGATCAAGTCAATTTATATCAGATGTGCGGCAAGCTTAAGATTGTCTGACCACTGTTAAATCTACCTCATGAAAAAGAAATAAATCATGAAAGTGTATGTCATCAGGCCAACTGATATAGTATGGCCGGTGCACTTGTGTGTTTTCAGTTTGCCACAGACAATATGAATAAAGTGCCTTCCGAATGAACACTGCAATGCCTCCTTCTGCTCACAAAATAAATGGGAACAAATATAGCCAATACAGTAATGGCGACCCACACCATCCTACACTGCATGTGTGCCCAGAACTGCCCATAGCACCTGACAGTTTTCAACAGCACCAAGAAGATATTGATATTTTCTTTAGCAAATATGACAGAATAATCATCTTCCCCATCAATTATAGACTTTGAGTACCGAACAGTTGTTCACTGAAAAAATACTTTTAGAATTTAAGAAACTTTAGAGATAATCTAGCAAACCAGTAATTTTTCTTTTACAGATGAGAAAACTAAGGGTCATAAAAGTGAAGAGACTTACACAAAGCTGAGTAACAAATGGAAGAACCCAGATGTCCTCGTCAGCCCAGAGCCCTTTCCACCATATTGTATGTAATGCACTCATTAGATGCTTATTAGTCTAACCAGGGCTAGGCAACATTTTCTGTAAAGGGCCAGAGAGCAATGTTTTAGGCTTGCGGACCACCTTCTGTCTCTGTTGCACAGTGTTCTTTGTTTCTATTATCACCGCTCTTATTCTCTGCAGTCCTTCAAACATGTAACATCCTTAGTTCAGACACCGTACAGAAAGACCATGGGAAGGATTTGGCCTCAAAGCCAAATTTTCTAACCCCTGGTCTACACCACTGGGGGGGGAGGAAGAGATAGATTTTTTTTTAATTTTAATTCTAGTATAATTAACATACAGTGTTATATTAATATCAGGTCTGTAGTATAGTGATTCAGCAACTGTATGTGTTCTTCAGAGCTCCCCAGGATAAACGCACTCTTAATCCCCTTCACCTGTTCACCTTCCCGGCATACACATGCCCCCTGGCAACCACCAGTTTGTTCTCTATATTTAAGAGTCTGCATTTTTTTGTCTTTTTTTGATTGTTTGTTTTGTTTTTTAAGTTCCACACGTCCACACTATTTTTAAAAGTTGTTGACACTCAATTCTCACTTTTCAGGTTTCTATGCAACCAAATCTTACTTTGTAGATGTATCATTTTCAATACCAGGCAGATGTAGGAAGTCAGATTCTTTCCCATACTAATCAGAGAACTGGGAACATTTCGAAACATACACTAGTCCTACTTGTGTGTGCTCTGAGTAGAACAACTGAAATTCACAGTGCAGACACCACCATTATAATTAGAGTCTCTATTATTAGACTGATTAACCTAAATGGAATGTGTGTGTTAATAATGCCACTCTACATTTATTTTGTTTCATAGTCTGAATAAACAGAGGCAGACTAACCTCTAATTCAACAACTACAGAGTGTGATATGTCTGTTCCTTGCAGAGTGACACAATCTGCTTTGTTTTGCCCAGATGTGTGAGCACTTGATTCCCTGTAATGGGGCTGTTCAGGCTTCAGCCATTAAAAGTCACTAACTCTACATAATCACATGCTGCCTTTCCTTAATAGCTGAAAACTTAATTAGGGGGTGGTTTGCTACACCATATTAATCTTTCTTTTAAATCAGGGTTGCCAGCACTTCATTTCCCCCTTAAGAGAAGTACATCGCTAACAAATACTGCTTATTCTTTAATGATATTTAAAAAAATATTTAAAGAAACCCCGCCTGCTATATATGGTGGGAAGCTATCCTTTTCAGCAACAATAACCCTCTGTTCCTTACACTGTTTTACCTACCTCATCAAAGTCATCACCAAATCCGACCCGCTGAGAAAAGGCTTCTGAGATTTCTTGGGCAATATCTTGCTGCTCTGTAATCTCTTGCATCAAATCATCTATTTTGTTCAGATCCCTGGGAGACAATATGTTGTTGAAATATTTCAGAAGTTTACTTTAAAATTATGAATTTAGATATAATCCCATATGAAAAATGAGCCAATTTAATGTAAACTCTTAGTTATTTCAGTAGAATAACAAAAATTTCTGGTGATAAGATTTATCAATTTTAAAAATAACTTGCATTGCAATAAAATTAATAATCCTGCATATGCTCATATATTTTAAATATTTGATAAATAGCCATTACATTTGGGAGTTACTAGAGACTAAAACTAACAATATTTATAGATGCATTTTGAAATTTTGTTTGGTAGGTAGGCCATATGTAGAATTTAATAATATATGCTGCTCTATATCAACTCAGCAGGAAATGGTGGCATGGGCCACCATGACCAAGATAAGCTGTGGCAACTCTTGGCAGCAACTATCTGACAGCAGCCTTTTAGAGAAGCTGAACTCTGGAGCCAGAGATTTTTCTAGAATGTCTCGTGGCTCTGAGATCCTGACTCCGTGAGGGCTTTCCCAAGCTGCTGATGCCAGGAGGGAGAACATTCATGAGAACAGGGTGAGGCCTAGGAAGCCCTCAGAAGAACCAGCAACTTCAGCACAGAAACCCAGGTAGCCACAGGCCTATGACGGACAGCTGCTCTGAAGACAGTTTCTAGCACCTGAGTGCCACCCTCTGCCCCTCCAGACCCTAACCACCAGCCTAAGGCCAGAGTCTGGACTGTTTCTCTACCACCCCATCTCTGAGTCATTCCTCCAACTCTGAAACTAGGGCAAACTGACGGAATACCAGAGAAGTGACAATTTTCCTTATTATTAAGCAACCTGAACACTGAAATTGTGACTCCCAGTGGAATGAATATTTTGCAAGTTTCCCAGACTCTGTTTATGGGAAAAGCCAAGTTTTTTTTTTTTTTTACATAAAAAGTTTTCTTTTAGCATCCTCCTATCACTCCTTACTTCCAATTATTATAATTATATTTATAACAAATATGCAAGGAATTTATTTACAAAAAGCAGTAAAGTCCGGGCCTGAGGTTGAACTTTTCTCGAAAGGAACTACCTGGAGAGAAAGGCTGTGATTTTATGACACAGCACCCCGCTGACGGCAGTGAGAGAGGACTTTGACTCTGATAATGACTCGAATGATCTTTCTGAAGCTGTCAAAATGGTAGCTGATTGTCAAGGAATTACCAAGGCAGAAAATGTCGGCAAAGATTTCTTCCCTGGCCCCAGCCTCCCCCTCTCCCACTCTTCCCATCCACAGACACTTCCCTAGATCCCTCAGCCACTCATTGTTCTTGTGCATTTTTGACCCAGACTTCACCATCATATCCAGTCTTGGGAAAGGATCGGAGCCCAGGCATGGATTTCCTAGTTTGGATGTAAAGCAAATTACTCCTAGCCCCACTACCATGATGAATATTGATACTGAGTGCTTCCTTTATACCAGACACTAAGTGCATTGTCTCTAGTATCTCATAGACTTTCACAATGACTACATGAGGTAAGTATTATTATTATCTCCAATGTACAGCTAAGGAAATTGAATCAGGGAAAGGCAAAGTAATTTGCTCAAGGACAGTTGGTAATGAAACTGGGATTGTAACTCAGAAAAATCTGACCTCAAATACATGCTCATAGTTATTATTCCAGGTCAATGTTTCACAAACACCTGTTAGTATCAGAATCACCTGGGGAATTTGGCGATTAAAAACAAAAAGGCCCAATCCCTACCCTTCTTCAAGGAGCCTGGGCATCTGTATTCTCTTTTGTAGTTTTCCAAAAGGTTTGATAACCAAAGTTGGACAATCATTATTTGATAATTCTAACACTCACAGGTGTTGACATTTAGGCCTTTTTAAAACTACAATGTGAGGGGCTCCTGGGTTGCTCAGTCGGTTAAAAGTCTGACTTCAGCTTAGTCGTGATCTCAGGGTCCTGGGATCAAGCCCTGTTTCGGCAGGCTTCCTGCTCAGCAGGGAGTCTGTTTGTCCCTCTTCCTCTGCCCCTTTCCCTGCTAGCGCTCCCTCTCTCTCTCTTTCTGAAATAAATAAAATCCTTTAAAAAGAAAAACCCTACAATGTGAAAGTATTTACAGGTGGAGTATCCAACAATATTGAGACAACTAGGAAACATAAGGGTGAAATGAATGTCTTCATTTTCTCATGGTTTTTTTTTTCTTTCTTTCTTTCCTACTCTTAACCTCTAATCTTTCTTTGAGGGGGCATTCCATTCCAACATGTCAAAAAACCTCAAATGAGTAATTCCATTCTTGCCAAAATCATCATAGAGTTCCAAAGGCTCTTCTCAACATTGAGGGAATTTATGACTTGGAGGGAGACCAAAGTCACTCACATGTTTTCATGAACTGCTTTCATCGCTTTTGCCGCAAAGCCCATGTTTCTTAACACCTCGGTGTTGGTGTGTGAGTTTTCCAGGGCTTCTCTCTGGAACTCAATGGTGGAAAGTGTGCCATCAATCTGAGTGAGCTGCTTCTCAAACCTCTTCTTTCTCTTTAGCGCCTGCAATGCAGCTAAATAAGGGAGAAGCCACATTTATAAGGACAAAGCCCAAACCACTTGAGACATTTGCTCCACCCCAACCATAGACTCAGCGTTGTTGATCCCTACAGAAAACAGGGCGCCAAAGAAAGCTGAGATACTAACACTAACATTTGTCCTTTCAATCACCTGCACCAACTACCACTCCCTCAAATGTTATGCTATTCTTTTCTCCCAAAGATCTGGTAAGAGGATGAAAAGTCAGTTTTCATATTCCGTAAAATGTATCTCAGAAGTATTTTGGTCAATACAGGATTTTAGAAAAAGAGTAGATAAAAATATGAGTAAAAATCATGCAGTAGAAAAATAAAACTTTAAAGGAAGAAAAAATCATAACTGTTTATTCTAGCCAAATTTCTTTATTTCAGAGACAAGTTAATTGAGATCCAGAGAAGTTCTGTGACTTTCTTGAAGGTAGACAGTGAGTGGCAGCTAGAACCAAAACCTAGGACGATGAGCTCATGTTTTGGTCTAAAATGATTATGAGATGGTCAGCAAGGTTACATCTAACCATGAGCATCCATAAAATCAACACCATCAGAGTCATACTCAAGGGTTAGATGGCATGCTGGTAAGAGAAAAGAGTGGTGCTTTCAGTGAAATATCCAAATACACTCCCATTAGCTCTTTAGCAAAATAGCTTTCCGGGCTTCATTTGAAAATCACAAAACTAACAGAGTCCTTTTGACTCTGGCACCTCTGCAAAAAAAGACTTTAAAATATGAGTTTTGATAGGGCATTTAAGGACTGTGCAGGAAAAGAGCAGCAGAAGAATGTTAATATAAAGATAATTAAGTGGAACTGACAAAAGAACTCAAAAAGGTTTACAGTTTCAGAGTAAAGCATTAAGTTACTGCAACAGAGATTTCTGAGAGAAGGCTCTCTTCAAACTCTGTTTTGATCAATTTATTCTTATAATTCCAAGAGATATGATCTATTTATTCCGTTTGGTGCACAAAAACTCATAGTCATTATAGTTTCTTGTCCAATTTTATTGGTTATCAATATGAAATATCACTCTCTGTCCCATTTAATCCTCTTTGCCCTACATTCCATTTTTGTTTTATATTAATTTGTTTGTTTTATATTAATATATTTATATTGTTTCAGCTTTCTTTTTGTTACAATGTGCTTGTTATAGTTTTATGGGGACCTCTATTTCAAAATTGTTTTCCATTTGCCCTATTGCACCTATTACAGATAGCATATACTTGAATATGTAGTTTGGAGTTTGTGTGACTGTTTTCAACCCATTCAGTAGTCTCTTTTAATGTAAGATTTAACTCATGTTTATTTATTGTGATAACTGATATGTTATCTAATATTGTCTTTATTATCATCTTTTTGTGTTTGCTATATTTTTTACTTCTGCTGTCTTATCTTTATGTATATTGATCAAATTTTCTTTGTTCCTTTTTTCCTTTATAATTTGTTAGACAGTTATATATACTAAATTTATTCTCCTAAGAATACCCTCTTATTGAAAAAAGATATATACAATTGAGTTTTCTATCCATATTGAACATTAATCAGTATTTATAATTTATTGTTTCCAAATAAGATTTTTTTCTCACCCAGACTTTCCATGTTTGGTTGAAATACTCTAAAATTTTATTAGTTCTAGATGATTACTAGTTGTCTTTACTATCCTTTCAATTTTTAAGGAAACTCTTCTTAATAATTGCATAAAGTTTGACAGACACAATTTCAACAGTTTACACTAACCTATAGTATTTGCTGGCTTATTTTCTTACTATTAATTCTTATATCCTACATTATCCTTTCATAGATTATTTTTCCTTTACCAGAGTAAATCTTAAAATTTTTTTCCCAGAAAATGTACATAGATATAAATTCTCTAAATAGCTAAAGGTCTAAAAATGTTATTTTGTTTCGAACTTGAATAATAGTCTGGATTTTTTTCATAGAACTCTAGGTTTGAAATATTTCACAAATTTTGACTATTTCATTGTCATTGGGTAATCAATATTCCAAAAGTTTGATAATAATATAATTTTTATCCCTTTGTAGAAAATTTGTTGGCTTATTTCCTCTTTGGAATGTTTAAGGATTTCTTTTTTACTTTAGAGTTATGAAGTTTCACCAACACAGGACTAAGTATGTGTCTTTTTGGTTTTTTGCTTTTCCCAACAAAATATTCGGTGAGTTTGTTTTTTGTTTGTCTGTTTTTTTTCCTGAGGAATTAAGTCTTCCTTCAGCTTGGAAAAATCGTGTCTTTTACATTTTTTATTACTTCTTTCCATTATTTCTACTTTCTTTTCTTTTTTTTAAACATCTTAATTATTTATTTCAGAGAGAGAAAGAGAGAGAATATGAGGAAGGGGACAGGGAGAGGGAGAAGCAGACTTCCTACTGAGCAGGGAGCCTGATGAGGGGCTCGATCCCAGCATCCCGAGATCATGACCTGAGCCAAAGGCAACGCTTAACCGACTGAGCCAACTAGGTGTCCCTGCTTACTTTCTTTTGAAATCCCTATTTATTTTTGTATTATAATCTGAATTGTACCCTTGTCCAAGCCATTCTCTGTTTTGAAATCCTTATATGATGGATGTTGGGTTCCTTGGCTCTATCCTCTAATCTGTTAATTTCTTTCCTTTTTATTCTATCTTCTGGGTTAATTCCTTAACTTTATATTCTGAATTACTAAGTAGTCTTCAACTACATTTATTCTACCTTTTTGCCCTCTTATTTATTTTTACTTATGTTTTTTAATTTCTAAGAACTTTTTCTTCTAGCTGCTCATTTTTATGGCAGCCCATTCTTGCCGTATAATTTAATAGCCTCTTGAATCTCCCTGAAGATACTAACACAAGTTTTGTTTTAAACGTTTTTTTTATTTCCTACATCATCTCTCTTCTCTCGGATTTGGCTGTTTGCTTTGGTTATCTTAACCCTTTCTTGCAATTACCTTTCGTCGAAATTCTTTCTAGTCTTTGTTAAAAGCTCATATCTATCATTGAAAGACTAGAATAGTTAAGATAAGTAGCCAGGCTTTTTATAGTTACATAAGTGTGTTTTCAATGAGGTTTCTTGAAAGGCAAGTCTGCCCAAAGCCCTGTAGGAGTAGGTGTGGTATTCCATGGGAGGGAGCAAGTAGACAGGCTTGACAAAGAAAGGTTTTATTTTAGGTGTGGAGCATTGTTCTCTAGCTCCCTGGTGAGTGGTAATTGTCTTCCCCATCCTGCCCACTGTGGAAGTCCAGGGTTATCAGGTTCTGCTTGGCTCCCTCTCCAGGTGCAAAATCACAATGTAAGTCTCTGCTGAACAGCACTGACACTTTATTTAGAAAAGTTTTTATTTGTTTAACCTGTCCTTTAGGAAAGAACTAAGACAATTTTTAAAAATATTTCTGCATAAAGGCCTTTCTATGATATCATATGATATCACCCTGTAGAGAGGTTCATCACAGTAATGACCAGAGCTGTGCAAGGGTTTTCTCCCCAGCACGGGAAGAATGGTCAATTGACCCTCCATGCTAACACTGCCTGTGGATCCGTATCTCCTGCTGTATTTATCACACTGGATTATAATTATTGGTAAAACCTATTCTGCCCCATCTCCCCTATACTACTTATAAGCCTTTTGAAGAAAGATGTAGTATCCTAGTCTCCTATTTCCCCAGTACCTGGCCCAGGTCCTGGCACACAGCCAATAAAATACATAACAAAAATTAACATTGAGTATCTGTTATATGCCAAACTGGTGCTAAGAGCTTTATGTGAATGGTCATTAACTCTGGCAAAAACTCCAAGAGTAGGGTGCCTGGGTGGCTCAGTTGGTTAAGCAACTGCCTTCGGTTCAGGTCATGATCCCAGTGTCCTGGGATCGAGTCCCACATCGGGCTCCCAGCTCCACGGGGAGTCTGCTTCTCCTCTGACCTTCTCCCCTCTCATGCTCTCTCTCACTGTCTCTATCTCAAATAATTAATTAAAAAATACAAAGTTTTTTTAAAAACTCCAAGAGTAGATACTATTACTGGTCTTCTTTACAGAAGATGAAATGAATGAATATTAAAAAAATAAATCTGATAATTTTGTAAACATAGTATGACAGCATGGTATAATAGGAAAGTATGGCCTTCAAGGCCAGAGTGTGATTCTTCTCCCATGACATAACAGATGCCTACTCTTGGGTAAGTCACTTTCCTTCTTTGAGCTTCAGTTTGCTGTTCTGTAAACGGGGATATAATCCCCACAATGCTGGGTGATTGCTTTAAGAATTAGGGATAACTCGGGACGCCTGGGTGGCTCAGTTGGTTGAGCAACTGCCTTTGGCTCAGGTCATGATCCCAGCCCCGCATAGGGCTCCTTGCTCCGCAGGGAGCCTGCTCCTCTCTCTGCCTCTGCCTGCCTCTCTGCCTGCTTGTGTTTTCTCTCTGTTAAATGAATAAATAAAATCTTTAAAAAAAAAAAAAGAATTAGGGATAACTCATGGAAAATACCTTATGCAGTCCCCATGCAAGGTAGACACTTAGTAATTAGATAGTATTATTAAAAATAGCAATTATATAACATGTATTAATTAATGTAATTGTATATCTTATTTCTGAGTCCAACGAGCAACAAGTTACCTGCTTTTTTGCCCTAACTCACCATAACAGGAACATAATATTAGAAAACATTAGAAAATATTAGGAAGCTAAACTTCAAATACACATCTCCACCCAACATACCCAGAAGTGGAGTGTTCCCTGTGTGTCTCCTCCTTCTCCTGTTAGGCTGGTTCAGTGTCTATACTTATTTGCAACCTAACTGGTATCCATTGACCCAAAAGCATTTTCCTTTTTTTAGAAAAATTTTAAATTTCTCTATTAAAAACTATATCATGTTTCCTGGTTAAGAATTAATTTTAGCTTATTTTCTAAAAATCAAAAAATGCAATTTGATACAAAGGATGAGACTTCAGAGTTACTAGATTTACATCTTAATCCTACCCCTACCAATGAATAACTATGCAAAGCAACCTGGGAGTGTAACCTGAACTCCTCAGTGACATTCCCTACCTGGATAATAATAATAACAATAGCAACAGCAACAATACACAGATGACAACAGACCATTGTACTCTGGAGTTAGGTTGCCTACTTTCAAACCTAGGCTCCATCTATCCATAGCTGAGTGACCTTACACAGATTGCTTACTGGAAAATGAGGATATAACTCATTCTGTGGTTAAGGATTAAATGAAATAATATATGCAAAGTATTTAGTGCCATGCCTGACACATAGCGAGTGATTACTAAGTACTAGGGATCTTCACAATCACCATCATTATTTCCTTTGCAGGGTTGTTTGAACCCTATGCTGGGAGTCACAAGGTATAATGCCCAACCTTCCAAATGTTTGTTGTTAATAATAGTGAGTTCTGGTTGGAACACAGTTTTAAATGCCTATGTTAACATATGGTTTCTGCCCTTCAAATTATGTGGGAGAAATCTGAAAATTCACTAAGAGTTGAGATCTCAACTTACATGTTAATTCCCATACCATAAACTACGGATTGGCCTACACCAGAGTCCTAATCTCAGAAGGAGCCAGGCAGGTAATGAAAGGTAAGTGAAGCAGAGAGAGGGAGAAAGGCCTTCTTTGTTTTCTCACCTGTGACAGAGAAAAGAATAGAGGCATATTAGTCTACTATAATAAAAAATAGCACAAGAGTGATAATAAATGGCAGTGGACCCTGGCTCCAGGATCAGGGGGTCAACAGGAAGAAGCATGAACTCTGGCAACCAGGCCATCATTAAGCCTGATCTACCGGAAGCATCTGGATTCACATGCAAAGTCCTCCAAATTTAAAATCTGACTTCCATGTTTCAGAGCACCTTGTGTGAGCAAACCCAGTGATTCCTGCGTAGCTGGACCTGCCCCCAGGACACCGGATACTTCCTGTGCCTTCTGCCTGACCCGGAATGCTTCTCCAAACACTGAGACAAGAGCCGTATGTTCCAAAGAGCCAAGAAATACACATGAAGAGTCTCCTTGTGAGCTGGTCCTCACATGAAACGATAATGCGTCAGGCCCACCAGGAGTTAGACAGACTTTGATTTTTTCAAATAAACAATTTGGGAAAGAAATAGCTGCCTATTTCCAAAGCCAAGGAATGAATACTGCAAATGTAGCAGTTGTTCCTGATTTGGCAAAGAAGGACGCTTTCAGAGCCATGTAATTTAACCTATGTTGGAGGTGCAATTCAATCTTCAAACTCCTGTAGGTGCTTTTAAGCAGCAGGTGAGATCTGGACAGTAATCTTTCTGAAACAAAGGAATCTACTGTATTCTTTTGTGGTGGAGAAACAGGGGGTTTGTGTCGTGGCTTCACAGTGACGTTCCTTCTGCAATGGAGTCACAGAACGATGGCCTGGATGGACTGCTGGGAAGGGATGCATGAAGAGCTCTTACTACCACCTAGTGAGGAAGGGGGCTAAAACTTAAGAATTACTCACTTGAACCAAAATTCCACCAGCCTTAAGCAACTTTACTCCACTCCTACATGGCCAAAGTCATCTATGAAAATTAACCAAAAATGGCAGAAAAAGTTATAATTTCATTGCTAGTATAATATATAGGTCATCTTGGTTTTAAAGGTCACTCTGTTCTTCACCAGTGAGAGTGTATACATGTGTGCATTGTTAATCCATTAGTTAGTGAAAAAAGAACCTTTCCAAAACCATCATATCCAGTGACGATAGACAAACCTGTGTGTGAAATATGAAACTGCATTATGATAGCTCTTCTCTCTACCAGGAATGGATGATCTTTAGAGAAGTCCTAAAAGATGGGGCCTAGAAGAGAAATACCAGAGAGTGCTTAAGAGACATATGTCACACATAATTGGCCATGTCATCTCTTGCTTTTAACTGGGAAATGCTATAATCAAGTTGTTTTATTTGAGAACCTTTAAGGTGAGCCCTGTTCTTACTCACATACAAATCACTTCATTAATTAAAGAATACCTTCTATTTATGGCACCTTGTTTTAGTTCTTGAAAAACATAATCTGAATAAGCATCATCCAAAGTAAGCTTTCTGCAGACGGAATGAAAATAAAATGCTTCTGTTCAACGTCATGGGTTAGATTGAATACAGCTGGCAGAATACTAGAAAACTGCAGGTTCATTTGGCCAGGACCACCCCATCATGAATTTCCCTGGCCTTCTTCAATTAAAAAAAAAAATATTCTCATCCATTCATTTCAACCACTCTGGGAGTATATACTGAAGATCTACCAGGCGACCACCACTATGTTGGGTACTGCAGGGACAAAGAAATAAAGCTATAATCTCAGAGGGTCAAATACGAAGAGGGTGTTTAACCACTTACTCATCATTGAACAAGCATTTAGTAAGCACCTGCTACCTTCCGGAATAACCATGAGTGCAGATACTAATGTATGTAAGTTACATTTCAGTAGCAGAAGAGACACAGGGGGGGAATAACAGGGGCCACGTAGAAGGTAGGTGGGTGCACAGAGGGAAAAGACAAGTTCTCTCTGGAGGGTAACGGAAGGTGCCACAGACGAGGGGATGGGGATGAAACCAGGGTAATAGTTTACATGTAGAGGCAAACAGCAAACACACCGCTCAGGAAGGAGCACGAGTGGTAATAGGTGTCACAGGACGAATTCCTCCCAGCCCCCAACGCTCTCCCTGATGCAAATCTCCCGCTGCACGACAATGTGAAGTTTCTGGCTGAGATATATGAGAAGCCAGAAACTATCCACCCCAAAATACAGCAAATCATACCAGCCTGCCACACTGGCTGGATCTTATAAGTAACCTCCATGTTTTCAGAGGTCTCACCAATATTAAATGTCATAAATAGGGTAAAGAGCAAGCTAAAAGACAAGAACACGACAGTGATGTGGTGGATTATACAATGGCACACAGATGCCTGAGAAAACGGTGGAAAGGAAGGAGACTGGAGCAGTAAATAAGAGATATTCTGAGGAAAAGGGCATTTGGAAGTAGAATGTTGGACTGAAATCTGTGGAAAAGAAAGAGAACGAGTGACTGATTAATATTATGAAGTATAAAAGATTAGAAAGAGGATAATTAGCACCCTCTCCCATCTCCAGAAAGATAGGAAATGGACAAAGGAAGTTAAAGGTACTTTCCAACAGAAATGACGCTACTCTCTTTTTTTCTAAAAAGCTCACAGTTACTTTTGGAGGTAAAGCAGTTCTTACCACCAGGATATCGCACAAGAGATTATTAAATCTGAGAGTGAAAAGTCATGACCAAAAAGTGCTATCAGCCTTAAGTTGTCAAAAAAGGAAGAATGCTTGCATAAGACTCATTTAATATATCCACTGAAATTCTTATTTCTTATAATTAATTGCTTCTGAGGTCAATTGCCAGACAGGTTGAATTAACCTGCTTTTGGAACAACATACCAATGCAGTCATTAAAATGTACTTGATATTCTTTGTAAAAACCCAATTAAATGTTTGACCAGGCAGAATATATAACTAATTGAATGGATGAGTTTTTTACTTGCTACTGCTATTATTAGTAACCTCACACATTGGTAACCTCTATGGTCCTGCTACTGCCTAAAATGTAGGGAAAATAGTATGAATATCAGACCAGCAAATATTAAATAGAAGAAGTCAGAAATAGCAGTTATGCTTAATTCTAGAGGGTAGACATATGTAATTCTATATGGCATGTGTACATATATACATGTGTATATATATCTGTATGTATGCATGTGCATATATGTGTGTATGTGTGTATGAATATGTATGTATGTATAAATGTGTGTGTGTATATATATAACATAGTTCTATTTTCTACTTGTAGGAAGTATTCCTTGTTCATACGATGCACCCATATTTCCTACTACTGTGTCCGTGGCTTATAGGTGTTCCTGAGAACCAACAAACTATATCTCTACAGTGTCCTTCAGCCCTCACCATCTATGATTCTATGATAATTGCCTTGATATCCTATGATCAACAAATCTTGAAAAATATATAGCTCCCACCCTTGAGAACACTACTTCTATTTGAAATTCTTTAAGAATAGGTTTACCTTGCAACTGGTGATGAACTACACTATTCTTTAACTTTGCAAGTTTAAGTGGCTGAATACTCCACAAATGAAGATAGTTTATGTAAATAAAATTTTTCAAACTGCTCAGAAAAAGGTAAACCAGAGGCTCTTATATGTGTGATCTTTAAAAATATGTATAAATTGGCTTAACATAATTATAATATTTTTTCTTGCTGCAGCTAACAAAGTGTAAGTTTTAAGTTAAGATAGTATCTTTGTTCAAACTCCAAGGTTATATTGACTTGCACTTACATGTACTAAATATATGGCAAGAATCGGTCATGGAATTTGCACTGTTCGCTGAGAAAGGCCCATTGAACAATGTTATTACTGCTAAAGTAAATAAGACACACCCATTATGGATATGCAGCATATAAACCTATGTGAAAGAACCAAAAAGATTCACCAGAAATTCATATTTAGAGAATAAAATGTCAAACATGTTTGTCAAATATTTGGTTGCAGGATTTTATTCCTCTAAATTTATATGTGAGCCAAATGTAAAAGTATGCATTTTATTTAAGCTGGATGGTTGACATTAAATTTTATTTTTAAGTACTTTAACTTCTACTGCAAATATTCCTAACTCTGAACAGAGAATAATCAACTTCTCCTTTCCTGTCTTTTTTAAATCACCATTCTTGTTTGCTTCCTTTCGGGGGGTGGTTTTGTTTTGAGGGTAGCAATCATAGCATTGGTATTTAAGTCACTAGTTCGCTAGATTGAGGGAGAATTGATGGAGGTTGCCCAGAGCAGGTGACAGTGGGGCTTTAGCTAACCCCTATCCTCTCATTGGAAATACCGACAAGTCAGAGATATCTGGGAGAAGGGCTTAGCAGTGGGCTCAAAGACTGATGGGCTTGGATTTAGGCACTCTTACTGTTTTTTTTGTTTGTTTGTTTGTTTGTTTTAAAGATTTTTTATTTATTTATTAGAGAGAGAGTGAGAATGAGAGGGGAGAAGGTCAGAGGGAGAAGCAGACTTCCCGCAGAGCCTGGAGTCCGATATGGGACTCGATCCCGGGACTCCGGGATCATGACCTGAGCTGAAGGCAGCTGCTCAACCAACTGAGCCACCCAGGCGCCCCTGCACTCTTACTGTTTTAAAGCAAAAACTTTGGACTAAGTCCTAAATATTTCCAATAAGCAATTCCCTATTAGAACAACCTGTTTGAGGTAAGAAGTCAAGATCTCTGGTATAGGAAATTCAGGAAATAGATTACTATTTGCTTTATATTTGTTCCAGACTCTTGCTTTTTTGTTACTTCTCCTTCTGCAAACCTTTAAGCCAATTGTGTGGTTTGTTGAATTCTAGCAAATGACAGTCAAAAAAAAAAAAGTAGGGGCGCCTGGGTGGCTCAGTGGGTTAAAGCCTCTGCCTTCGGCTCGGGATCCTGGGATCGAGCCCCACATCGGGCTCTCTGCTCAGCGGGGAGCCTGCTTCCCCCTCTCTCTCTGCCTGCCTCTCTGCCTACTTGTGATCTCTCTTTCTCTGTCAAATAAATAAAACCTTAAAAAAAAAGTAAGAGAAACTAAAATTACCCATCTGTATTAAAAGTTCTGGTTACAGTAGGGTGGCTGGGGTATGGACATTGGGGAGGGTATGTGCTATGGTAAGTGCTGTGAAATGTATAAGCCTGATGATTCACAGACATGTACCCTGGAGAAAATAATACATTATATGTTAATAAAAAAAATTTAAAAAAGTTCTGATTACAGTTTACTAAGGCAAAAGATTGAGAGTGGAATTTAAAAATATATATATTTAAAATATATATATATACTAAGTACCTGTGATAATTTGGTCCCTTAAAAGTACAAATAGAGGGGGTGCCTGTGTGGCTCAATTGGTTGAGCATCAGACTCTTGATTTCGGCTCAGATCATGATCTCAGAGTCAGGATAGAGCCTAGGTTGGGCTCTGTGCTCAGTGGGGAGTCCGCTTGAGAGTCTCTCCCTCTGCCCCTCCCCCTGCTGTGTGTGCACTCTCTCTCTCTCTTTCTAAAAAAAAATAAATGAATCTTTTAAAAAAAGTACAAATAGATTCACATGTACTTAAGCATATTACAAAAAAATGAATCCCAAAATAAATCACGCTCACTCTTTCCAAACCTGATTGCCACAGCCAAGCATTATAAACTTAAAAAAACTCAGTATTAGATCTTGCTTTACATCTCATTGATTAGACTATCATGCATTTGTCCCATTTTCTTGAAAATGAAATCTGACCTGAAATTAGTAGTTCTAAATACTTAGAAACACATAAAAAAATTCTAAGCACAACTGAGGGCAAGCTTACAATACTCTCCTGCTATAGTTTCTCAAAACTGTATAAATCATATGACTTTGGCATAATCATGGTGTTAATAATAAATTCTCTACCTTTTTGTGGCTAATTCAATTAGCCCCACCCCTCCCCCTACTTGTGCTCTCCCTCTCTCTCACACACACACACTCTCTTTCTCAAATAACTAAATAAAACCTTTAAAAATCACATAATCGGAGGCAAGCAAACCCTCTATGATGATGCTTGCTTGTAATTTGAATACTGGAGAACTACGGAGTCACAGTACCATGTGAACTTCCATCAAGAAAACTGATTCAGGCTGGCTAAAGAGGATCTGTCAGAAGCTTCAGAAATGTGTCTTCAGCAGGAAACAGAAGGGAAGTGGGTAGATAGTGCTCCTCTGGGTCTCTGAGAGGTGGAGAAGGAAGGAAGCAACAACAGGCACAGGGAGGGAAGAAAACAGTAGAAGGTAGAGGTTGCCAGTTTAGCCGCTCATTGAATACTAAATACCTCCTCAGTTCCCAAGCTGTAGCAGGCATCAGAACCACTGTGTTATCTGTCCAAAGTTCAGATTTCTGGGCCCCACATTCAACATACTATGTTAGAATTTTGAGGGGGTCCTTGTGAGTGTACATTTTAACAAACACCCTCAAGGAATTCTGACGCAGGTGATCTGAGGGCCATATTTGAGAAACACTCTTAAGAAACGAGGTCACCAGGTAAGTGATATCTCCCAAGGGAGCTCCCATCCACCAGGGCCTCTGCATCAGTCTCGTATTACCTGAGCCACGCATGCTTTGCCCTCATTTCTTTGGCCATAAAGCTGACACACAGCTGACACAGATGTGATTCTTTTCATACAGAAGTCCATCTGGTCCCCAGTGTCTGAGACTGCAGAATGCAGCTCTGTGACGACTATAATTAAAAGCAAAGTGAAGAGCCCAGGCTAAACCAATGGGATCATGCTCACGTCCCCAACTCCAAGGAAGACCAAGTCTGTGTCATGACTCTGAAAGCAAATTCAGCCTTTCCCCCCCCCCCAAAAAAATAATAATAATAACTAGAAAATAAAAAATCCCGGGCTTCAAAGTGAGCTGGCTTACTCCAATAAAAGACTCTGCCTTAGGGTCTCATTCATCAGATACCTGATGAAGAGGTAGAAGAGCTTCAGCTGCCAGCTTTCACCAGAATCACGGGTAATGATACTGAGGAGGGGTTTTGGCCAAATTCACCCCTTCCTAGTGTCAAACTTTCATCTCTCTCAGCTCTCTTCCCATAGCCTGAGGCCTATGGGTAACCCAGACTGGATCCATCCCTCTCCACATAATTACATATTTGACGTTCCTGCTCAGCCTAGGACAAGGTAAGTAACAGAGGAACCTAGGTGTAAATTTAAGAGGACAACCACTCTCAGGGGCACACAAGTGTGTGTTAGGGGTCTCTCTCGCCTCCCCCTAGAGCCGGCCCTAGGAAGCAAACCTCAGCACAGTAAGGGGTAACTGAGAGGTGACTGAGGGAGTTGAGGTCACAGAACAGGAGACACAGAGAAATGACTGCTGTCCTCAAATATGTGAAAGGTCTTCACAGGACAGATGGAGTAAATTTATTCTATGTTATTCCAGAAGACAAAATTTGGACAGTAAGTGGAACTTAGTAGGAAGCCAATTTCAGCTGAAAACAAAACAAAACAAAACAGTGTTATTACAATGGCTGATATTTATAGAGCTCTGAATTATGAGCTTTACACAATAATGTCATTAATCCAGACCACTCTGAGGACCAATCTTATCCTCACAATTATGGAGATGGGGGAATTGAGAATTAGACGAGCCTAGTAAACGGCCGGAAGCCACACAATGTCTAAGTGACGGGGCAAGGCTAGGAATCAATCCCAGGTCTGTCTGCTTTGAAGCCGAAGCTCTTGATTACAACACTAAGTTACTTTCTATCAAATGTGTAAAAACTGGATCAGGACATTATATTTCAGCAAAATGTAACCTACGGCCATCTCTTAGTGATACTATTTTTATTTCGTTCTTAAATATTTATTTATTTATTTATTTATTTATTTATTTATTTATTTATTTGAGAGAAAGAGAGAGATCATGAGCAGGTGGGGAAGGGCAGAGAAGAAGTAGGCGCCCTGCTCAGCAGGGCTGATGCCAGGATCCCGGGATCACGAACTGAGGAAGGCAGACGGAGCCACCCAGGCGCCCATTAGCGATATTATTTTTAAAAAGACCTCATAAGGGAGGTTAGAGTAGTCACCCCCTTAAGGTGTTCCACCAAACCAGCATGCAGGAAGGGTCTGCAGTGCTGAGATACTGATTCCTTCAGCTCCTGAGGCCACCGGCTCGGAGTATCGAGCACTGAGCTGCTAGTCCTGGTTATCCCAGCGAAGCGCACCGAAGTCAGCGCCCCAGATGCCATGATGTAAAAAGGGAGGAGCATAGGAGGAGGGAGAGGGAGAAAGAATCGGAAGCAGACTCTGCAGCCCAAGGCAGGGCTGGATTCCACAACCCCAACTATCTTGACCTGAGTGGAAACCAAGAGTCAGATGCTTAACTGACTACGCCACCCGGGTACCCGCTGGGGGCACTTTTTAAAAAGAACACTGATGCCTGAGCCCCCCTCCTGTCATTTATATCAGAATCTATGAGTAGGACCTGGCAGCAGGGTGACTTAATATACAGCCAAGATTGAAAACTGCTCTTGATGACAACTGGTCATCTGCTTTGTGGAAAAGCAAATTTTTTACAAACCACTTCACTTTTCTGATACAATGAGAGCGGGCCATTCAACCTACTATTCTTGGTAGCATGCTAGCTGACCAACCATGTCTAGAAGTAAAACTTCAACTGCACATACTTTATGTCATTCAGATCATAAATTACAGCCCTTATAGCACAATATACAGTCTTGTATAATATACAGCCTTGTGTAACACAAAGCCCATTTTGTACTGACTATATTGGGCCTGATTACACTGTATATGTGAAAATATTTCTTGGTAGCTAATGGAAAACAGGAACTATCTATACATGAAGTTATCTGATTTATTTGGAAAATGCTGATATTGACAAGGTTTCTAATACATGGGCCTGTGATTGAATTCTTTCCATAGTTTAGAGTACAGATGAACTCATGCTAACTAACCTCCTTCTACTTCCAGAACTACTGTAGAACCAGGCCTGGGCTAACACCCAAGGATAAACCACAAAGAATAAGTGGCTTTTCTAACCCCAGCTGGTTATTTGCACATGATACATGCATCTGTTACTTCTCTGACTTAAGGAAATTAGATCGATGCTCTTTTTTTTTTTAAAGATTTTATTTATTTGACACAGAGAGAGAGAACATAAGTAGGCAGAGAGGCAGGCAGAGAGAGAGACAGGGGGAAGCAGGCTCCCCGCTGAGCAGAGAGCCCGACGGGGGACGGGGCTCGATCCCAGGACCCTGAGATCATGACCTGAGCCGAAGGCAGAGGCTTTAACCCACTGAGCCACCCAGGCACCCCTAGATCGATGCTCTTAATTAATGTTATCTTTAATTTGGGGAGGACGGTCTTAATAAAGCCAATTTGTAGTATACTTTAGTGCATTACCAATTGGAGAGCATTTCTGAAAAAAATCAATAAAATGTATATTACCTTACATTTTTGTCTTCTGAAAGCAAATCTACATTTTTCACCACTTCCTAGAAGCAGATGTTCAATTTTTAAGATTTTTTTAAACCAATATTTACTAAGCAACCACTGTAGATAAAGCAATATACAGACTCAAAAGGATGACAGACAGACATCCCTCAATAGACATTATGCAAATTTCAAAGCGCATATCAAACTGAAGAGGAAGAACAGAGAAACAGAGCTACCCCTGACTTTTTAGCAGGCCACAATGGCATGGCGTCTCTTTAGAAATTGCCATTAAATAGCTTCCCAAAATATTTTTGGACAAAAAGTAAAAAATAGAAACCAGCATTTAACTCTAAAACAGGCTAGACTATCGTAGCAGAGCAGCAGCAGAGAAAAATGAAACTTGGCCTCTTTATCGTTGGTAGTAAGTGGACACAAATGTATCAGGCACATTTTTATGGGAAGCCCTGAGGTTTTCAAGGTCAACTCCAGAAAGCATTATTCCTTTCCTGCATTAAACAATGGCAGCATCATTTAGGGCTAAGTAAATCTTCCCAGAGCTTTGTTATGACTAAAGAAGTCTGACTTGCGGATACAAGTTCAGGGTTAGGTGGTGGGCAGAGTCCTGAACTACCGCTTCTATTTCCGAGTCTGCCATTATAAAATCACTTTTATTTCTCATGTTACAAGACCAAATCACTTCAACCGTTCCCTGGGTTTTTATATGTGTCACTGTGCTGTTTACGAACATTTTCTATAAAGAGAGCAGTACGCTGAAAAAACCAATTAACTCGGGAAAATAACAAAGGGTTCAAGAGCACCAAGAATCATTACTGGTTCAAAGTCCTTTGTGTGGTAAAAAAAAAAAAAAAAAAACAGGGATAGGAAATATAATTTCCTATAATTCAGTTGTTTTTTTGTTTTCGTTTTTGTTTTTTTTTTTTTTTTAAGTAATATCTCAACTGCAGTACAGAGCCAACTAAACTCTTCAATGGCTTAGGAGCAAGGCAAACCAGACCATACTAGAATACACTTCCCAGGAGATTTCCAGGCAAGTTAAAATGTGTGACTCAATATACATAAACACACAACAGAAAACTTGATATTTGAGGTCAGCAGGGCTGAACTAGGGTAAGACAGGAGTAAAATTTAAGGGGGGGGGGCAAAAAAGTCAATAATCAAGATAAATAATACTTTAATGCAATGCTTTTAAAATTCAAAAGTAATGCAACAAAACTCACGATGAACAAAACATCACGTTTGTTTGTTTTTAAAGAAAGTTAAGTAAAAAAGTGCCTTGTAAAATGACCTAAGAGCCAGAGGTAAAAAGAAAAAAAGATCAATAATACCAATTCTGGTTTTATTTAAAATTTTGATATTTTGTTCATCATTGGTTTTTGTTGTTGTTGTTGTTGTTGTTGTTGTTGTTGTTTGGGTTTTTTTTTTTTTAACGCTAATTCTGAGCTTTTTTGTTGTTCGTCTTCGTTGGAACTCCCTAACATTTTGCCATCCAGGATCGTGCCTTGCTCACCTGACTCGAGTTTTGGCCCTGGGGGTCAACACCAGTTCCTAGAAAGGCTGTGGGAGTAAATCTGGCCTCCTGGGGAACAGGTGCCGTGGCCAAATAGTCCCCAAGGAAAGGGTTGGAGGCGTAGGGGTGAGAGCTCACTGGTGCAGCCAGACCCCAAGCCTACCTCGCTTATTCTGCGTGCCGTGCTTCTTGGCCAGGGTGAGTTCCCTCTGGATTCGATTTTCCAGGTACTCTTGTTTCTTGCTCAGCATCTCCTCGGTCTCCCGAAGTCGGGCCAGGGCCTCCTGGGGGCTGGGAGCGGCTCGGCTTTTAGAAGAGCCTCCCCCTTTAAAGAACTTGCCCAGCTTGCTCATGGCTGTGGCTGCGAGGGGCGAGCGGTCCCAGGAGTGTCTCAGGAGCTCCCCGGGCCGCGCCGGGGGAACACGTAAAAGAGATCGTCCTCTGGTCTCGAGGGGCGCCCAGAGCTCAAAGGCAGCGCTCCTGGGAATCAACAAGTCGTCAGGGGGCAGGTGACACAGACTCCTGGGCATTTCCTGGAGGCTGGCTGAGCCCCGCCCCTCGGCGCGGCTGGGGCGGGGAGGGCACTGGAGTCCGGTCAGATGTGCCCGTCTGGGCCGGCGCCACCCGGCCCTCTGGGAGTTAAAGCAGAGCAGGGGAAAGAGTTGAAAAGATCCACAAGACTGCAACAAAGTTGCTGCTAGATCCACACTGAGGACACACCCAGGACTGAAGAACTGACTGGTTTGCCAATGGCTCAGAGAAAAGCGAACCCATATTCCGGAGGGTGGGGGTCCTCCTTTGAGTCCTGAAAGTGCACTTCACCGACCCAGATTAAATTAAACAAAAAACAAATAAAACTTTATTCCACACAGGTGTTTTTGCTTGCGAGTGTGTGCGAGCACAGTGTTTCTGTAATCGCGTCTCCATCTTTGTGAATAAGAATATTCAGGTACGTTCATGTAGGTGTATATTGTGTGCGAGGCAAGGGCTTCCCCGCCTCTCCACTCTAAGACCCCTCCAGGCTCTTCCACTGAAGTGGGTGTGTGGGCAAGCGGTTTACCCTAGGAGCAACTGGTCTGCAGATGCAGACTCTGGGCAGGTTGAAGAGTGCCCCTGCCAGGGATGGATTCTAGATCATTCTCACACGGTTTGAAGTGGGTGAAAGATGGTATTCCTCTCTTTTCCTGATGTCAGGACCGAAAGTGATTGCTGCATTCAATTCTGTAATTAGGTATCTGAAGCTTTCACTGTGGGTGCTGGTGTATCAAAAACCTTTAATGGAGCGCCATGTGTTTGTAAATATCTTTACAAAGACACCTAAGAACAAAAAGGAGAGAGCATCCTAGAAAAAAGAAACATTCTGTTCATGCTCACTGTCTGAAGTCCTGTTTCTTAGGGCTGCAAGCAGAGAGTTTGGTAAGATGAAAGGACAGCAGCGGATAATGACTATGGATGCTGTAATACAACTGAAAACCTGTGCGGAGACTGCTACAAAGACACGGAATATGGGTTTGAGCCCATGTTCTACTTTTGAAGGGCTAGTATATACTCCCACACAATACAACCCTATTTGCAGAACATTACCCAACATCATCAGAACCTATTTGTGATGTTAGCTAACCACTGACTGTTAAAGGGAGAAAAAGCAGCCATTACTATAACAAAGACACCGTGCTACCCAAGATCAATAACCCAATTTTGTCTGGCATTATTGTAACACAGAAGCAGCAGGTTGATCCATTTTATCCAACACTGGTGTAGCCAGCATCAATTTTGACAAAGAAATAGAACATTTTCACAGGAGGCTCACTGGTATAGACCTTACACACACAAACATGTGAACTTATCATTTCCCAGTAACTCCAGCCAGCCACCTCCGATCATTTCCCGCCTGGCCTTGAAAAGCACTTATGGTCTAGAACACATATGTTACTATAATCTCATATGTATCATAAACTATAGTAAGAACTGTATTTCATTGTTATCCAAATATCTCATGAATCTGTCTTGGAACTTATTTTCTTGCTTAGCTTTTAAGGCCCATGAGCGTTCAGAAGGAGCATATATTCTGCTACGGTTCCCATCCAATCTTTATTAAGAGTATTCTATATATAAGGTACTAGAAATTCAAGTATAATCTACCTTCTAGGAGCTTACCTTCTAGTGATAGTAGTAACAACTATCATCTTTTGAGCACTTACTATGTGGCAGGTACAGTGCCTGCATCATTAATAACCCCTACATAAACCACACAAAATAGATATTGGTATTTCTATTTGACAAATAAGGAATCAAGGCTCAGATGGTAACTTTGCCAAGCTCACACAGGCAGTTAGAGGGTAGGAGATCTTTCTATTTTAAGCATATGGTCTTCTCATTATTTATATGACCTCATTTCCCTCTATATGGCTTGGTCCAGAGGAGAAACCCATTAAGTACTTATTTAATTAAATACAGTGGGGGATGAAGAGCCCAATATGATGCATTAACATTAAGGGATTCTCCAACCATTATTGAATTCACTGAAAGATATATTTAAATAAGAACTTCTCCAGTATAGCAACACATTCTTTTGTGGTTCACTAATGACTATTTTTTGTTGGAAGAATATTGAACAAGTGGAACAGAGGACTGAAAGTTATAATGAGGAGTTGCTTACTCATCTTTCCATCCACGTTTTCATTTAACAGATATTTATCGAGCATTGGGCATCCCTTGGTTCCAGATTTATGCTAGATGTTGGATAGGCTATTAAGAACAAGATAGAGGGGCACCTGTATGGCTTGGTCAGTTAAGTGTTAAGTTAAATTAGTTAAGTCAGTTCAGCTCAGGTCATGATCCCAGAGTCCTGGGATTGAGCCCAGCATTGGGCTGCCTGCTCAGCAGGGAATCTGCTTCTCCCTCTACCCTTCACCCTGCTCTTGTGCTTTCTCTGTCTCTCTCTCTCAAATAAAGTCTTTTTTTTAAAGAAAAAGAGATATTTTATAGTTTAGAGGAGAAAATAGAGTTAAGCAAATTATCTCACAAAAAGTAGAGTTTATAAGCTAAAATTCTAATAAGTTCTATGGAGAACTTAGAAATACCGAGAACTGTAAGAACAAATATGAGAGAAAACTGATCTTGTCTTAGGGGTCTACAAGAGCCAAACTGTGGAAGGAGTTGACATCCTTCAGCAGATGAATGGATAAAGAAGATGTGGTTCATAGATACAATGGAATCTTACTCAGCCATCAGAAAGGATGAATACCTACCATTTGCATCGACTTGGATGGAACTGGAGGGGATTATGCTGAGTGAAATAAGTCAAGAAGAGAAAGACAATTATCATATGGTTTCACTCATACATGAAACATAAGGAATAAAGTGGAGAACCACAGGGGAAGGGAGGGAAAACTGGGAAGAAATCAGAGAGGGAGACAAAGCTTGAGAGATTCTGGACTCCAGGAAACAAACTGAGGGTTACAGAAGGGGATGGGAGGTAGGAGGATGGGGTAACAGGGTGATGGGTATTAAGGAGGGCATATGTTGTAATGAGCACAAAGTGTTATATGCAACTAATGAATTGCTGAATACTACATCAAAAACTAACGATGTAGTATATTTTGGCTAACTAAACATGATAAAATAAATTTTTTATATGGGTGGCCTGAAAAAGTGACATTTAAGCTAGAATTTGGATGACAAATAGAAGTTACCCAGATGTAGAAAAGGAAAACTGGTATTCCAGGATAAGGAATCATTCATTCACTCATCATCTTTTCTGAGTGTATACTATATACCCAACACAATTCTAGATGCTAGAGATTCAGCAGTGATGAAAGAAAGACTAAAATCCATGAATTTTTTGGAGTCTACTTTCTAGTTAGGAGAAGAGAGGCAATTCATTAATTAAGAAAGTAATAAAGCAGGCAGTGCTAAAGAACTAAAATTTTAGACAATATGTGCAAAAATCTTGAGTGTGAAATGTTGGGATTTAAAAGAAGGCCAGAGTAGTTGGGGTTTGGAGACAAAAGAGAACAGTGCTGTAAGATTGCCTTTAAGGGTAGGCAGAGTCCTGATCACATAGTGTCCACATGATGGGCTAAGCATCATGTGTTTTATCCAAAGAGCAAATGAAAATCAATCAGAAATTAAAACAAAGGATTTAGTCATTAATTTATAATTCAATAAAAATCAATTTTAACCAATTTAATGTGTAGAGATGCATGTGGTGTGCAAAACAAGGTACATTTGAATTAAAAGTCATTCCCTTCCAGTAATATATAACCTCAATAGGGAAAAGATAATACTTGTAACCAAGTAAACCATCCAAATATATATTAGTGTTTAAGCCAGCAATGGGATATAGAGAATAAATTTTTAAATCAATGATGTAAAAGCTGAAAATAACACATTTATCTTCATTCAATACTCATCCTACAAATGTGGTTTCATAAAGAGTTCTCAGCATCTAGTGTATTTTTCATTTTCTAATCTCAATTGATCTCAGTTAATAAGGAGGCTGTTGTTCAAAAGAATGATCTTGTTCAGGATGATTTACCATGGTTAAGATGGCAAAGGAAATTGGAAATTTATAGATCTGTTAAAAAGACCTAGATGTCAGGCTAATTGATACATTTTGGCCACTGCTTAAAATTACATCCATTTTTAGAATGCCAAATGAAGTCTCTAAAGCAACAGAAAAGAATTACCCTTTAAACATACTGCAGAATCATCATCAAATAGTTATTTATTAAGCAGTTCAACAAGCATGTACACATTCTTTTCATCAGCAGTTCCTTTTGTTTCTTAGAACCAAATACTCATTGTGTATAATAATCACAATAATGAGTACAAAAGTAGCCTTGATTAAAAAATAATAATTTTTCAAAAATAAATTTTATTGCCCTCATTCATAATGAAGACATATGGTGCCTGTGACTCAGTTTTGCCTGGATAGCTCTTTATCCATGTTTTCTCATATCTCTGCTTACCCCTGATCAGAAAGAAGTTACAGGGGGTACCTGGGTGGTTCAGTGGGTTAGGGCCTCTGCCTTTGGCTCAGGTCATGATCTCAGGGTCCTGGGATCGAGCCCCGCATCAGGCTCTCTGCTCGGCGGGGAGTCTGCTTCCCTCTCTCTCTGCCTGCCTCTCTGCCTACTTGTGATCTCTCTCCTCTCTGTCAAATAAATAAATAAAATCTTTAAAAAAAAAAAAAGAAAGAAAGAAGTTACAGTATCTAATAGTTATCAGATTTGGCTGTAGAATGTTTTCTATACCAACCACTTAATGAATATAAAATGAGATGTAGCTCTCTATCTCACTATCACCTTTATTGCATAATCTAGCCAAAGTTAATTCTTACACCTTCCTTTAACTCCAGAATTTCCTTATATCTGAGTGCGATCACATGAGATTTTGCACCTCATCAAGGAACACCCAAATTGTTTCTAATTCAGCTCCTTTCCTTCTCAAATAATGATGCCTTCTTTTTGCTCAGGCCAAATGCCCCGGAATTATCCTTCACCCCTTTCTTTCTCTCACTTCCATCTAATCTATCAGCAAGCCCTATGTGCTGACCTCCTACAGAAACCTGATCACTCACCGCCACACACACTGCTACCATCCTGCTCCCAGCCACCCTCATCTCTCAGCTAGATACCACAGACTTCTAACTGACGTCCCTGTGGTCATCTTGACCTTGCTGCTATTTCCCTATAAAGCAGCCAGAGTGAGCTTAGGTCAGACCTCCCCACCCCCAATTGGCTTCCCACCTCACTTCAGTAAAAAGCCAAGCCCTTCACAATGTCTTCAAGTTCCTAGAGGGAGTGCTACTGACCCCCACTGTCACATCACCTGGACCTCCTGGCCCACATATCGAGACACTCTACCCACCCCCCAACCCTGTCCACTCTGCTCCAGTCACACTGGCTTCCCCATTCTGACTGGAATTTACCAGGCACATTCTTACTGCAGAGCCTTTGCACAGCTCTTCTGCCTCGAAACCTGTCCCAGACACCCATGTTGTTCACTCCTTCATCTTCTATAGGGCTTGATTTATGTCTGGCCTTCTTGCTCTACCCTATTTAAAATTGCATGCCTCTCCTCTCACCCTCCTAATCCTACAGAACTCCTACTCACTTTCCCAGCTTTATTTTTCTCATAGCACTTACCACCAGCTATCATATACTATTTTGGTTTTATTATTCTGCTTAATTTCCGTCCCCCTCCCCATGAGAATGCTCTACACGAAAGCAGGTATCTTTATTTGCTTTGTTTACCAGTGTATTCCCAATTTTTAGAAACAGATCCTGGCACATCAAAGGCTTTATATCAATATTTGTTGAATAAGTGAATGAAGAAATACAACGTAAGTGATAAAATATTCAAATGGTGGTATAAAATATTAAAATATTGGGAAGCACATTTTCTAGATCCAGTAATCTGTGTAATCATTCTGATGCAGAAGAGAAACCTATACTTTGAAGCTTTAAATCTCTAAGGCCGGTATGCAGAGGTTGTCACAAAATTTCTGGCCATGTTAATTGGGGCAATGGAATAAAACTTTGGACAGATGTTGCACAGCACTTGAGAAGGAAGTAATCACTGTCATATTTTAAAAATGTATTCTCTAGAAACTAATTCACATATTAAAATATTTGATTCCATTTTATTGATGAGAATTTCAAGGAGTAAAATTAATAATAGCCATTATTACACATAAAAAAATATTTTTTAAAAAGACTATTTGAGAGAGAGAAAAAGAGAAAGAGAGCACAAGTAGGGAGAGGGGCAGAGGAAGAAGGAAAGGCAGATTCCTCACTGAGCATGGAGCTGAATTCAGGGGCTTGATACGAGGACCCTGAGATCATGACCTTGGCAGAAGTAGGACACTTAACCGACTGAGCCCCCCATGTGTCCCTACACATCAAAAAATCTTATAGTTAGCACCTTGTAGGCTAATGTAGAAAGGCTTTTCTCTTCCCCACTATCTCTGCCTGAAGGGTAGAGGTGTTTATTAAGAAATGATTCCTAGGGTGCCTGGGTGGCTCAGTCAGTTAAGTGTCTTGACTCTTGGTCTCAGGTCACTTCTTGATCTCAGGGTTGTGAGTTCAAGCCCCATGTTTGGGCTCCATGCTGTGTGTGGAGCCTACAGAAAATAAAATAAAATAAAATAAAAAATAAAGGGACACACACAAAAAAAAAGAAAGAAAAAAAAGAGAAAAATAAAGCTGGGAAAGTGAATAGGAGTTCTGTAGGAGTAGGAGGGTGAGAGGAGAGGCATGCAATTTTAAATAGGGTGGAGCAAGAAGGCGAGACATAAATCAAGCCCTATAGAAGATGAAGGAGTGAACAACATGGGTGTCTGGGACAGGTTTCGAGGCAGAAGAGCTGTGCAAAGGCTCTGCAGTGAGAATGTGCCTGGTGAATTCCAGTCAGAATGGGAAAGCCCGTGTGACTGGAGCAGAGTGGACAGGGTTGGGGGTGGGTAGAGTGTCTGGATATGTGGAAAGAAAACAAAAGAAAAAAAGGAAAAAAGAGAAAAAAAGAAACTCTCCGTCTGAGTTTGAGGAGCAAAGATGCTGATGTGCCAAGCTTGGAAATCCAGACTTGTTTTGGGGGAAAAATAAAGCTTCATGAATGTAAAAAAAAAAAACAACAACAACAACAAAGAAAACTTTACAGTTAATTAATTACATGTGAATATCCAGTTTGTGCCCAGACCCAATTTAAGTCATCATTTCAAAATAGTTTTATGTATGCTTATCAGGACAACTAAATTACTCCTCTAAAAAGCAATTACTTCTGAAAATGTTACAAAGTTTCCTTCTGAAACAAACTAAAAAAGATGATGCTTTCTAAACACACACATGCACACTGGCTGCTATGATAATAGTGGTCATAGTAATCTTGATGATGGGATTTCTTTGCTTCACATCTTTCCTCAATTCTGCTGATTAAGCCCTAAGAATTATAAAGGCCCTTTTGCAGAACATTATTTCTCATTCTTCACTATCTTGTTGCCTTCCTTTATTTTTTAAAAAAAGATTTATTTGAGAGTGAGAGAGAAAGAACAGGTGAGCAGGGGGAAGAAACAGTTACAGGTTTCAGGGATTAGAATGTGGACAACTTTATGGGACCATTATTTTACCTACTCCATTAGAGGTTCTTATACTTCCCAGAATTGAAACACCATAAGGCCTCAAAAAATACGTCTACTGAACCAGTGAATGAACAAGTCAACATGGACCTACAATCCCTCCAAAAACATCTTATTTATTTATTTGTATTTAAATTCAATTAGCCAACATCCTCGCCTGAAACCTGGAACTGTTTCTTTACATGTTAAAAGGGACTTTGCAGATGTGATTGAGTTAAGGCTCTTGAGAGGGCGAAAGTAGCCTGAAATATCCAAGTGGGCCCAATGTAACCACAAGGCTTCTTAAGAGAGGAAGGCAGAAAGGTCAGAGTAAGATAAGGAGGTTGGTGGAAGCGGGGAAGCATGCAGAAGGGCAGGAACACAGATATCCAAGGATGCCATTTTGTCCTCCTTGAAGATGGAGGAAGTGGCGGTCATGAGCAAAGGAACACAGGTAGTTTTTAGAAGCTGAAAAAGACAAGAAATTGGATTCTTCCTTTGACCTTTCAGAAGGAATACAGTCATGCCAACACATGGGTTTTAGGACTTCTGACCTCCAGTAAGGTAATGGAAAAAAATTTACGGTGTTTAAAGCTACTAAATTTGTGGTAATTTGTTGCAGCAATGATGAGAGACTGGGGGGGGGGGGCAGGTTTTAAAAGCCTCTTTTGAGAGCTGGAAGGTAAAGAAGAGATAGCCAGGAAAATTTGGGGAAAGGAGAAAGAATTCCACTAAGAGATTAGTTTATGAGGTTCACCAGGAAGATAGCTGGTAACTACAATCAAGTCAGTGAGGAAATGAAGAGGAAGAGCAGTTTTTGATGGAGACAAGGGGGTAGGAGTTGAATAATTTTTATAAGGCATTCTATGAAATGGGACAATAATATCTAAAAATGTTAAGATTAAGTGATCCATTTAAGTGCCTGGAACATATAAGATATTCAACAAATTTTAGCTGTTATAACTGTTAAAGTTTGAACTTAGGGTGTTCAAACATTTAATGTAGAATATGGTGTAAGATAAACTGTTATTCAGAGATATAACAAATCTACAGAAGACTGCATAAACATAGGGAGACAGATTAACAAAGAGTTCTACAGTGAAGACATAATCACAAAACCAGGCCCCTGTCCTTAGATGGGGGGACAAATGTTAATCAAATAATCATACAAATACAAAATCAAATCTGGGACAAATGCTTTGAAGGAGATGCAAAGTGAAGTAGTAACAGCAGGATTTGTCCTAGTCAAGAGAACAAAGGATTTCCCAAAGACAAGATATTTGAGGTGACCACTAAAGGAAAAGCAGAAACAAACAAGCTCAAATGGAAGAGCAAAAGAGCATTCTAAGCAGGAGGAACAGCACCTTTAAGGGTCTGAAGCTATGCTGAACACAAACTGTGGGGAGGCCTTTAAGCGATAATGAGAAAGGTAGGTTGGGCAAAGATTTGAAAGACTTTAAATGTCAAGCAGAGATATTCTTCCCTAGACTTTGTGAGCTCCTTCAGTTCAGAGACCATATCTTGTTCAATTTTCTATCAAATCTAGAATAGATTTGCTAAATTAACTTGAGTGCAGATTTTATTTCCTAGCTAATAGAATCCACTAAAGTTTTTTTTTAGTCAGGTAAATTGCGGTATTGCCTGGTTAGTGCTAGTAAGGAGAGTACGTAGTGATCGCTACCATAGCAAGTGCCTAATGTCCTGGAAGAGTGAATTTTGCCTGAGCACTCAAAGCTTTCCCAGTTGAAAGGATAACGGAGACATATTCTGAAGGTGGAGTAAAAGAGAAACTTATTTTTCAAACTGATAAGAATGAATGTGAGGGCACTTGTTAAAGATCTAGCTTCCCAGGACCCATCCCAGGCCCTCTAAATTAGGCCCAGGGAGGGGTAGGGGCAGGTGTACTTACTAACAAGCACCTCACCTGATTCTTATTCTCAAAGCTTGGAAGACCCTGGTATAGAGCACATTCAAGGGAAAAGGAAAGGCATGTACGTATGAAAGAATCAGAAGATACATTTAGGAAATTATTGGAGAATAGGGCACTTGACAGGAAGTAGTTATTGCTGAGGCTGAGATCATAAACTTTACCAATAACGCTTTTCCTTACTAAATTAATCTTATGAATAATGGAGAACCATTAGAAGATCTTAGGTAAGGAAGTAGATTTTGTGGGGAGAAAATAACCTGAGAAGTTGAAGAGTACAGGTTTGAGAACTTTCTGAGGAAAAATTGATAGAGTTTAATGGCTACTTCCATGAGAGAAATAAGAACGGAGTAGTGAAGGATAAATTCAGGGTTTCTAATGTGGTGGATTGCCTTTATTAAGGAGGGATAAGAAAGCCTCCCACTTTGACTTAAGGTCTATATGACAGATGACATCAAGTGAATATGCCTACAGACAGAAATAGAGACCTTCAGTCTGGGAGAAAGTTCTCAAGATAAATAATATGGTTATGGGAGTCATTTGGAACCAAGGGAATTTCACTTCTGTGAGGATGTAAATTGATAAGCGGACCAAACACAAAATTAAAGGGAAACACACATTGAAGTAGCACCTAGAGGAGAAACTGGCAAAGACTAGAAATGAAAGAGCTAGCAACTGCAATCTTAGCTACTTTAATTATCTGATGTTCCCTATACTCCCAAGGTAAGTAAACTGAAAAAATAAGAGTATTTTAATTTTATGATTGGACTGATAAAATATTTGCCACCTGTTTAGGACATTCTAAACACTCAGTAAAACTCTAGAACACCTGCTATTGATTGACCCACCCAGCTAAAAGAAACATACAAAATGAGGTAAGCTGCTGGTTCTTAAATTCAAGAATACCAGAAGTCTTTGATACTTGAATTTTAGACCTGACTCTTCCACTAACTTGGGCATATTCTTCTTAAAACAAAACAAAAACAAAACTGTTGCTGGGATAACTAAATTATATCTTAGGTTGCTTCTAGCTCTAAAATCTAGAGTTTCTCCAGAGACCCAAGCAAATCTGAGATGGAAATCTTAAACAGATTAATGCAAGAGCAAATCTTGAAGTAATAACTGTTTCCCAATCGCACCCTTTCCCCTTCTCAATGAATATTGATTTGGACAGACCCTGATAGAGGCATTGAATATTTTTCCAGTTGCTGTCATGAGTACATTTTTGACTGCCGCTCATCCCACTCTGAGTCGTGTCTCGAGTCACATCAATGGAATGGCATCCATTTCTACCCCACCTAGAAGAGCCTCTATTTCCTTGGTGCCTTTAAAGCGGCTCATCAAGTACAGGAGACTCCCCTTCTTCCCAATGGAATCACAAGCTTTCTTCAGGGAGTTGTGTTAAATGAGACAGGGATCTCTAAACCGATGGACTCAATGCGGTTCAGTACACACTGGGGACCTCAAGAACTACAGACTTCCCCTTCCCCCGAATTTAAAAAAAATTTTTCAAAAAAAACTTTACTTATAACAAGCCTAATGATTCCCTTGCAAGATTTATTTACTTTATTATTAAGGAACAGTGGTGCAGGACAAATACGGAATTGAGTAAGCTCCTTCTTCACTTGATTATTGCAAATACTTGTGCCAGGCACTGTGCCAGTTGGGAAAGTTAACATGAATTTAAAAAAAGACAATCCTTGTGAGGTCATCCCCGTTTGGAACTCCAGCACGCACAGTCTGCCAGGTGAATAATTAGCTATTTCCTTATGGACTGGACGCGAAGACTTCTGCCCAGGAAAAAACAGACCAACTCCCCTTTTCTCACGCCGCCTCATTAGACGCCTAGATCGCTTATTCATTCACAACTCAGCGCACTCACCACGGGCTGACTCCTTCCGGGGGAAGCACCAGCCGGCGGCAGGCTCCGCCCCGAGGTCCGCCACATTCCCAGCAGGCGCCACGCGTGCGCCGTAGCCCCGCCTTTTACGGCGCTGTGATGGCGGAGTTGGACGTAGGGCAGCACTGTCAGGTGGAGCATTGCCGGCAGCGAGGTGATCTAGCAGTCCTTAGCCACGGGCGTGGTAGACTGGATCCCACTATGCCTTTAGGGATAGTGGTAGCGGGTGAGGGGAGGTGGGGGCGGTGAACTCTGAGGAGGCAGGGTGAGTTCGTCCCTCCTTGGTCTGCAGTGAGATGTGTCGGTACTTTTTCTTGCCCCTGAGCCTTTGGAAGAGACTTGTGGTCTCTTTAGAAGCGAACCATGCAATTTCCGAAAACATGCGTTGCAACGTTCCCTTCGTTTTTAGAGTGTGCCTGGCCAAGAACTTGTGTCCTTCCTACTCTTTTTTGATGTCGGGAGACTTGTGTTCCCCTCTGATCTCGCCACTACAACCTTGGGGAAGCCACTTTCCAAACTTTTTATCTGTTACTTACCTGTCAGATGGAGATGGGCGAGATCAGTTTTCCACCTGGTCTTCGCGACTTCTCGTGAGCATGCTCTTAGCTTTTAGCAGATTCTCATCCTCAGACTATTCTGCTATATGACCATTATGCTCACTCAGTTCTGACATTCCTTGATTGAATATTACTGACTCAACAAACACAAGCATCAATTTTGGTGCTGGAGATATATAGAAGGGTACAAAATACAGTCTTTTCTATAGAAAATCTTTCAGGATAATCTGCATTTTGGAGATGTTAATAAGGCGATGTTCTCTCTACAGTGAACTGAAGAGACGATGATACACCTAACCCAGTCTAATAGCCAGTGGTAGTGTGGCACAAGCTTTAAGATGTCCTACATCTGGACAGGCAAATTTCCAAAGCATTAGAGCGGTACAGAATGCTCAGTCCTTGGTACCTGGGTTTTACCCCAAATGTGTGCTGTCACACATTTGTGTGTGACACAATTGTTATTATAGGTTGGCAAATAGGTTTCATGTTTCACTGTAGCTTCGGTTATTGGCTGTAGGTACCCGGTGGAAGGAGAACTGTGAGATTTAGCCCAGTTGTAGTGGTAATGCCACAATCGATTGGTGATACTTGCTGTGGGTGAAAGGGCACAATATCCTTTATGTTCTTGTCACTTACAATCTGTATGTGTATATTTTACCACTGGCTGTCATGACTAGTCATTCAGGAAGCCTGTATTTCCTTGTAGATCTTTCATAGAGAAGCTTAGCCCATTGGGTTTTGACTGTAAGTTATTTTTATTTCTGGTATACCTGATTACTAAGTCCCTGGTATCTGCCAACTTCAGGGATCTCTTAAAATATATATGAAATGAGGGCAGAGTTTACCTCTTGGAGTAGTGGAGAGGGTTAG
This sequence comes from Nasua narica, assembly GCA_028533885.1. NCBI lineage: Eukaryota > Metazoa > Chordata > Mammalia > Carnivora > Procyonidae > Nasua > Nasua narica. Next base: position 121,756,264 of record CM052798.1, on the reverse strand, counting down.
GATTTAGAGGGTATCCTGAATCTTGTTTAGCTTCCGTATGGAAAGAAAGTAGTTTCCAACCTCAATCTTAGGTCCTTTTGGTTTGCATTTAATATCAAAATCATCACCAGAAGTTTCAAAATAGCAAACATGTACAGTTTTTCCGGTTTGAAAGAGACAGAGAGGTTAGAGTATTACATACTTCAGTTTCCTCTTGTTGACAAATGAATACATACTTTTTAGGTATGAAACATGCTCACAGTATCATACCTTCAGAACAACAGTGTCAATTCACTTAGCCTACTTCTGATGTAGAAGAACTGTATTCAGTCCCCCTTATGCCCCAACCACAATTATCCAGGGATCCCTCTGGGTTATGATGGAACCTCTTTCTCTTTTGGTTAAGGTACTCTGTAGGATGAGACCTTTTTGGGGGTAACTATAGTCTTCTCTAAAATGTAGTATCTTTTGTTTCACTTTGTAGAAGTGCGATTAGATATATCCAGCTTCACCTGACTGTATAGTTTGAGGTGCACAACATATAGATTTAGCAAATCCATTTATTACTCCGTGCTTACCATGATAAATGTAGTCGTTGTCACCATCCAATTTTATTATAATATTATTGACTATATTCCCTATGCTTTTTGTCTGTGACTTAGTTATTTTATAACTGGAAGTTTGTACCTCTTAATCCCTTTATCTATTTCACCCATTCACCTATCCACTTCTCTGGCAACCAGCAGTTTGTTTTGTGTATTTAAGAGTCAGTTTTTTGGTTTGTTTGTTTCTGTTTTAAGTTACACATGTAAGTGAAATCATATGCTATGTCTGTTCCATCTTATTTCACTTAGCATGATACTGTCTAGTCCATGTATGTTGTCACAAATGGCAAGATTTCATTCTTTTTTATGGCTGAGTAATATTATGTAGTATATTTATGTACCACGTCTTTATTCACTCATCTGTCGTTGGACACTTGGGTTGTTTCTGTATCTTGGCTATCAAAAGTGCTGCAGTAAACAGGGGTGCGTTTATCTTTTTGAATTAATGTTTTTATTTTCTTTAGGTTAATACCCAGTAATGGAATGATTGAATCATATGGTATTTCTAATTTTTTAAAGAGCTGTTGTGACAGGTGTAAGGTGATATCTCATTGTGGTTTTGATTTGCATTTTCCTGAGGATTAGTGATTTAAGCATCTTTTCGTGTGTTTATTGGCCGTTTCTCTGTCTTTGGAGAAAGGTCTATTCAGGGCCTCTATCCATTTTTTAAAATCAAGTTACTTGTTTTTTTGATTTTGAGTTTTATAAGCTCTTTATATATTTTGGATATTAACCCCTTTTCAGATACATCATTTGCAAATATCTTCTCCCATTCAATAGGTTGCCTTTTTGTTAATGGATACCTTCAGTGCATTAGAACTTTTTAATTTTGTTATAATTCCAAGTTTATTTTGTTTTTGTTACCCTCGCTTTAGGAGACCTACCTAGGAAATGTTGCTAATGCTAATGGAAGTCAAAGAAATTACTGCAAATATTTTCTCCTAGGAGTTTATGGCTTTAGGTCTCACATGTAGGTCTTTAATGCATTTTCAGTTTATTTTTATGTCAGGTGTAAGAAATTTTTTCAGTTTCATTCTTTTACAGGTAGTTGTCTAGTTTTCCCAACACCATTTGTTGAAGAGACTGTCTTTGTCCCATTATTTTTTCTTGCCTCCTTTGTAATAGGTTACTTGATCATATAAGATTTTAGACCACTGTTTTCATTTTTATTTACCTCCAGGTATTTTTTTATTTCCTTTTTGATTTCTTGGTTATCCACTCACTGTCTGGTAGCATGTTATTTAGCCTCCAAGTATTTATGTTCTTTCCAGATTTTTTTCTTGTAATTTCTTGTTTCATACCTTTTGTGGTTAAAAAAGATGTTTGATAATGATTTCAGTCTTCCTAAATTTATTGAGACTAGTTTTGTGGCCTAATAGGTTATCTATTTTAGAGAGTGTTTCATGTGCACTTGAAAAGAATGTATTCTGTTTTTGGATGGAATATTCTGTGTATGTATTAAGTCCATCTGGTCTGATGTTTCATTCAAAGTCGCTGTTTCCCTATTGATTTTCTGTTTGGATGATCAACCCATTGATGCAAGTGGGTTGTTAAAATGTGGCACTGTTATTGTATTGCTTTCAATTTGTCCTTTGTTGGTAACTGCTTTATGTATTTGAGTGCTCTTATGTTGGGTATATAGATACTTGTTACATGCTTTTGTTGTGTTGTTCCTTTTATCATTATGTAGCGCTGTCCTTTGTCTCTTGCTCCCGTGCTTGTTTTGAAATCTATTTTGTGTGCTGTAAGTATTTTGGCTTCCATTTGCATGGTATGTTTTTCCAGCCCTTCACTTTCAGTTTGTATGTGTGTCCTTCAGATGGGAGGAGAGTCCCTTGTAGGTAGCACCCAGATGGGTCTTGTTTTTTAATCCATTTGGTCACTCTATATATCTTTTGATTAGAGCTTTTACTCCATTCACATTTAAAGTAATTATTGATTAGTATGTACTTATTGTCATTTAGTTACTTGTTTTATGGTTGTTTTTGTAGTTCTCTTGTTCTTTTCTTCTCTTGTCCTCTTGTGGTTTGATGGCTTTCTTTAGTGTTAGTTTTGGATTCCTTTCCCTTTATTTGTATATCACTTACAGGTTTTTGATTTGTGGTTATTATGAGGTTCATATATAACATGCATATAGCAGTTAATATATATTAAGTTGATGTGGTTGCTTAAGCTTGAACCTGTTCTGAAAGCATTATATTTTTACTCCTCCACCCACATTGTAGGTATACGTCATATTTTACATCATTTTGTGTATCACTTGACTCAGTTTTGTAGATACAATTCATTTTACTGCATTTTAACCTCCATGCTAGTTTTATAAGTGATTTTTATTTACTACCTTATATATTTACTTTTACCTGTGAAATATTTTCCTTTCATAAGTTTCTTCTAGTTCGGGCCTTTTCTTTCTACTCAGAATTCTCTTCAATGTTTTGTTGTAAAGCTCATACAGTGGTGATGAACTCTAACTTTTATTTATCTGGATGATAACCTTGCTGGGTAGAGTATTTTTGGTTGCAGGTTTTTTCCTTTTAAGACTCAAATATATCATGCCACTGTTTTGTGGCCTATAGAGTTTCTGCTGAAAAGTCAGCTAATAGCCTTATGGGGTTTTCCTTGTATATACCTGTTTGTGTTTTTGTTTTTTCTTCCTGCTTTTAAAATTACCCTTTGGGGGGGGTAGGAAAGGCAAAGGGAGAAGAGAGAGAACATTAAGCATTAAGGCTCCACATCCAGCATGGAGTCCAATGCCGAGCTTGATCTTAACACTGAGATCATGACCTGAGCTGAAATCAAGAGTCAGAAGCTTAACTGACTGAGCAACCCAGGCAACCCTAAAAGGATCTCTTTATCATTACTTTTTGTCATGTTAATTATTATGTGCCTTGGTATGGACCTCCTTGGGTTCATCTTTTTGGAGATTCTCTTTGCTTCTTGGATATGGATGTCTGTTTCCTTCCTCAGGTAAGTTTTCTGCTCCTCCTCTCTTGTTCTGGGATCCCTATAATGTAAAAGTTAGTGTACTTGATCATGCTGATTTCCTTTATCCTATTCTCATTTTTTCTTTTTACTCTTTAGCTTGGTTACTTTTCATTATCCTGTCTTCTGGATTGTTGATCTGTTCCACTGCCTCCCCTTATCTATTGTTTCTAGTGTGTTTTTTATTTCAACCATTGAATTCTTCATCTCTAACTGGGTTCTGTTTTACATTTTCTATATCTGTGTTGAAATTCTCTGAATTCATTCACTCTTTTCTCAAGTCCAGTATCTTTGTGACTGTTACTTGTTTTCTTTATTGGGTATATTGCATATCACAGTTTCTTTCAACTCTTTAGCTGTGTTTTTGTTTTTGTTTTTGTTTTTTTGTCTTGTTCTTTAATTTGGGACATATTTCTCTGTCTCACATTGTGTAACTCTGTTGCCATGTATTTAGGAGATCCATAAGTATGTTGGTCTTGAGAGTTAGTGTACGTGCGTTGAAGAGGTCCTGTGGTGCCTTGTAGTACAATGCTGCCTGGTCACCAGAACCAGGTGCTCTAGGGGTGTCTTCTCTCTGGGCTGCATGCAATGCACACTGCTGTTGTGGCTGAGCCTCATTTGCCTTCAGCTCTGTTAGCTGCAGTGACCTACTTTGCTTGCTGTGGGCACACTGGGCAGTTTGGTCCTGCGTTGTTGAGAGACCTTGGTGGGCTTGGAAGTGGGTGAGCCAGCAATCAGACTAGGTGTATGCAGTCAGCCTCTGTAGTCCTGCTGAATGGCGGGTCTTTCTCCCTGTGTGGCCTGCTAAAAGCTGCTGGAACTTTGGGTGTGCTGGTACGTGGGGTTATCCCCCTCTCCCCGGGGCAGGAGTCACTTTGGAGTGGCACTGCTCCCTGCCACTGGTCCCTGTTTGGGACCAGTGGTACTGGTCCCTTGCAGGTACAGTAGGAAAGGAGCTACTGTGGAGGGAGTCCGCTGAGGTGAACGGATTAGATGGGGTGAAAAGGCAGGAGAATGCATGGGCAGAGGCACCCCGCTAGCAGGATAGTTGGAGAGTGTTAGTGCTGATTTCTCCAAGTGTCCTGCTATCTAGCCTGGGAGAGGAAAAGAGAAATGGCATCCCCTAGCACTTCTGTTCTTGGAGAAGTCTGAGAGTCCTATCCCTCTAGCACACATTCTGAGAATAGTAAGTAAATTGCCTTCATGAATACCCCAGGTGTTTTTCAAACTGCTGTTTTTGTGCTAGTTGCCAGCATTTATTTATTCTAGCTTTTTAAGGGTGAGGACTCCCTTTATTATTGCCTCCAGCTCTTAGAGATTTTTAAAATACCTGGAAGTGAGCCCTGCTGATTTTTAAAAGCATGTGAAGTTTAGCCTCACTGGTTTTCAAAGCCTGATATGAGGACTCCTCTTTCCAGTGCAGTTCCCAGTAGCTGGGGTGCCTAATATGGGCACTGATCTTCTAGCTTCTCTGTGCTTGTGTCCCTCCTATTTATGGCTAGTTTTACCACAGGTTTGGATCCCAATTGCGTCTCTACTCCTTCTACCCTTCCCATATGTCTTCCTCTGTAGGATTAAGCGTGGAAGGTCTGTTTCATGTCTTCAGGTGTTTGTTTGTTTATTTATTTACTTACTTATTTATTTTTAAATTTTTTATTAACATATAATGTATTATTTGCCCCAGAGTACATGTCTGTGAATCATCAGGCTTACACATTTCACAGCATTTACCATAGCACATACCCTCCCCAATGTCCATATCC
>CM052798.1:121727042-121750435 GCA_028533885.1 Nasua narica | reverse complement strand
CAAGTTTCATTCTTTTGTATGTGGCTGTCCAGTTTTCCCAACACCACTTGTTGAAGAGACTGTCTTTTTTCCATTGAATATTCTTTCCTGCTTTGTCGAAGATTAGTTGACCATAGAGTTGAGGTTCCATTTCTGGGCTCTCCATTCTGTTCCATTGATCTATGTGTCTGTTTTGGTGCCAGTACCACACTGTCTTGATGATTACCGCTTTGTAATAGAGCTTGAAGTCTGGAATTGTGATGCTGCCGACTTTGGTTTTCTTTTTCAACATTCCTCTGGCTATTCGTGGTCTTTTCTGGTTCCATATAAATTTTAGGATTATTTGTTCCATTTCTTTGAAATAAATGGATGGTTTTTTGATAGGGATTGCATTAAATATGTAGATTGCTTTAGGTAGCATAGACATTTTTCACAATATTTGTTCTTCCAATCTATGAGCATGGAACTTTTTTCCATTTCTTTGTGTCTTCCTCAATTTCTTTCATGAGCACTTGTTAATTTTCTGAGTACAGATTCTTTGCCTCTTTGGTTAGGTTTAATCCTAGGTAGCTTATGGTTTTGGGTGCAACTGTAAATGGAATCGACTCCTTAATTTCTCTTTCTTCTGTTTTGCTGTTGGTGTATAGGAATGCAACTGATTTCTGTGCATTAACTTTATATCCTGACACTTGATTGAATTCCTGTATGAGTTCTAGCAATTTTGAGGTGGAGTCTTTTGGGTTTTCCACATAGAGTATCCTATCATCTGCAAAGAGTGAGAGTTTGACTTCTTCTTTGCCAATTTGGATGCCTTTCAGGTGTTTTTTAGATGTAGCTGTTATCTTGGTGTGTGTGTGGGAGGAGATGAGCTCAGGATCCTCCTACATTGTCATCTTCTCATCTCCCACAAAACTTTACTATTAAATAGATCGCTTAGCATTGCTAGGTTAGTAAACTGTGGAATCAGAATTGAAACCCAGGATTTTCACTTCAAATGCAGGATTTTTGGAGCATACAGTACTCAGAAAAACACACAATAAATCTGGGCCTCCAAAAAACCCCGGTACTTTTTTTTTTCTCTTACTTAACACACTACTACAAGGAACATTTAATCTCCAGATAATCCAGTCATTCCCAGAGTTCTTGAGGTTGTGATAGCTTTTGTTTTACCACTACCTCCTACATTTAGGGTATAGATCAAAAAGGAGAGTTCTCCTATAGATGTAGTTCAGTACTTTAAGAATCTTTTTGTTTAAGAAATCTAAATCAACAACAGATACTGACCAGTGCATATAACATTTCCCCCTCAATTTTAGATTTTCTTCCATTTATATGTGATGGTTGTTCAGGAGTATTTTGGTAAGTTAAATTTTTATACAGGATTTGAGAGTAATTTTAGTGTTGTAATATGAGATTTATTTTTGAAAAGCAGAATGATTTAAAATAGTTTTTACTTTAGCCATTGATATTTTATATTATAGTAGTTACTTAGAAAATATAGTCCCAGACTCTAATTACTTGTGCATATATTGTGTAAACTTTAAACTTTTAGAAATGAATTTGTGTGCGTGATTTTTATGTAAAAGTTATATTGTGTCTTGTAATCACAAGGAGAGAACATAGGGACAATATAAAGAATATGGTAGAAGGGACTCCTGGGTGGTTCAGTCAGTTGAGCATCTGCCTTTGGCTCAGGTCATAATCCCAGGATCCTGAGATTGAGTCGTGTATGGGGCTTCTTGCTCAGGAGGGAGCCTGCTTCTCCCTCTGCCTGCTGCTCCCCCTGCTTGTGTGCATGCGCTCGCTCTCTCTCTCTGACAAATAAATAAAATCTTAAAAAAAAAAAGAATAGGATAGAAAACAATCCATGTACTTCCTTAATTAAAACGAAAAGTCCAAACTATACATTTCTTAAATTGGATATCACATGTCCTTTGCACATACATCACATGCAAGGTAAAACCTGGGAACTAACCAAAGATTTTGGAAAAGATCTTTTCTTTTAAAAGTAATTAAACTTTTGTGTTTTAGGGGTTGTTTTGTTTTGTTTTTTAAAGATTTTATTTGAGAGAGAGCATGAACACGAGTGGGGACAGGGGCAGAAGGAGGAGAGGGAGAAGCAGACTCCCCACTGAGCAAGAAACCTCATACAGGACTATCCCAGGACCCTTGGGATCATGACCTGAGACAAGGCAGAAGCTTAACTCACGGAGCCACCCAGGTGCTTCCATGTTTTCTGCATTTAACTTATTAAATAAAACATGGAAAAAATTATCTTCAGAAGATAACAGTTTTATTAGGATTAAAGAAATGCATATTTTTAAGTCCTTCAGAACTAGAGCATTTCTTTGACATTTTATTCCTAATGGTCTTTGAGAAATAAAAGGAATTAAAAGATTCTTTGTATTTATACTTGTACCCACCCTGAAGCGCTCAGAGGTAGTTGAGAGTGGTGAATTGTTTTTATTCATATTAAATTTGGACATTTGGGTTTTGAAACTTTTGAGCCTATAGATGTTCTATCTTTGATTTATATATCATTTTAGTTTATTCTTATATGCAGAGTTAATGTAGTGTGAGTATTCTTAAGGATACTAACCATCTAATTACTACAGTTATCTTTAAGTACATTATTTGATTGCATTTATACTTTTTTTTTTAATTATTTAAGCCTTGAACACAGAAGCAAGGAGTCACATAGCTGTCCTGAGGTATGTTACTAGTTCTAATAAAATGCTTGTGTTTATGTACTTTCATTCAGAATTTGATTGAACTTAAAACCAGTCAAGGTACCATAGATTAAAATTTGGCATACTAAACTGATTATGTATAAAGAGGCTCTTAGTTCATTTTCCATTATTTTTCTTAGTTTGTTTTAAAGAAAAATTGGTTTCCTTGGTATTTATAAATTATTATAAGTCTTGTACATTGCAGTTATGTTTAGGCAGCCCACTTAGAGCTTTAGGCTCTATATTTATAAATATACAACAGAGTTAACATTCTCATCATATATTCCTTCAAGTTTTCCTTCATCATTCATTGTCCTTAATTCCTAGTGTTAGGATTCAATAGTTACAAATTGTTCTGACTCAATCAGCCTTCGAGGAATCGCCTGGTCGTTCCTTAGAGGAATCACCAGGAACAGACCTTTAGTCCAATAAAATCCTCACCCCAATTCCGATCAAATTGAGAGATTAACAAGAGCTGTTAGAAGCCAAAATATCATTGTTACTACTCAAAAAGGATAAACCGAGTGATGAAGCTTAGTGTGGTGTGGTGTAGGCTGCAAAGGAAATCCAGAATTAGGCAGATTTTCCTGCTAGTCACAGCCATGCTTCACCAGGTTAGGCCTCCTCCTTGACGGCAGTTCAGTTCCAAGAAGGGAGAAGAGAAAGCTGAACCCACCATGCCAAAGGTAATTTTCTCAAATTTATAAGTTGCTTCATCTGCTTTTGTCAGAGAAAGGCAGGAAGTTAAACTGAAGCCACTTGATTTGGCAGAAAGCTATGTGCCTCACATTTTTCAGTTGATATTAATTTCTGCCCAACATTTACCAAGCACTTTACTAAGGATTTTTATATCTGTTTTCTCAATTATAGAAAGTTAAATGAGCTTCAGTCCAAATCTGATCCTTTGAGGTTTAGGTGATTTATGTGAGGAAAATAAAAATTAACGTTTTGGTATTGTGCAAGATTAATTGGAGAGAAATAGTCATATAGTAAACATATTGATATTTCTTCAGCTTGTTAATCTTCTCTGTACTTTCCTTTTTCTTACGATATCACCTGATTTCTATGAATGTCTCTCATAGAATGTCAATTAAGATCTCCTTAAATGAAATAATTTTACCATTAGATCAAATTTGGAAAAATAGTCAATTCCAACAAGATATAACTACCATTTATATAGAGGAATGCCCTTTGGTTGTAGATTCTAAGAAATTATTTTACTAAATTCATTCAACTCTAGAAGTCTAGTTACTTAAAACTCAAACTAGCCTGACCTGGATTTTTTTTTTTAATGTTGTAAAATCTCTTCTTCCTCAATATTTGCTGGTAATATAATAATAAATGCAGAATAGAGCATGTAGTAGAATAGAGAATGTATCATTGTAAAAACCATCTTTAACCTTCTGTATCATGGATAAATATACTTTTAAGTTTTCTCATACACATATGTAATATATATATTTAACGTCCTAAAATCAGCATAGGAAGTAGTTAGGACTTGCCATTTGAGGGTTGATGAAATGATCACCTAAGCATATGATTATAGGGGCAGCTTTGTTTAGGACTGATATAGAGTGGAGGACTAAAATTATGAAGAGTAACCGAATAGTCACTTTAACTTGACTTAGAAGATAAATATACCACAGTAAGAAAGTTATGAAAATGTGGAACAGTCAGCAGAGTAATCATTTCTCACACACTTACTGTAATCTGTTATGTGAGAGTATGTAAGTTGTTCTGACAAGTTTAAGCAAAAGTGATAGGAATGTTGCCTTCCAAAATAGATGTTGATTTGCTTTAAATGCGAAATATATAACCATTTCCCTCTTTGTATATTTTTCAGGTGACCGTAATCAATGAGAGACTGAAGTCAGATAAGCCTACATCTTACCCATGCTCATTCAAGGACTGTGCTGAAAGAGAGCTTGTGCCAGTTAAATGTCCTTATTGTGAGAAGAATTTTTGCCTGAGGTGATCACTGAGACCATTCAAATTCTGTATATCTGTTTAAGTCGTATGAAATACATGAACTAGTGTCACTCTTCTTTTGCTCATAGGCACCGTCATCAGTTGGATCATGAGTGTGAAAACCTGGAAATGCCTAAGCCTCGTATGGCTGCCACTCAGAAACTTGTTAAAGACATTATTGGCAAGTATCTAGAAAGCTTGTTTTGTTGTTTCCTTACTGCTGTATATCTGTTAGTTACAGAGTGTTGCTTCTTTGGTCAGCTCACACGTTCTAGAAGGTATTTTTCATGGCCTCAATGTTTGTAACTTGATATAGATTTTGATGACATTTTTGTGACCGTATTTCTCACAAGGGTACCTGACCAGTGAAAAATTGGAAATTCTATGGATGTACCCTACCAGATGTTCTCTTTTACTGGGCCACTTAGATCACCTGGTTAATTATCATGGCTACACAGGCTAGACATGGTATTCCTAAGGCCAGTGTAGTGGTTTGCTTTCTTTAAATACTAATCTTAAGTCTCATCAGCTGTCCTGTGAATGCTGCTGATAATCTGAAGTGCCAGGAAGAATGTATCTGTGACTTAGACCAGTCTGTCTACCAATATGTTTACAATTTTCATTCTATATTAGGATAGTACCTTCATTTAAAGTCTATAACCAAATCTCAAAGTTTTCTGCAGAAGTGTTAGTGATTGTTTTGGATTAAGTAGGCTTAAATTGGAAAAAAGCACGTAACTGAGTTTTTTAGATACGGGGATTGCTTAGGTCAACCTCAATGTATTTTTATAATGTCATGTTAAATATAATACCAATGAAAAGAATGTGGTCTCTATATAGCTCCATTGTATGCAATTTATGTACATTTTAAGGCCATAACTAATAAATAGTAATTAGTAGAACTGTGGAAAATGTAATGTAAAAATTCTATGTGCTTATATGCTTATACTTATTTCTTAGATTCTAAGACTGGAGAGATAGCAAGTAAACGACGGAAAGGTGCAAAAAATAGTGAAACAGCTGCAAAAGTAGCATTGATGAAATTAAAAATGCATGCTGATGGAGATAAGTCATTGCCACAGGTTGGTCTCAGATTTTTGAACATTTTCTGAAAAACAGAAATGTTCCAAATATGGCTGAAGCTCCCTTTTTACTCTTCCCATCTGTCAAGTAACAACTAATCTGAACCTGATATGTTTTGTTACTAGTATTATATGGCATATAGTTTTGAGGTTTTTTTCACTTTACAGAGTGTCAGTGAACCGTCGAGTTCTTTTTCAGTCTTTTTTTTTTTTTTTTCACTTGGCATCATGTTTTTAACACTTATCCATGCTGATACCTTATAACCCTTAAGGGATTGAGATTGATAAATGCTGCTGTAGAGAAATAGATCTAGAAATAGAAAAGCTGGGTCATGGGGTTTCCTCATCTTCTATTTTACCAAATATTGTCAACTTTCTATTGTCTGTGGTTGTACTGATTTATCTCCTTCCTGTAGTGTCTGAGAGTTTCAGTATTTCTTGTTTCTATCTTACTGAAGTTTAAAGTTGAATTTCCTTTGTGACTAATAAGGTTCAGCTACTTTGCATTGATTTATTGGCCATTTTATGTATGAATTATTCCTGTCCTTTGCACATTTTTTCTGTTGGGTGTTCCGCCCCTACACTTTAAAAAAGTCTATAGGATTTTTTTTTAAGATTTCTATTTATTTATTTATTTGTCAGAGAGAGAGCACATGCGAGAGAGTGTGAGCACAAGCAGGCAGAGTGGCAGGCAGAGGCAGAGAGAGAAGCAGGCTCCCTGCTCAGCAAGGAGCTGGATGCAGGACTTGATCCCAGGACTCTAGGGTCATGACCTGAGCTGAAGGCAGCCGCTTAACCAACTGAGCCACCCAGGTGTCCCTATAGGATTTTTTAATATATTCTGAATTCTAATGCTTTCTTGACTAAATGGATTTCACATATCTTCTCTGTCTATGGCTTGTCTTCATTTTATTTTTGATCTCTTTAGTGGTTCGGACTTTAGAATTTTAATGTACTCAAATTTGATTTCCTTAAAATTTGTACTTTTTGAAATAAGTTATTTTCTTATATCGTCCTTTAAAAGTTAAAAAAAAAAAATTATTGGGGCACCTGAATGGCTCAGTCACTAAGTTTCTGCCTCTGGCTCAGGTCTTGATTTCGGGATCCTGGGATCAAGTCCCACATCAGGCTCCCTGCTCGGCAGGAAGCCTGCTTCTCTCTCTTTCACTCCCCCTGCTTGTGTTCCCCTTCTCTCTGTAAAATAAATAAATAAATAAAATTTTTTTTAAAAAAAAAAGAAAGAAATTTTATCTTTGTTGTTCCATTTGGAACTTAATTGTAAGTGAAGTAGATTTTTTTCGCCATAGTAGGGATTTCCTATTTTCCTAACATCAGATATTGAAGAGTTCATCCTTATAATGAAACTTCTGTCATATACCAGATTGTTCTATACATTTAGGACTAATTTATGGATCTCATTTTAGTTCCTTTGGTCTGTTTGTCTGTCTTTGCATTAATAGCAAACTATCTTAATTATCATAGTTTTACAATAAGTAGGACAAGCCATTCCACCTTATTCTTTGCTTTCAACCACATCTATTCTTGACAACTTATTCATTTGTAAAAATTTTAGGATCACTTTGTCCTGTTCTTTGAAATTGCAATTTTGATAAGAATTGTTAAATTTTAGATTAGTGGCAGTTGACATCTTTAGAATTTTGATTTTTCCCATCCACACCTAATGATTTCCAATTTTTCTTTAGGTCTTTTTTTTTAATGTCTTTAACATTTTATGTTTATACACATTTTTATATTTTAGGCTGCTCATTTTTTTTGTTGCCATTGTAAGTGACAACTTTAAACAAAAATTTACATTTTCCTAACTGGTTATTGCTCGTTGTTGTATGTTGTCCTTCTATCTAGCAAACAATCTTTCTAATAGTTCCCATAGTTTGTAGATTTTCTGGAATGTTTTCTGTGCAGCCATATCTTCTGTGAATGACAGTTTTGTAGGTTTTTTTCCCCCCAAAATTTTCTTTTCTTCTTCTCCTTATTTATCTTAGTGCATTGGCTGAGATCTCCAGAATAGTCTTGAATAATGTCATTTTTCTGACTTTAATGCAAATGACTTTAAAGTTTCATCATTAAATGCTGTATTTGCTGTAAATTTTAAGTAGTAGACTTTATCAGGTTAGCAGTAATTCTTTCGATTCCTAGTTGGCAAGGAATTTATATCGAATAGGTGTGAATTCTTACTGTAAGTTTCTACATCCAGTAGGGTAATTGGATGCCTTTCCTTCCTTACAAATATTTTAAATTACATTAATCAATTTTTTTTGTTGAATCACCCACATATTCCAGAATAAACTGCTTAACTCTGGTATGTAATTCTTCTAAAATGCACTGCTAAGTGATGAGCTAATATATTTAGTGTTTCATATTAGTACCAATAATATACACATAAAATTGAGTAGCTTTCTTTCTTATTCTTTGAAATCTTTGTAGTGAGTGGGGATTATTTGTTCCTGAAGTGTGGTTTTAAAGGATGTTACAACCTTTGAATCTGTTGCCTTTTTTGAGGGGAGAATTTTGAAAACTATTTCAATGTGTTAAATAGTTTATGATTTATTTGGGTAGTCCTTTCTTCTGAAATTTTGGTAGATTTTTTTAAGGATTTTATTTATTAGAATTGGAGCACCCGAGAAGGGGGAGGGGCTGAGGGAGAAGGAGTGAGAGAATTTTAAGCAGACTCCTCACTGAGAGCCAGTCATTGGGCTCGATGTCATGACCTTGAGATCATGACCTGAACTGAAATCAAGAGTCAGGACACTTAAACAACTGAGCCACCCAGGAACCCCAAATTATAGTAAATATTAATTTGTCTTAAAACTTCCTAATTGGTGTAGATTTTCCAGTTTATTGTTATAAAGTTGGTCAAGTTATTCTCTTATGTTCCAAAATCTCTATTGTATCTTTAGTAGTCATTACATTTCATTGTTAATATTTTTCATTTATACTTCATTTACCCCTTGAACAGTCTTGCTAGAGGTTTATGTATTTGTGTTTTAATTTATATTTTAGTTGTTTTAGAGAACCATATTTTGGTTTTATTGACCTTTCTACTGTTTTGTTTTTGTCTTTTTTTTTCTTTCTTTCTCTGTCACTAAATTCTGCTTTTATATTTTTTTCTCTTATCTACTTTTCTTGGATTTTCTGATCTTTTGCCATCTTCTTGCAGTGAATTTATTTTCAGCGTACTTGTTGGATGTGGGTTTTTTTTATTGTTAACTTGATGGTTTTAAACAGAGAAAAGTTACAAGAGTAGTACAAAGAATTTTCCATATTCTTTATCCAAGTGTACCAATTATTTACATTTTGCCCTTTTTGCTTTAGTCATTTGCAGTCTTTCTCCTGCCACCATCCCTCCCCCATTTGCTTGAATTCATATGCATGTCTGTGTGTGTGTCCGTACTAATTTTTGGTCTGCTTGATCTATCAGTTTGAGACTGAGGGTGTTCAAATTTCCCACTATAACTGGTTTTGTCAGATTCTAATGGTTTTTTTTTAAACATATTATCAGGTACATGGAATTTCTTATATCTTTAGACTTTTTGCCTTAACATCTTATTTTGAATAATACTGTTGCACTAGCTTTCTTTTAGTGACTAAACTATTATGTCTTTTTAAAATCCCTTTATATTTAACTTTTCTGTTTTGTTTTAGGGTGTCTCTTGTAAGCAGTATGTAGGTGGACTTTGTTTTCTTTAATCCAGTTTGATAGTATCTTTTATAGGTGAGTTGAATGCATTTATATCGTGATCACTGATAGAGTTGAACATATTTTTTTCCATCTTCTGCTTTTTGCTCATCAACCTTTTCCTTTGATTATGTCCTCTCTCCTCATGTCTTTTGCATTGATTACATTTTCTATGTTCTCTCTTATTCTGCTGGTTTAAAACCATTAGTTATGTCATTTTTTAGTTGTTATTAATATTTTACTTTTTTTGAAATCTTAATTTGATGGTTTTAAAATTACAAACGTAGTACATGCTTTTACAAGTGTAACTTTTAAAAGATATATAAAGGGAAAAACCAACATACCCTCCTCTGCCCATGTCCTTCCCACTAAGGCAATGGTTCTCAAAATTGAGGATGATTTTTGTCCCCTAGCGTTGCTTTGTCACAACTGGACATGGGGATCCTATGTTATCTAGGGGGTGTAGACCAGAGATGCTGCAAATTAGTGTGCATAGGACAGTAGCCACAGTAAAGAATTTTCTTGTCTGGGGGCGCCTGGGTGGCTCAATGGGTTAAAGCCTCTGCCTTTGGCTCGGGTCGTGGTCTCGGGGTCCTGGGATCGAGCCCCGCGTCGGGCTCTCTGCTCAGCGGGGAGCCTGCTTCCTCCTCTCTCTTTGCCTGCCTCTCTGCCTACTTGTCATCTCTCACTCTGTCAAATAAATAAATAAAATCTTTAAAAAAAGAAAAAAAAAGAATTTTCTTGTCCGAAATGTCAGTAGTGACAAGGTTGAGAAGGGCTGCCTTAAGGTTCAATAATAAATTGTTCAGATTACTTTGCAGTTATTTCATTACTGAAACATAATAGTAAAAACTTGTATAGCACTTACTTTGTTCCAGGCCCTCTCCTAACACATTTAATCATCACGAGAAGCTTGTGAGATAGGCACTATTATTTCTGCCTAACAGGTAAGAATATTCAGGCACAAAAAGGTTAAGTAATTTGCTAGTAGCATAGCTACTAAGTGGAGAACTACCAATTGAAACCAGGTGGGCTGGCTTCAGAAACCATGTTCTTAACACAGGTAATAGTTTATCTTGGGTTATGCCACAGGTCTGTAGCTGTAACTTTTCACCTTGCATGAACGTGTGTTTGTATTTAGACACATGTACTTACATATATAACATACATATCCATGTATATGTGTATATATACATATAATTTTACATAAATGGAAATCTTTACTTGTATATGCAAACTCAAAGTATCTTTTGGTCATTATTTCATTATTTTATAAAAATGGCATCATATTATTTATTCACCACTTTTTTTTTTTAATACTTACTATGTATCAGACCCTGGGGATACAAGAGTAAGTAAAGTCCTTGCCGACATGGAGTTTATATTCTAAGGGGTGAGATGGCTACTAAATATTATATATACTACCATGTCAAATAGTGATTATGGCTATAAATAAAAATAAGGCAGGTTTTAGGTGGTCTGTATATCGTTATCTTTGTATATCCTTCTCATTCATGCCCAGCAGAAATTCCCTCAAGGGAGCTGGTGAGGCTTTAAATCATTCTTTAAAAAACTGGGTAAATACTCCACTGTGGATGTACAGGTCTTATTTTGCCATTTTTCTGTTGAACATTCAGTTTGTTTCCAGTTTTGGCTACTGTGCTAAGTATTCTCAATCTGGTTTCTTATTTCTGTGAGCTAAATTCCAAGGAGTGTGTTTGCTTGGTCAATGGGCATGTGCATTTTAAATCTTAGTAGATGTTGCCAAACTGCTTTATAAAGAAGTTGCAACAATTTACATTTCTACTAGCAGCAGTTATTAAGTTAGCCTTTATTGACTGATTACACCATGCCAAGCATTGTTTTGTGGCTTTAAATTTTTTCTCTTAATACTCACAACTCTGCTGGTACATTCCATAACTGGAAATATTGGCATATTCTATATTCTGTGTCCTCATTTCACAAATGAATAATTTGAAGTTGTCTAAGATCACTCAGGATGAGGCTGCCCACCTACCCAGTTAAATATACTGCCTCTTATGGCCAGACATGAGAGTACCCTTTCCTCCTCCCCTGGTTTGCAAGTAGCTGTTATCCTTTTTCATGTTTTCCAATCTCATGGCTATAAGAAGATCTTTCTAATTGCTTTAATTTGCATGTCCTTAACTATTGTTCAGTTTGAGTGTCTTTTAATGTTTGTTGGCCATGTGTAACTGCTCTTCTTTTAATCACCCATGCATATCCTTTGATCATTTTTCTCTTTGGTTGTCCATTAACCCATACTCATATCTTTTTATTTTGTTTGGTAAACTTATGGAAACTCTTGGAATATAATGTTAATTTTTTTTATCTATAATCAATCTGCTTTGGAAATTATTTTTTTCAAAATCTAATATATTGATTTCACTTACGTATCCCATAGACATATTAGTGGTTTAATTTTTTCTAAGGTCTGCCTTTTTTTTCTGCTTTGGTTTTCTTTATTTTTTTGCATCTTGTGTTTGTCGTTAATCCATCTGGAATTTGTTTTTAGCATATATTATGAGCTAAGGACCCAATTTTATTGTCTTCCAGTTGTTTAGCTAACTTTGTTATCATCAATTATTAAATCATTTCTCCTATTGAAGATAATATTTGGTATTTCAATTCATAATAAGTTTAAGATTTATTTTTACTGGATCTATTTTTGGATTTCCTATTCCACTCATTTTTTACTCATCTATCAGTATCAAATTGATTTGATGCAATAGCTTTATGGAATGTTCGAATATAATAATGTAAGTCCCATCTATATTTTTTCTTGGCAGTTTTATTCTTTATTCACCCATATTATTCATCCTTATTATATTCAAATTAAACTTTCTGGGGAGTTGGTTAAAATGGGTGAAAGGGACTGGGAGATACAGGCTTCCAGTTATGGAGTGAATAAGTAATTGGAATAAAAGGCACAGCATTAGGAATATAGTCAATGATATTATAATAGCAGTGTATGAGGACAGATGGTAGCTACACTTGTGGTGACCATAGCATAATGTATGAACCTGTCAAATCACTGTGCTATACACCTAAACTAATGTAACATTGTATGTCAACTATACTAAAAACAAAACAAAAAAACCTCTTAGGATTTTCATGATTGTCTTGATGGGACAAGGTTTTAAGTGACAGACTTCAGTAGGTAACTACTGAAGGATTACAGTAGGACTACATGAAGGATTTTCATGATTGTCTTGATGGGACAAGGTTTTAAGTGACAGACTTCAGTAGGTAACTCTATAGATTATAGGTCCTTTGAAGGAGAAATGGAGAGAAATCATTACATACAGCAAGAGAGAACATAGCCTGGTCTTAGATTTGTGACTTCCCATGTCCCCCAGTTTCCCACAAGAACATAAGCTGTGAATAATAGTGCCAACAGGACGTAAAGGTTTGGCCATTTATGAGAAGCCCCCTTTGCTATTCTTAGCAGGATTTTATACCCTCTTGAACTCTTCCTCTTTGTAGTGGAGATTCTGGCTTCCTTCCTTCCTGCTCACTAAGTGTAAGCAACTGATGTAAAAGGTCCTAAATATATTATCTAGTGATTTCTGTGAAGTTAGGTAAAGTAAAATAAAGTCACTCTCACAGCAAGTGTGGATTATTAGGCCTGACAAATCATTCCTGAAGAATTAATTCACTTTGGATTTGCATTGTAGGATATGTAATGTTGTCTGACTAAGAATTCTATAAGTCCTTCATTTATTTAGCTCTTGTTTTGTCTTCTGTAACATTTCGTTTTTCTTCACTTAAATCTTATTCTTTATTTTCATCCCTAATTATCTCATGGGTTTTGTTTCTGTTGTGAACAGAATATTTCCATCTACCTATATATCCAGGTACTTACTGCTAGTATAGAAAAAGAAGATGTTTCCTGTTCATCTTAGTCACATCACCAAATTCTTTGATTTTTTTTTCTTTGCCTTCATTTGTCAGGTAAACAGTCACATCCCATTAATAAATAAGGATAGTTTAATTTTAATTTTTCAATAATTATACTACTTAATTCATTTTTGTACTGTATTATTTAGAATCTCCCCTGTAATGTTTTATAACATAATAATAGGCATGTGCTTACATTTTTAACTTTTAAAATATATAATTACCAATTTTTCTCTCAGAATCTAAAGTTACTTAGTATTGTATCCTTTTGAATAAGACAAGGAGTTTGACATGCTTTCTCCAGTTGAGTGTGTCTCATCCCATCATCTTTGTTCACACATGATTCTTTTTAAGTCAGTAGCTGTTCGAATTTACCAACATATTTTTTGAATTTCTCCTTTCCTTAGGACTCACTTTTATTTTGGCTAAAGTACTAGTAGTTCATTCCTTAAGAGTCTTCACTGGTAAACTTTTAGTCTTCTGAAAATGCCTTATCTTCCCTCACTTGAGCTGGATTGTCCATTAGACTCTCTCAGCTCCCTTAATATATTATTCATTGGCCCCTGTTTATTATTGAGAAAACATCCATCAGTCTTGTTGCTTTATGGGTAATAAGTCTTTTTTTGGTAGTTAGGAGTTTATGATATTTTCCAATTTCAGTGCAGTGTTTCTACATATGAATTTATTTTGATTGCTCAGGTTGGCCCTGGAGGTACATTTTTAATTTGACTTACTTTTTTACTTTTGGAAAATTATAGTCATTACCTCTGAATATTGCTTCCTTCTCTTAACTGTTAGACATATTTTGGGGATTTATAATTTCTATCTTTATGTCTATTTGTGCTTCCTTCTAGAGGACTTTCTGAACTACATCTTCAATCAGTTAAACCTTTTTATTGAATATTATTGAAATTTCTCCTGTTTGAGTTTATTTCAGAAACTATATTTTAAAATTTTTATATTTCATTGGATCTTCATAGCTTGCCTTGTTTCATTTCTGCCTTTTTTTGATTCGTACCTTTTTGTTCCTTTTTTATGGATATATCCATAAAAGTATCTTTTTCAAGTTCATTTAGTTCATCTGCCCATAGTAAGTTAACCTTTGTTTTGAATTTCCATTTATAGATTTCACATGTCTGTCTTAAATAGAAAGTGTTCTCACTATATAGTTCACTGTGGTCAGTCACCTCTCCCTCTCTAGCAATTTTGCATTTTCTTCCCCTGGCCCATCTACTCAGTTTGTGCTTTTTTTTTAAATTTTTAAATTTTTTAAAAATTAAAAAAATATTTTTTTAAATAAAAATTTTTTATTTTTTAAATTTACTTTTTAAAAATTGTAATTGATTTATATTTTACTTTTTTAAATTTTAAGCTTTTTTAATTAAAAAAATTAAAATTATTTTAAACTTTTTAAAAATTTTAATTGATTTATATTCTATTTTTATTTATTTTTTTTTTTTTAAAGATTTTATTTATTTATTTATTTGACTGAGAGGAGAGAGATGACAAGTAGGCACAGAGGCAGGCAGAGAGAGAGGAGGAAGCAGGCTCCCTTCTGAGCGGAGAGCCTGATATGGGGTTTGATCCCAGGACCCTGAGATCATGACCTGAACCGAAGACAGAGGCTTTAACCCACTGAGCCACCCAGGCGCCCCTCAGTTTGTGCTTTTGCTCTACAGAGCTTTTCAGATTATTATGGATCCATTTACTGAGTTGGAAGACCTTGGCTTTGTTCGCTGTCAGGAGGTTCTATCTGTGCTTCTCTGCCTTCCTAAGTATTATTTTTGGTCCGCATTCAGCAAAACCTTCTTCAGTGACCTTTTCTGGAGCACAAGCCCCCTGCTAGCCTCTGCTCCCAGGCAGTGAGCTCGATCCAGGTACTCCATCTCCATGTGCCGCTATTGTTTCCCACTAATCCACAACCGAACTTTTGACTACTGCTTTCTCTTTAGGAGCTTTGAAAGTCAGTGGCTCAGCTTTCCTACTTGTCACTTGTGTTTGTGTGTGTTTGTTTCATTTTTGATCCTCACGGGTGCTTTTCTCTCTTTCTTTCTTTTTTTAATTTTGGTGAGGCTATAGCTTTTAAGTTTTTTTCCTTATGTATTTATTCTTTTTTTTCTTTTCTCTTTTTTTTTAAGCTTTTATTTATTTGATAGCACAAGCAGGGGGAGTGGCAGGGAGAGGGAGAAACAGGCTCCCTGCTGAGCAAAGAGCCCTGTGGGGCTCGATCTCAGGACCCTGTGATTATGACCAGAGGTGAAGGCAGATGCTTAACTGACTAAACCACCCAGATGTCCCAAAAAAACTCTTAAAAACAAAACAGAACAAAACAAAAAAATTCCTCCCTTCTCCTAGTTTTTGAACATAAATCCCAGGAAAAGACCTTGATTGGCCTAATTTTATGTCACATCTTGCCTTCCATAGACCACCCTAGCCTAGGGCTGTAGGTCCTATGCATATGCATTTAGGTGGATTCTTAGGTACTGGGATTGGTATTCCCACCAAAAGATACAACATTAGGGGTGCCTGGGTGGCTTAGTGTGTTAAAGCCTCTGCTTTCGGCTCGGGTCATCTCAGGGTCCTGGGATCGAGCCCTGCATCATATGGAGCCCCGCATGGGGCTCTCTGCTCAACAGGGAGCCCGCTTCATCCTCTCTCTATGCCTGCCTTTCTGCCTACTTGTGATCTATCTCTCTCTCTGTCAAATAAATAAATAAAATCTTTAAAAAAAAAAAAGAAAAAAAAGGATACATCATTAGAGGAGAAAAGAGGAAGACTGGTCACTGAACAAAAACAGATGCTCTCTCTCTCTCTATATGTGTGAGTGTGTGTGTGTGTGTGTGTGTGTGTAATCTGTATTTTAACTTTTTATTTTACAGAAAGAAAGAGTTTACTTTCAGGTTTTCTTACCTAAAGGAAGCAAAGAGAAGAGCAAACCAATGTTCTTTTGCCACCGATGGAGCATTGGAAAGGTCATAGACTTTGCAGCTTCTTTAGCCAGTCTTAAAAATGATAATAACAAAGTAACAGCTAAGGTAACAACTGGTTATAGTTTCCTCTAAAAAGCTTTAGGATGCCTGTATACCAGCATATTTGTTTACTACAGTATGATTTATTTCCCTTAACAGAAATTAAGATTATGTCACATTACTTCAGGAGAAGTCTTACCCTTGGATCATACTTTGGAAACCTGGATTGCTAAGGAGGATTATCCTTTATATAATGGTGGAAATATTATCTTGGAATATCTTAATGATGAAGAACAATTTTTAAAAAATGTTGATTCTTACTTGGAATAGTCTTAAAAGGATCCAAGCCAGAAATGATGAGGAAAATTTTATGTTAAGTCAGTTTCTTTTATCTCAAATACTATATATATATATATTTTTTATTTTTAAAAGTTGCTTTTTAACTTATTTCCATTATGTCATAATTTACATTATCAGTTTTCTATTGAATTTGAATTTTTGTGTTAAACTTTAACTATGAACATTTAATTATTAGCAAATTTTTATCTTTAGCTCTTGTCAGGTTGTGCTTAATAACAACAAAAAGGTATATTTCATTTAGTTAATGTCAGCTGTTGTGACTCTGCTGCATATCGTCTTTAGGATCTAAGGTGAAGGAATGACTCCTGTTTGGGACATTGCTACTTTTAAGGCAGAGGAAGAAAGAGATAGCTTTTAGAAAATACATGTATCACTTTTGCTTTAAGCAAGTAACCTGGCCAAGCCTCGCATCATGAAGCCAGGATATGTAGCCTTAACCATATATATAGATGTATAAATTAATGTGTGTACATGAATCATAGAAACTTGGAGACTGTCTCATTCATTCTTCTAAGTTTTTAGATGAGAAATCTCAGGGGTGGGAAGAGGAAATGATTTTCTTGGTGTTCTCTTAACTGCATTGGGGGCATATCTCTCTGATAAAGGTCCTCTTTCAGTAGGATTTACCTTTTTTGTTTGTGTAAATGTATTACAAATGAGAGTAAGATGAGGTAGCACAACTTCATTACAGTGTCTTTATATATATCAAAGCAAAATACATACCAAAATGAATTATATTTTACAAACACATTAAAATGAATGCTTCTGACTGATCTCTTTCATCAGTACACAACAAAGTACTGCCATATAGAAAAAATAAAAATGATTTATTCTTTTTCCCTTTTTGTTCTTTTTGGGAAAGTCTTTGTCCTTTTTCTATTTTAATTGTCATGGACACAAAGTAGCTTTTACATATAATTAAATAAATGAATTAAACTCAGAATGTTCATCTCTTTGTATTTTCATGCAAGGAATGGAGATAACTTCTGACTCTGTCAGCTACTTACATGTTCATTTATTAAGGTAATTATTTGAGTATGTACCAAATAAAAGAATTTGATCGTAATTGCCATGGTGGATATAATGATGAGATATATGCATACTTATAACTATAATACAAAGCTGCGTAGCAAATGCCAAATGAGTAGCTACAGTAGATATAGATGTTCCGGTGGTTTTTATTAGAAACTACAAGGCCAGAAGTAGATATAATACTTAACTATATTCCCAGATACCAGAAAATTTTAATACAAATCTTAGCATCTGTCATAATTACTTACATATAGATGATCAACACATGCCTCACGAATTGAATTAAAATTAAATATACCAGGAGAAACAGCAATGGGCGTTTGAGAAGAAGGGATGTAAGATGGGCAGAAATTGAATTATACCCGGGAAGAATGAAGAAGAGGTCTTGTCAGTAATTAGAGAAAAGACAAAGCAGCATGGAGGGAAAGACTCATGTTAGCAGGCAAAGAAGTGGTAAGTTAGGTCATTTCCCAGATGGTGTAGCAAACTAGTCTAGAAGAGACACACAGGTACCAGCGTCCCCAGAGACTATAGGGACCAGGGGTTCCAGCATGAGCAGTCACCTAGAAAACAAGATCGTGGATAAGAAAGTCTCTCTAGCTTCTCATTTCTAAACTACTCTGAAATCAATTTTCTCAGGCTTTCCTTTAGGGCTTTCAGTTGAGTAGGTTTAATGAAATTTTAGGATCTGACTGTCCCCACCTAACCCTAGTATCTTTTCACCTGCTTGCAGACAATTAGAATTCTAAGTAGAAATCCAAAAATGGGGGCAGGGGGTGTGTTACATTTATATGTGTGTTTGTAATACCACTATGATATAAACCTCAGTTTAAATGTAATCAGCCAGTAAATACTTGTAAATGATAAGAGTGTCAGATTTTTCCCAGATTTGTCAGATTTTATTCCTGGCTGTTTTCAGGTAAGGAGAGGAGAGGCTTGGAGAACGTGTGCAAAGGGAAAGGTTGTTGATAGAAAGGAGAACAAAATTTATATACTTCACACCCTTGACCTGTGCAACAAAAATTAAGAATTAAGGTATTTCATCATATAAATATAAAGATAGTTTTGGGTTCATTAAGTTTTTATGTCTGTTTTGTTTTGTCATTATAAACTAGGCAAGTTCCCTAGGAATTTAACTGAGGTACTACAGAAATATTAGTTCCATTCCTATTTTCAAGTTGGTACAGTGGGTCATGTTTTTCCTAATGTGGTACATGGAAACAAGAGGTATGACGTACAGAATCTATTGCATTTGAAAGATTAGTCTATATAAACGGAATACTTAAAGACCTATAAAAATGTCCAATAAAAATTGGCTTGACAATTTCTTGTCAAAAAGGGGGCAAGTATTTTATCTAAAATACTTAATACGTAACTATCAGAGTTGCATTTGCTAAAGATTGTGTCATGATTATATGGAGGATCCGCTGAAATGGTTATACGTTTGGAGACTATGAGATCTGTAGGCTCAGTAGTAAACAGTTGTAGTAGTTTTCTTTTTTAAATTCTTTTATTTTTTTGGCTTAGCATTAGAACTCCCTCCTCTCGTTTGGGAACAACAAAAGGGTTTGTGAGTCTGTGGGTTGAAGTCCAAAAATGCCCGCTATTTTTCTTATTTCCTTATTTATTATATTTCCTTATTTTCCGCTATTTTCTTATTTCCTTATTTCTGTGTCATAAGACACAGGCACATGGTCTAAGATGGGTTAATTGAATGTCCTTGTCCCTAGCTGTGAATAGGGAATAGTGTTATAGGAAGGAGGAAGAGATTAGAATTATGCCAGTGGCCTTTCCATGCTCCACTGTGTTGCCATTCAAGTGTCTAGGAGTGGTGGCCCTGTAACGAGGTTGTACCTTTGTCCGTGGATCCAGGCATCTGCTTTTCCTAGGTTTCCAAGCTTATCTGTAATCATCCAGGAAATTTTATTTATTTATTTATTTATTTTACTACTTAAGGACTCAAAAACACTCTGTTTTTGACTGATAACAATCACTTTTTAGAATTGTAGGAAAACTATTATCAGCCTAAGGAGGCTACAAGGCTGATAGTTGAGGACTGCAGGTTTTTTTTTTTTTTTTAAAGTAGAGGACTCGAACTCACAACCCTGAGATCAAGACCTGAGCTGAGATCAAGAGTCTGAAGTTTAACCAGCTGAGCCACCCAGGTACCCCTGAGCACTGTAGTTTTCTAAGTGATAATAAGAGGTTACCTGACTAAGCTCCAAGAGGACAGAGACTGCATCTGAATACAAGCAGGGTGTAGAAGCAAGGTATATAAGCTAAGAGCTTGGTATACAAGCCATCCAGGTGCCCCTGCTTGTGATCTCTTTTTCTCTGTCAAATAAATAAAATCTTTAAAAAATAAAATAAAAGCAGTCATATCCAAAAATCTAAAATAGATATTGAGTAGGCCGATTAATGTGTATTACTATTTTATTCATTCAGGTAAAAAATCAAAACATTTACTGAACATGTTTGCTGGGGCACTTAGCTAGGAGCTTATATACCAAGCTCTGCCTACTTGTGATCTTTTTTTCTGTCAAATAAATAAATAAAATCTTAAAAAAAAAAAAAAGAGATCACAAGTAGGCAGAGAGGCAGGCAGAGAGAGAGGGGGAAGCAGCCTCCCTGCTGAGCAGAGAGCCCGATGCGGGGCTTGATCCCAGGACCCTGAGATCATGACCTGAGCCAAAGGCAGAGGCTTAAACCACTGAGCCACCCAGGCACCCCAGATGTGACTCCCTTTAGTGTGGGTTTTCTTTAGGAAGAAAGAGAATTTAAAAATATGATGACACTAAGGTTTTAAATGCAGGTAAACAGGAGGCTATTTTTTTGAAGATTTTTATTTATTTATTAGAGAGCGAGAGACTGAGAATGAGAGGGGAGAAGGTCAGAGAGAGAAGCAGACTTCCCGCAGAGCCGGGAGTCCGACATGGGACTCGATCCCGGGACTCCGGGATCATGACCTGAGCCGAAGGCAGTTGCTCTACCAACTGAGCCACCCAGGCACCCGAGGCTATTTTTTCATAAGCAGAAATGAGAAGTCCGCAGGAAAGAAAGGTTTCTGCTATGGCTTTTACATTTTCCTAACTACAGGTTAAATAAGTTGTGTTACTCATTAGATAGCTTCAAATTTTGAAAAGCACGATAATCCCTCCTACTAGATTTTGGTATAGCAAAAACAGCTTACGTAACAATCTCAGACTGTCACTTGAACCTGCACAAATCATGTTCTTTAGTATTTTTAGTGGTTTTGCCTATGTGATTTATTTAAACTTTCAAAATGATTAGCAAACTTGTTATTGCCCTGTTTTTGTCATTTGTGACTCTGGGAGAAGCAAGGAAGTCATTTCTCAGTATTCTGAATATAGAAAAGACTGAAAATCCATTTCTCATAAAGACTGAAGAAACTGTCATTGTAAGCAAGTTATGGAGATGATTGGCCAAACTCCGGCTGTCTCTTCTTGCAAATAGAAGATCTTAAAGTGCTGCACTTGGTGAATGTGACAAAAACCTTATCAAAAACCTTGTGACAGATGAAGATGGAGAGACAACTTTGTTCAACTGTGGGATTCTGAAGGTAGGCAAGATTCAAGAAATGTTAAAGTCTAAGTGCTTAAAACAAAGAAAAGATGGTCTTCTCAAGGCATCAATGGATATTGATTGAAATATCCTAAATGCTTATTCTACTAATGTGCATTTGGTTGCAATATTGAATTGTAGGTGTTTCAAACAGTGTGAAAGAAACCCTTGCCAATAATTCTTTGGGCAATTACACAATTTTTTTCTTATGTCATTTTATGGATTTCCTTTGACACAGATTTTGGTATCCCGGGAGGCACAACACAGGCTTTTGGATTTTTAATGACCTGCACATGCCCAGGAGGAATGAGGTGTCTTGCTTCTGCTTCTAGAAGGAGATGTCATTTGGCCATTTAGATAACTTGCAGTTCAGCGTTATTGGCCCTGATACTGTTAGCCAATTTTTTAAGGTTTATTTATTTGACAGAGAGAGAATACAAGCAGGGGGAAGTGGCAGAGGGAGAGGGAGAAGCAGGCTCCCCATTGAGGAGGGAGCCCAATGTGGGGTTCACTCCCAGACCCTGGATCATGACCCAAGCTGAAGGCAGATGCTTAACCAACTGAGCCACCCAGGCACCCCGATGTTTGGCAATTCTTGTATATACAGTAGGATGTTAGGGTTATCGTGCACATTTCATATTCCTGTTTTTAAAATTTTATATACTTTTTTATACTTGTATCAGTTGGAATAGTCAAGTGTAGAATACCTGAAAAAGCAAACTTTTTGGAGAGAATAATTAGAATTCTGAGTTATTAATGACTGTAGGGATTTATTTGGCTCTCAGAATGTTTCTAAAAAATAGTTAACCTAGAGGTGCTTTTATTGGGTGTCTTAGTTCCTGCTTTGGGTTTGTTGTTTGCTAAAATATCTGTGCTGCCTCTTCCTGTTTGTAAACTTGTTGCTCTCAAAAGTGGGATGCTAGTTCCTTAGCCCTTGCCATTATTCAGCTCTTTTTTGCAGTTCAAGACTAACTTAGCTTCTCTTGCTCCTTTTACAGTGGTCATGTGTTTTGGATGTGAAATGTAACTGTTCCTTTCTGTTCTACAAAGCTGAGAAAAGATGTACCCTTATCAGAGAAGATAAAAGGAAAGCAAAATTCCTAACAATTAAAGCACTACTGCATTCCTACTCTGAATGAGGTACCGTGGGAGATTCAAAGAATATCTAAAATGATGCCTGTTTTCAAAACACTTATGATCTGATTGAAAATCTGACACTAGGGGAGTGCTAAACACCCCATGAGTAGTACAGACAGTTAAATGTACAGAAATTTAGAGGAAGGAGACCACTTTTCAACTGAGTTTAGAAATGTTTTATAGAGTTGAATTTGAATATGACACTTTATTAGGGTTTCATAAACAGGAAAGAGCAATAAATAATCCTTTAGTGATTGTGATATATTCCAAGTATTTATGGAAGGGCTCTCATGTAATAGGCAGTCAGTAAATGCTCACACAGTGAATGAATATATAAATTCCTACTTGGATCTCTCATTGGCTCATCAGAATCAATGTCTTTTTTTCCCCCCAGTATATCTTAAATGCAGCCTCTCAGCTCTCATAACTGTACTTCCTCTTGTCTTACACATGTGTCACTAAGATATTACCATTTATCCTGAAACACAGGGTCATCTCTTTCCCCTTTTCTCCTTTCTTCCTTCGTTCTTTCCTTTATAGTCCAGTTATTTCCTACAGAAAATTTTCTATAATATCTTTTCATTAATCTTTTCTTCATTCCTAGTAATACCACTTTTTTCCTACCCTATAATATTGCTTTCCTAAACCTTTAACTGGCTTTTGTCCCCTCTATCTATTCTCCAGTCACTGTCAGATTAATCTTCCTAAAATCTAACTTTGTATATCTTCCCTGCTACAAGCTTTTTTTTTTTTTTAAAGATTTTTTTATTTATTCATTTAACAGAGAGAGAACACAAGCAGGCAGAGAGGCAGGCAGAAGCAGAGAGAGGAGCAGGCTCCCCGCGGAGCAAGGAGCCCGATGCGGGACTCGATCCCAAGACACCGGGATCATGACCTGAGCCAAAGGCAGTTGCCCAACCAACTGCGCCACCCAGGCGTC
>CM052798.1:121668407-121726542 GCA_028533885.1 Nasua narica | reverse complement strand
TTTTTTTTTTTTAAAGATTTTTTTATTTATTCATTTAACAGAGAGAGAACACAAGCAGGCAGAGAGGCAGGCAGAAGCAGAGAGAGGAGCAGGCTCCCCGCGGAGCAAGGAGCCCGATGCGGGACTCGATCCCA
Source organism: Nasua narica (assembly GCA_028533885.1). Lineage (NCBI taxonomy): Eukaryota > Metazoa > Chordata > Mammalia > Carnivora > Procyonidae > Nasua > Nasua narica. The sequence continues at coordinate 121,726,408 of CM052798.1, read as the reverse complement.
AGACACCGGGATCATGACCTGAGCCAAAGGCAGTTGCCCAACCAACTGCGCCACCCAGGCGTCCCCAAGCTTTTTTTTTTTTTTTTGCCTTTGGAATAGTCTGTATTCCTTAGCGAGCCTTTTCTTTATTACGCTGTACTATCTGACTTCATTCTCACTTGCTGGTTTTATCTCCACTCCCACTTCTTTACATACAGCCTGCTCCGTTCAACCTGGATGAGTTGGTATCTCATGAATATGCCCTTGTTCACATTGTTAATCTGAGAGACAGGCCTCATCTTTATCTTAATTCTGACTACTCCTGCAGACCTGGCTCAAGTATCAATCTTGCCATGAAGTTTTTGCTAATCCCACTTAGCAACCTGTAAGTGAAATTTTCTGTAAATGCTCAACTTCTTTAGATTTCGTATCTAGCCCACTTGGCTTGTTTTACAACTATTTGTATTCCTGTCATACTCTATTTTGCTATAAATCCTTGAACATGAGAACTACAATCATACATATATATGACAATATAATAGTATAAACAGTATTCATTTTGATACTCCCCCTGTCAAGCGCATTTCTCATGTGCTTACTCAAAGAGCTGAAAGCACAGACTAGGTCCCAAAGGAATAGTGTGCTTGTTTTATGCCACTTTTGAATGTTCAGTGGCAATTTTAGTATCTAGCTTGAGTTTGCACTCTTCTCCAAAGATAGTATGGGGATGGATAATGAAAAATTTCTCTAAATAATTCTGCTTCCCGGGCGCCTGGGTGGCTCAGTTGGTTAAGCGACTGCCTGCAGCTCAGGTCATGATCCCAGAGTCCTGGGATCAAGTCCCACATCAGGCTCCCAGCTCCATGGGGAGTCTGCTTCTCCCTCTGACATTCTCCCCTCTCATGCTCTCTCTCACTGTCTCTATCTCAAATAAATAAATAAATAAATTTTAAAAAAATAAAAAATAAATAATTCTGCTTCCCACATTTCCTTACCCTGTAGTTGTAGGGCAAATGAATCTTCCTATAGTCTAGTTTCCTTGTCTAAAAAAAGTGGAGGTAATAATGTAAACTCTGTCAAATTGTTACAGGAATTATCAACCAAGAAAAGGAGGCAAAAGAGAATAAGAAACAAAGGTTTTTTTTTTTTTTAAGATTTTATTTATTTGTTTGTTTGTTTGTTTGTTTATTAGGAAAGAGAGAGAGTAAGAGAGAGCATGAGAAGGGAGAAGGTCAGAGTGAGAAGCGGACTCCCCATGGAGCTGGGAGCCCGATGCGGGACTTGATCCCGGGACTCCGGGATCACGACCTGAGCCGAAGGCAGTTTCCCAACCGAGCCACCCAGGCGCCCCAGAAACAAAGGGTTTTTATTTGGGGTCTCCGAATTGCAATTCAGAGAGTACAGATTCTGTTAGCAACCAGAAAAATGTCCCACTCGTGGGGAAGACAAGAGGTTATTCTGAGAAAGAAGAACTGGGTAATCACATGATTCTGATAAAGAGAGAAAAATAAAACCCTGTTAATTGGCACTCACCAGTTGAGCTGCTTTTGATTACTCTGACTTTAATTGGTGCTATCAAACGAAACTAATCTTAGTATGTTTTAGTTAATTATTCTGTCTTCATAAGGTTCATACCAACAGTTTTATGGTCTTGATGCCAGTTGTTCTGTTTAGCAACATGTTATAGAATGTTGCCACTTTTGGCCCAGTTCAAGAATTCACTAGTTAGAAAGGAAAATGAAGCTTCAAAATGGAGTTTCTCATGTTCAGAAATTGTATGCAATTCCACAGAATTAAATGAGATCATATTTACAATGTACTTACTTAGAGTAGTACCGGGCACATAGTACATGCTCAGTGTTAGCTGCTGCTATTTTTTCAGAGATTAAACTTTTGACCCTGAAATTTCTACTGGTTTGAAGTATGAATTTGATAGCTCTGTATGGAGCCTAAAACTTTGAACATATTCCTATCAGTGATACTCACTGTCTTACCCATAGTATTAGGGAATTTTTGTTTAATTTGCCAGCTAATATAACAACCAGAGTTCTTTATTTCTAATTTCACCAAACCCAGTGTATGACTATCAAGATTTATAAAAGACCTGGTTTGGCATGGTGGTAGATAGTTGTTATTCACTTTATAAAATAATTGCCTACATGGAATATTTTACCGACTCCTTTAAACAGAAATCTCCACTCAGGACTTTATAGTTAAGCTTATACAAATTTAACTTACATACATTTTCATGAACATACTTCATTTTTTAAGATTTTATTTATCTGAGAGAGACAGAGATAGAGAAAGCAAAAGAGGTAGCACAAGCAGGGAGGAGAGGGAGAAGCAGGGTTCCCACTGAGCAGAAAGCCCAATTCGGGGCTCAATCCCAGGACCCTGGGATCATGACCTGAGCTGAAGGCAGACGCTTAACTTACTGAGCCACTCAGGTGCCCCTGGACATACTTTATTGATTGGGAGATAATTGCCTTTCTAGTTACATTTTATCATTAACCTTGTGACCTTTAATAAGGCCTTTCTCTGCATTTCATTTTTCAAATCTGTAAAATGAGGGTACTCAACTGACGTTTAAGATCTTGCTCAATTCCGTAAGTCTGTGCTTCTGGCGTAAAACTCTAGGACCTAACATCATAGGCAGGGTGATGGGACGAAGTGAAGATGGTTCAGGTTGGTGAGGGATAATCACTCACAGCTCCGGCTTTTTCTAGTTACAGCAACAACAAAAAGAGCTTCTTGAGAGGAAGGACCAAATATTATTCTTGAATTCCCTACAGTGTTTATCTTGATGCCTTGAATAGAGTTGGTTCTCACTAAATATTGAATTAATTAGCAATATTTATAAAGGTCAAGATCATATACTCTAGAACCAGACAATGCCTGGGTCTGCACGTCTAGCTCTGTCACCAGCTGGGTGACATTGGTCAAGGCAACCTCTCTAGGCCTAAATTCATATGGAAAGTGGGGGGTAGATAGTATGATATTATTGTGAGGGTTAAATAAGCTAATATTAGTGAGGTCCTCAGAGCAATGCTTAACACATAGTAAACTCTATTGTTACTCTATATATTTGAATGATCTGTAACCTTAAGAGCAACTGAACATGCATGATGGAAGTAGGAATATGTTTTCTCTTACAGATGTTTCATCGAAGACAGATTTTTACATGGTAGAATTCATCTAATTTGGTTGGGGATGAAGTTACTCAAGTTATTCTTTTTTTAAGAATGAGGCATAAAGCATGTTGTCTGATTGCTCGAGTTCACACCAATCATATTATATAGCCAGGATTGTTTAGACAGAAGATCCAGAGGTAGGGGGTAAGATGCTGTTTAATAGTTTCTTTCCAGCCCTCAAGAGGGGGTGATTCTAGGATACATTTTTCCAAGAATGAAAAGTCTATCTGCAATTCTCATCTGTTATGTCAAAACATGAAATCATATTAGGTGTCCTGGAGAGTCCATCCCTGAGGACCTGCACATTGTATAAATTTTTTATCATTTTAAAATCAAAGTCCACTAAGTAGTAAAACCTTGGTATATGGAATCTGATTTTTTTCCCTCAGTGGAGTGTTGCCATCTACAGGAAATCAGCTTCAGACCCTTAAGTAGAGTTAACAGGATACGCAAGATTGCTGGGAAAGGAATCATCACAGTGGTCCCTCTTTATTCAAATACAGTGCAGTTGAACACTTACTGCTCCTACGTATGTGTGACCTTAGCACTTTGTGGCTTGATAAAGGACCTTCTTCCCCCCAAATACCCTCTTTGTATAGTCTGGTGTCTGGGAAAGTATCAAGGCCATTGGATCTCACCTCTTTTCTATTTTGAAGCTTAGCATAATTAGAACCTTTCTCATGGATGGAAGTCAACTAATAGGAAAGGATATCTCAAAGATGCAGAAGAGGGAACTTGCCTTTAGGGAAGTCTGGAATGCTGATTTGGATTCCACATCAGGAAGCAGATTTTGTACTGGCGTAGTATGTGGCTGATGCTGGAACCTGCCCCCTCCCTAACTCAACCATCTTGGAGCAACAGATGATCTCTGGTACTGGGAACAATGGCTGTAGGTATGTCCCTTTGGGAAGCCAAGAGCAATATACCAGGTATGGAGACCTCTGCAGCCTCTAAACTCACGGCACTGAATAAAAATCGTTTGGATTGTGTTGGACCAGATTGCAACACTGCTAGAGCCGGATCTGTGCACTAGACCTTCCTGTGCTCTACAGGATTCCTCATTTCAACTTCAAGGCATTTGGAAATTGAATGGTCTCTTTGGACGGAAAACACTCTTGAGTTCTTGAGAACAATTGCGAGGTAGCAGCTGAGGTCCTTAGAAAAAGATTGGACTTCCTGTTCATTTGAGGTAGGAAGTGTGAAGTGATTTTAATTTGAATAAGGAATAAGGTTTGATCTTCTGACTTAACATTGCTTACATTGATTTTAGTTTTAGCAGCTTTGCCAAAGCAGTGGGACCATGTTCGTTTAAAGGAGGCTTAAAGAGGACTCCGGTGACAAATTTTGCAAATGCCTGGAAAATTTTATTTGGTTAGATGAACACAAGTCGGTATGCAGTTGGAAAAATTATTTTTTAAAGATTTTCTTTATTCATGAGAGAGGTGGAGGGAGGGAGGCAGAGGGAGAGGTGGAGGGAGGCAGAGGGTGAGGCAGGATTCCATCCCAGGATGCTGGGATCATAAGCTGAAGGCAGATGTTTAACTGATTGAGCCACCCAAGCACCCTGGCAAGATTATTTTGAGATAACTGACAGTGAAGAACCAAAAAGCTAATATATCAAGTTTTTCTAAATTACTGAAGAAAGCGCAGGCTGCAGAAAGGAAGTTGGAACCAGAAATAAAAAGAGGCCAAATCTCCAATCCCTAGGCAAGGACGGCGGGGCGGGGTGGGGCAGAAGCCTCACTCTGGCTGCTCGGGGCTGCGCCGAAGGAGTCACGCCCATGTGGGCGGGGCCGCAGGGGTGGGACTTCCTGTCGGGGTGATTTCTCGCTCTTTCAGGAAGAACTGTTCCTCAGATCCCACGGGTAGCTTAGGGAGTCTGACGTCCCCCAGGTTGAGGTAAGTCCTGCATTCCGGCGACTTTGTATCGGCCGTCGGGCCCTCTGGGTCGGAGCTGCGAGCTCGGGTGCTGCGGGCAGCGCTCCCCTCCCCGGGCCGGAGTGGGTGGGCGCTCAGGGACCGAGGCCGGGGCCCTTTATCCCTGCAGTGTTTACCCTTAGCCCCCGCCGCCGGGTGACACGGGGAGCAGGCCCCACGTCATGTAGCGGTTTCGCCCACGCGTTCTCTCTGAACCTCTGTGGCAGCTGACGTAGAATAATTTTCTCTTTCATTTTACTGATTCCAAGGAGGCTCAGAGAGACCTGGCATATTCCCGGGGTCATGCAGTCCCAGTGTGAGCCCCTCACTTCCTGCTGTCTGCAGTCGCGAGGTTGGGGACAGGTGATAGGAAGGTGGCATGGTTCCCACTGTCAGGAAGGCTGTGACCAGGACAGAAATAGTTGGGAATCTTTCAAGCATTTGTCTTTAGGAAAGCGAAGGTGAATAGAATGTGCTCATTTCCATCAAGAGATACGCTCCAAGTGGTCGTGAATATAAGGCACCTACACAAATGATCACAACGTAAGGAAGATATTCCTGAGTGCCCTAAGTGGGATGCACAGAGTTTTATGGGCTCTTCCAAGCCAAGGCGTCCTCCCAGATTCTCACTGTGTGTTCCTTCCTTAGGAATGTCAGTCATTGCCTAGTCAGGTAACCTACATAGTATTTATATCCGAAGGTCTATCTCTTCTGTGAGCTCAGGATCCATAGTGCAGCTGCCCAATTGGCATCTCCTTTTGGCTTCACAAAGGCCTCTCATCCTCTACCAATTAAACTTTTGATCTCTCCACCTCCTACACAAATCTCCAAATTGACTCTTTTCTGTTCACTCCCTGTTTCAGTGAATGTCACTATTATGCATTCAGTTGCTAGAAGTGGGAAATCTGGGCATCATTGAACTCTTCTTCTCCTTCATACCCATATCCAAATTATTACTATATGCCCCCAACTTTACCTCCTAAAGCAAATATCTCTCCATTCTCTAAACTTCTCTATACACCTCTCCCTCCACTCTCCCAGGTTTAAGCCAACCTTCAGATCTCCTTTGGCCTACTGCATCCTAAATCTAAATCTCCAATCCAGTCTACCCAGTACCCACACTCCACTCTTCCCTCCACCCTCCAATCTGTTCTCTTCAATAGCCATGGTGAAATGATTCTTCATGGCTCTCTAATCAAAATCTTATCTTTCAGGCCCTGCCTGGGATGATGCCTACTATCTCCCAGTCTCATCCTTACCCCTTCCCTTGATCTCTGGACTGTCACACTTAGGCCTTTTAGTTACTCTTCGCTTAGATCCTGCAGTTGAGTTAGTTAATGTCTATTCACTTGTCCTTGAGATCTTAATCATGTTGTCAGGGCAACCTTATCTGATACCTAAGGCCAGGTTAAAACTCTTCTGTTAACATGGTTCTCTCATTGTACTCCTCCTACTTACACTTTATTACATTTGTGATTTTACATGTAGTCAGATTTTTTATTTATTAATAACTGAGTCCCTACTAGTAAGTAAGTGAATTGGGCCTGATTTCCCTCACTATTATGCAATACATAGCCTACCATAGATATTCAGCAAATAACTATCAAATGATTAAACAAAGAATGAATTCTAGATGGAGAATCCCTAGAAGAAGGGGTAGCTTTTGAAATGGGTTTTGAAGAATTGGTAGGAGTTACATCAGCGTTGTTGCTATTAGAAGGCAGAGAAATGAGAAGCTTGAGCAAAGTTTCTGGCAAGAAAGCAAATGCACTATTCTGTTAATCTAGTTCTGTTAAGCCTGGAAGAGAGGATGGAGGGGAAAAAATGTTTGGAAATTCTTGAGACACTCTAAGCAGTGACTTCTGTAACTTGAAAAGTGGCTTCCCTTTTACATTAAAAAAAAAATTATATCAGGAAAAATCTACTAGCAGAAACAAACAGCTTACCGTTTCTGCCCTTTGCCCTCCCCTCCCCTCCTTTCCTCTTCTGTTTCCTACACTGTGAGCACCATGGTAGGGAATTCCGAGTAGTCTTTAAGGTGAAACTGTGTCAGTTATTCTCAATTATAAAGGTGACAGTTGGTGCCTGGGTGGCTCAGTGGGTTAAAGCCTCTGCCTTCCGCTCGGGTCATGATCTCAGGGTCCTGGGATCGAGCCCCGCATCGGGCTCTCTGCTCAGCAGGGAACCTGTTTCCTCCTCTCAGCCTGTCTCTGCCTACTTGTGATCTCTCTCCCTCTGTCAAATAAATAAATAAATAAAATATTTTTTTAAAAAGGTGACAAAATTAAGGTTGCTTTATATTTTATTTTATTTTTTAAAGATTTTATTTATTTGTCAGAGAGGTTGAGGGAGAGAGCACAAGCAGGGAGAGTGGCAGGCAGAGGGAGAAGCAGGCTCCCTGCTGAGAAAGGAGCCTGATGCAGGACTGGGACTGGATCCCACAATCCTGGGATCATTGACGTGAGCTGAGGGCGGATGCTTAACCAACTGAGTCACCCAAGCATCCCTGGGTTGCTTTATAAATGATGCCACATTCTTCTGACCTCTTGAAGAGCTTCACTGTCCTAGGTTCCGATTTTAGAGTGTGGTCAAGCCAGTGGTAAGTTATTTTGATACTCTTTTCAGAAGTCATTGGAAAGCTGGACAGTTCAGAAGACAAAAATATGTTATTTTTTTCTGGGAAAGTATTATTTTTTTAGTCCTGGGATTTTTCTTTTTCTTTTTCTTTTTTCTTTATTTTTTTTTATTTTTATTTTTTTTAAAGATTTTATTTATTTATTTATGAGGAAAGAGAGAGAGTGAGAGAGAGAAGGTCAGAGTGAGAAGTGGACTCCCCATGGAGCTGGGAGCCCGATGTGGGACTCGATCCCGGGACTCCGGGATCATGACCTGAGCCGAAGGCAGTCACTCAACCAACTGCGCCACCCAGGGGCCCTCTTTTTCTTTTTAAAAATTTTTATTTATTTATTTGCTACAGAGAGAGAGAGATCACAAGTAGGCAGAGAGGCAGGCAGAGAGATATTGGGGAAAGCAGGCTCTCTGAGCAGAGAGCCTGATGCGGGGCTCGATCCCAGGACCCTGAGATCATGACCTGAGCCGAAGGCAGAGGCTATAACCCATTGAGCCACCCAGGCGCCCTAGTCCTGGAATTTTCTTTTCCTTGTGTTGTAATAAATCAGTGGATTTTAATATCAGAATTAAGTATATACCTTCTCTGCCTTCCTTTCAAAGCTGCTTTAATTTCAACATTCCCAGTGTTCCTTTATTTTCAGTTTATTCTCTACCCAAACATACACCTATGTTTTAAAATACTTTTGTGTCGGGGCACCTGGGTGGCTCAGTTGTTGAGCGACTGCCTTCGGCTCAGGTCATGATCCTGGAGTCCCTGGATCGAGTCCTGCATTGGACTCCTTCCTCAGCAGAGAGTCTGCTTCTCCATCTGACCTCTTCCTCTCTCTCATTCTCTCTCTCTCTCTCTCTCTCTCTCTCAAATAAATAAATAAATAAAATTTAAAAAATAAAATAAAATAAAATACTTTTGTGTCATTTCCTCTCCATCCCCCAAATCAGTGGGTTTTTTGTTTTGTTTTCTGTTTTGTTTTGTTTTTATAACGATGTTATGGGCACTTTGGGAAACACTTTTGTGGAGTGTTTTTTTGTTATGTAAATATTTTACAATAAAAGTGGTTTAGGTAAGAATATTTTTTAATGGACCTATGAGTGAATCTGGAAAAACTTCAACTAGAGGAACTCTAGAGCAATTATTACATTTGTGATTTTGTACGTGTGTGATTCATTTCCTGAATGAAAGTATTGTGCTAATTGAGATGTTTTTGTGAACTATTCTATAACGAAGACTTAGAGATTTTTAATTGCTTTGTCCTGACTCGTGTTAAATCTGTTCAGAAGATGGCTGATCCTTGGCAGGAATGCATGGATTATGCAGTCACCCTAGCAAGACAAGCTGGAGAGGTATGAACTGAAATCTTGTCAGTTTTCTTGTCAGTCGAATCACATGTCAGCCACATGTGATGGGTATGGACAGCATGTGGTTGTCCTGTGAAATAAAACATGTATTTTGATTAATTTGCATTTGTTTTTATTTTACTAAACATTTTCAGTGGAGTCAGTACTCTGATTTTGTCGTTAAACCTTTTTAATGACAATTGTGAATTTAAAATAGGATATAAGATTGTATGATTTTGTACCCAGAAGGTCATAATGACTAAAAGTTTATTTTATATACATTTTGGTAAAGCAGTTTTAAGAACATCATTTCAGACAGATTGAATGTTTTAAACCATTTCTATATTTTTATCTTTTAGTTTGATTTAAAATGATTTATGCCTTTTCTATTTGCTTATCAAAAAATCTTTTTAGGTGGTTCGTGAAGCCATAAAAAGTGAAATGAATGTCATGATTAAAAGTTCTCCAGCTGATTTGGTAACCGCCACTGACCAAAAAATTGAAAAAATGCTTTTCTCTTCCATAAAGGAAAAGTATCCATCTCACAGGTATTTTTTATTTTTCACATGATAAGTTGAAACTTAGGTTAGAGTCAATGTACTAGACAAATTTTGATTCTAGACACAGAAATTAACTTTAATTAACTTAAGCTGAAAAGGAGTTTATTTGGAGAGTGTTGGGCAGCTCAGGAGCCCTGAGAGCAGGGCATAGGCAGAAATGAGGAAGGAAAGCAGAGCTATAGATGCCCCAGGAGCCATTGCTTCAGACGCCACTGGTGATAGTTTCATGACTGCTGGTTTTGGATCTCTTTATCTCATTATCTCAAGATTATAAATCCTGGGCAGGAAGGTCTTGCTGGACTCAGGTTGTTTGCCCAAACTCAAGCTGCCAGGAAGGAGCAAACAGGAGGTATTTGGATTCTTTCATAGTAAGAGGAGTGTTTGGATGCTGAGAAGCTAATATGACAAATGGCTGCCATAGGTATGATTTAGAAATTTTATTCTCTATATTTTTATGTGGTAGAGGGGTAGTAACTTCAACGAGTTTGAGAGAAAACACTAAGATCAGGGCTCTCTTACAGAGACATATAGCAGAAACGTTGTTTTAAAGTTTTTAAACTTTAAAGAGAAAGTTTTAAATTTTAAAGAGAATGTCGTCATTCTCTCTTTTTTAAAGATGTATTCATTTTATTTTATTTTTTAAAGATTTTATTTATTTATTTGACAGAGAGAGAGATCACAAGTAGGCCGAGAGGCAGACAGAGAGAGAGGGGGAAGCAGCCTCCCTGCTGAGCAGAGAGCCCGATGCGGGGCTCCATCCCAGGACCCTGAGATCATGACCTGAGCCGAAGACAGAGGCTTTAACCCACTGAGCCACCCAGGCACCCTGAGATTTATTTACTTTAGAGAGAGTGCAAGGGTACATGTCAGGGGTGGGCAGAGGGAGAGGGAGAGAGAATCTCAAGTAGACTCCCTGCTGATGCAGGGCTCGAGCTCACAACCCTGAGCTTATAACCTGAGCTGAAATCAAGAGTTGGATACTTAACTAACTGACCACCCTCGCACCCCTCATTCTCAGTTTCTTGGTCAGGCCATTATCTGTTCCTGATATTTTAGCCATTGAGAAGAAAAAAGGTTTAAAGCTGTAGCTAAAGGGCGCCTGGGTGGCTCAGTTGGTTGAGCGACTGCCTTCGGCTCAGGTCATGATCCCGGAGTCCCGGGATCGAGTCCCATATCGGACTCCCGGCTCTGCGGGAAGTCTGCTTCTCCCTCTGACCTTCTCCCCTCTCATTCTCAATCTCTCTCTCTCTCTAATAAATAAATAAAATCTTTAAAAAAAAAAAGCTGTAGCTAAATATACTCCCTTTTAGTAAAAAGGTTTACAGCTACGTGAAAAGGGGATAAAAGAAAATCATAATGATTATAGGACAGTTAGGATAGTTCAGTATTGAGTAAAGGAAATAAAATAATGAATAAAAGAAATAAAAAGAAAACCAATGAACTCAGACCATTTACAAAATTCACCTGAGATTTATTGCGTAGCATGTTTTAGGAAGGTGTGTAGACACAGTAATTTTGATGGGTAATTTGCTTTCTCACTGACTTATTTAATATTCTCTATATTGTCTGTTTCTGCATAGCTAGTTATCCTAAAAACTTTGCAGCTCTAGATAACAAACATTTATTATCTCAGAGTTTTCTAGGGTCAGGAATATGGGAGTAGCTTCGCTGCATGGTTCTGGTCAGGGTCTCATAAAGTTATAGTCTAACTGCTGCTCAGGGCTGTAGCCTTTCAAGGTTCAACTAGGGCTGAAGGATTCACTTATGTGATTGTTGGTGACTTTAGTTAGTTCCTCAAGGGTTTTCTGCTAACAGCTCCCCTCATTTCCTCACCATGTGGGCCTCTCCATAGAACAGCTCTTAACATGTTAGTGACTTCCCCTGGGACAGGAAGGGGAGAGGAACAAAGGGAGAAGTAGAGTAAATAAGATGGAAACCACAGTACCATTTTTGTGAACAAGTCTTCACAGTTGCATATTGTAACTTCTGCTTTGACTGTTGGTTAGAAGAGAGTCACTCGGTTCAAATTCACACTCAAGACAAGGGGTGTTAGGTTCTACCTCTTAAAGAGGAGAGCATGAGAGAATTTGTAGAGTTATTTTTAAAACCACCACATTTCCTTAATAAGTTCTCATCTGCAACAAATGTGAGTACATACACACATGTGAGTGCCTTTACTTACCCTGGTATTACATTTGAGAATTTCGAATTTTTTTTCACATGATTTTGCTATGGGGGAAGTAAAGTTTTCTCACCTTATCAATCTGAAGAAAGAAGGAACAACAATAGAAAAGTACTGTATGAACTTTTGTTATGTATTAGGCTCTGAATCTAAGGAAATGTTTAGATTTTAAAATTGCTGAAAGCAGTGTGAAGATTTGGAATTTGTCATTCTTGCTTTTAGTTTCATTGGTGAGGAATCTGTGGCAGCTGGGGAAAAAAGTGTTTTAACTGACAGCCCTACATGGATCATTGACCCTATTGATGGAACAACAAATTTTGTACATAGGTATGTTTTTAAAAGGTTAATATTGTAATTACTGTTTGTATATTCACTGAATGGACCCAGATACTTTAGAAAAATGTATAATTTGTAGAGTGAAATGTATTATGCAGAATTTTCATCAGATGGGAGAGATGATGAAATATTCATGCTGTGGACTTATGCAGTGAGGGGCCCTATTCACCATTCTTTTTCTCACTGGTGGAGCCATATAAAAATGTAAGCAAGCAACATTGCTTCTTTGAGGTTAAGGAACTAATGGAGTCAATTTTGGGGGTCATAGAGAATGTCTCCATATAGAGTGGGTTCAGTCAGGGGAAAAAACTATTAAAAAGAGCATGGGCTTTAGGATCAACAGACTTGGACTTGATTCCAGATGCTTTTTTATAGGCTTTGTGACCTTAGGCAAATTATGTAATTTTTCTAAACCTTAATTGTTGTTTGATGTGTGAAATGGACATGTTAATGGTACCTGCCTCATAGAACTGTTCGTTCATGGGAATCAGTAATACTTTTATATAAGACCTTGTGTCGTGCCTGGCACAAAGTAAGTATGTAACTCAGTATGTTAGCACTAAAAGAAAGCCTGAGGGAATTGCCGGTGACAGTTAAAATGGGTTGTTTAGTTTGTTGGGATTACACATAAATGTCATATTTGAAGTTGCTGTGTAGCTATACATATCTTCACTAGTACAGAATTGTTAAAGTCTATAAAGCTAAGATCTAGGATCTATATGTGGAGTGTTAATGTGGAAAGATGCTCATGACATAACATAGAGAAGATTCTAATACAGAGTGTATACTATGGTCCCATTTTTGTTAAAATGAAAACTATTGAATATTAAAGTTTTTATTTTCAGTAGTTATTTTGTTCATCTTGACTCTTGAGTCAGAAATTACAGCCTATGTGTTAAAAGTGTCGTGCAGCCATAGCAGTAGCTGGGGCAAACAGTTTACTTTTCACAAGTGAAACTCCAAATTTGGTACTAAAGACAAGTACAATTTGTTCTGCACAATTTGATATCTGTGTTGATAGGTCCTGACTATGGGAGAAATAACCAAAGGAAAGAGATGTTTTAACCATGAATAATTAATTTTTTTTTTAGTTTTTTATTTCTTGAAAAAAAATTTTACAGTTACTATATTTGTGACATTTGACATTCCAAAGATATAAAAGGTCATGCAGTGCAAAGTGTCCCTCCCACTTCTGACCCCAGTTTTTCAGGACCAATCTCTGGAGGTGGCCACTGTTATCTGTTTCTTGTGAATTCTTTCAGAGATGTTTCATGCCTGTAGAAGCTAGAAGCATCTTCAATGTATGTATGTATATGTACCACCTGTCCCCATACTCTCTGCATACTATACACACTATTCTGTGGGAGGAGGGATGAAACTATATGAAAAATTATGTAATCCATTACATTATGAAAAAACATCTTTATTGAAAGTAATTTTTATCTTGGTTAACTTGTATATATGTATGTGTGTTTTTTTTTAAGATTTCCTTTTGTAGCTGTTTCGATTGGCTTTACTGTAAATAAAAAGGTATGCTATTTAAATTTATGGTAAAATGCCTTGCTCTCATTTTCTGAGAAAGAGTACGTGTGTCTCTGTAATAAATTTAGGTTTGTTTCTATATTCAATTTATATAGCTGCATTATTTTAAAGTAAGCTGCAGAACTGTTAAATTGGCATGATACTTTTTCCAGTAAAGAAAATTTAATGTCTGAGAAGCAATAATTAAAAGGAAAAAAAATACACGCAAGTATCTAAAATACAATTCAGTATTTAATCACCATTATATATGTGATAGAGTCAGATGTGATAGGAGCTGATGTGTAATCTAAAATGCTAGGTGGAGGGGCGCCTGGGTGGCTCAGTTGGTTAAGCTGCTGCCTTCGGCTCAGGTCATGATCTCGGAGTTCTGGGATTGAGCCCCACATCGGGCTCTCTGCTCAGCGGGGAGCCTGCTTCCTCCTCTTTCTCCGCCTGCCTCTCTGCCTGCTTGTGATCTCTCTCTCTTTATCAAATAAATAAATAAAATCTTTAAAAAAAAAAAAAAGAATGAATGAAAAAAAAAAATGCTAGGTGGAGGGGCGCCTGGGTGGCCCAGTGGGTTAAAGCCACTGCCTTCAGCTCAGGTCATGATCTCAGGGTCCTGAGATCAAGCTCCACGTTGGGCTCTCTGCTCAGCAGGGAGTCTGCTTCCCCCTCTCTCTCTTCCTGCCTCTCTGCCTACTTGTGATCGATCTCTCTCTCTCTCTCTCTCTCTGTCAAATAAATAAATAAAATCTTTAAAAAATAAAATGCTATGTGGAAGAGGTAGGATTTGAGTTAGGAATGCCTTAAGGCATCTGTGAAGGGAGAATTTGAAAGACCAGAAAGTGGTAGGGGCCAGAACATGGTTGGGAAATGCTGAGTGTGTTCAGGAACCCAAATACTTGCTATATCTAAAACCCAGTAGAATACAAGCTGTAGCTATTGCATTTCCTTGCTGTTTGGATATTTGATTGATCAAACAATGAATGATGTTTACTAAATATCTTACATACCTGCCTTCCAGGAGCTTGTGATATATTTGATCAGTATGTATACAGGAGAGTTAAAAAAATCTGTGAAAGGGACGCCTGGGTGGCTCAGTTGGTTAAGCTGCTGCCTTTGGCTCAGGTCATGATCCCAGGGTCCTGGGATCGAGTCCCACATTGGGCTCCTTGCTCAGCGGGGAGCCTGCTTCTCAACTCTGCCTCTGCCTGCCACTCTGCCTGCTTGTGCTCTCTCTCCCTCTCTCTCTCTGACAGATAGATAAATAAAATCTTTAAAAAAAAAATCCGTGAAAATAAAAACACATCTTAGGCACAGGGTTGTACTAATTAGTGAGAACTTCTGAAAGAAGCTAAAGGAGCCTTTAGCATATAATCAGCTTGGGCTGTGTGCTGTCCCTGCCACTGAACTAACTCGCAGTTCATGCAGAAGTTAGATGTGCAAACAGATAAATACATAGTGGAACGATGAAACAAATGCTGTGGGAACATGAATAGAGTATATCCAGTTCTGCCCAAGAATGGTTTGGGGAAATCTTGATAACAAAAGAGGTCTTTAGAATTTGGTCATTTGAGTTGGGTTTTAGAAAAAGAGGAGTTTTTCAGATAAGGAAGAAAAGGAGGAAAGCATTTTAATCAAAACAGCTTGGAGAAGCGCATGATCTGTGCAGGGAACGAGATGTTCATTGTGAGTGAACTCTGAAGGTGGCAGGAGCAGAATTGATGAGGTGAGTTAGTTGTGGTTTTGTTGTGAGGCCTGTGGCTTGTCTATGCCAGAACATTGAGATTTTATTTTTAGGCCATTGAAAAACAGTAGAGGTTTTTCAAGGACAGAGTGACAGATAATTCTAGCAATGCAGAGATCATACCAGAGGGGCAGAGTGGGTGATTCTGAACTAAGATGGGGCAGTGAGGGTGGCTGAGGAAATGCCAAAACCAAAAAGTGCTTTCATGATAAAATTTGAAGACGACACGTGGGAAAGGAATGAGGTGTGATCAGGTAATGAGTGCTCTTTGACCTCTTTGGTTGAGGTTTCTGCAAGATTAGCCAAAGCGTAGGTTTGGCTTACCTGTGATAATGGGGTTATAGGTGGTACAGGCCACAGTTAAAGGTGGTAGTTGAATTTATAGACTGGAAAGAACAAACCTCTAAGACTATAGACATCCAAGAAGAGAATGGAAGAAATGGAAGAGTGAACAAATCCTGACCTACACAACTTTTAAGGGTTAAACAGAGAACAAGGTCCTCAGAAAAAGTGACACAAAGACAGATTAGTGAATGAGGTAGGACTAAGTGTACTGCCAGAAACATGGGGGTACTGGATTAAGTAATGAAGAATGGATGATGATCAGCAGTCTCCAGTTTTTGGAGATGGCATTTGGTTAGTAGGAGTTCATGCGTAATCTCTTTCGGGGAAGTTTCAGAAGTGTGTGTGATTAGGGCAGAAGCCAAATTGTAATTTTTATTTAGAGGAAAATAGAAGAAGTGAAGTGTAGAGTACCCTTTGGCAATGAAGGTTTAAGGATTAAGATAACATCTTGAAAACGTTGTGGGGGAGGTAGAAATTTGGTGTGAAAGTACCAGAATAGAAATCTGAGAGAAAGGTCAATTGATAGATGAGTTTTTCAGAGACATTCAAGAGGGTAGGAATCAATATGGAAGGAAGATTCACCTTAGAAAGTAGGAAATACTTCTCTATCTGAGGCAGGAGGGTGAGAGGTCAAGATGGGTGCTCTTAAGTTGAGAAGTAGGTGGGACAAGAGTCAAGGATTCAAGTCTGATGACCTTTTTCCTCTGTTTAAGCTGGATATTAGTATTTTTAAGTATCCCATAGTAGTTATTTGAAGACATTCTCAGTATGCAGATTTTTAAGTTCCTGCCTTAAAAAAAAAGTATTGATTTAATGGTGAAAAATACTCAACTTTGATAAAGGAACGTTTTTTCCTTCTGCAGATGGAATTTGGAGTTGTATACAGTTGCCTGGAGGATAAGATGTATACTGGAAGGAAAGGAAAGGGAGCCTTTTGTAATGGTCAAAAACTACAGGTTTCACAACAGGAAGGTAGGTTTATCCTCTAATTTTTGGTGTAGTTGATACTATGTACATGTTTTTCATTATTTCTGAGTTAACCAATGTGTTCTCCCAGTTTTTAATAGATCCATAAATTATGTGTATTTTTTCTTTACATTTTTATTTTCACCAGTTTTGAATGCAGTAATGGAAGCAAGGAAGGCAAGCATAGTCCAGCAAACACCACTTCAGACTCAGCGGCTTGCTAAATGCTAGGGATAGAAAGATGAATAAGAATGGCTTCCTGCCCCCATGGGGTTCTTGATTTATTGTTTCAGCCACTACATCTCAAATTCTTTGTCAAATTCCTCTGATCTGATGTCTCTGGGACCAGTTGTTAGACAGTAAATCTGGGGGATAAAAGTCTGCTAATGTTGGAACTCATTAAAAATGAGGTCGATACATTTTTTATGACCTCGATGATTGGCGTTTTGTCTTCTATGTGACAGCTCACTGAAGTTTTGAGTCCCCTTTTTTCCATAAACCATATCTAACATTTTCCACAGTTTGTACTTCAGATTCTTTTAAGTGCAGCAAGAACTTAGTATGTGTGCTGCCGAAGCGAGCACTAAGTGCAGCAAGAACTTAAAGATACTTGCAAATCAGTCTAAGTTCAGAATCCCCCTACACTTTTATAATTTTTCTCCTCAAACACTTAAGTTGAGAGCATATTTTTAGTTCCTTTTCTTTCTATTGAACTCTAAGACCCTAAAGATTGAGATATATCCTAATTTTTAAGATCATAGGAAAAAACATGCATCTTATCATCAAAGTAATGTGGTAGCTTTCGTAGAAACTAAACCTTTCCCTTTGTATAATTTTTTTGCTTTTTATAGTTCTTCATAAGATTATGTGATTATTAGAAGAGACAGTAATTGTGAACATGTTCAGAACAAGCTGGTAAGCGTACACTGGAGGAGATGAAGTGTGGAGTACGCTACACAGGGAGTCTGTTAGCTGAGAGTGTTGAGTGTGTTATGAGCTTTAGTCATGTTGTTTCAAAGACAGAATGGAAAGCATTGGGTGATCTGTCAATTTATTAAATGGAGGTCAACCACCACTCAATTTAACTTTTGTTTTATTTCAAATCTATATTTAAATATTTAATTTCTAAATTCTTTTTAAATATTTAAGGTATTTGCTTATTTCCCACTAAAGGTATCATGCATGCAAGCAAATTGGTTATAGTTTACACTTTTTGGGGTTGACCAAAGAAGCAGACTCCTTGATTATAAAAACAACCACTTAAGGATAATAAATTTATCTGAGTTTTTAATACTTCAAGGCTTAGAATGAAAGAAATGTGGTACAACTAGGATGAAGGATAAAAATGGTTGTATTTTATTCTGAATTACAAGTATCACATTTTTTAAACAGAGTTCTTATTAAACTTTAGTGATTATTTAAAACATTCTCTTTTAGATATTACCAAATCACTTTTGGTGACAGAGTTTGGCTCTTCCAGAACACCAGAGACTGTAAGAATAGTTCTTTCTAATCTGGAAAAGCTTTTGTGTATTCCTATTCACGGGTAAGCTCTTTTCATTTTTTCCCCGAAGTTCCAGAGAATTTAACATTTTCAAGAATAAATTTCCCGTTAAAAATGAAATTTTTTATTAATAGACTTGGGATCAGTCCATAATTATAATTTTGTAATATAATTAAAAAAACTTTTTTATTTGAGGCGCCTGGGTGGCTCAGTTGGTTGGCCGACTGCCTTCGGCTCAGGTCATGGTCCCGGAGTCCCGGGATCGAGTCCCATATCGGACTCCCGGCTCTGCGGGAAGTCTGCTTCTCCCTCTGACCTTCTCCCCTCTCATTCTCAGTCTCTCTCTCTCTCTAATAATAAATAAATAAAATCTTTTTAAAAAAAAACAAAACTTTTTTATTTGAGAACAATTTCAAACTTAAAATTTGCAGAAATAATGGGGGGAAAAGTATACCCTTTACTCAGATTCACCTGCTGTTAACTTTTTATCCCATTTGCTTTATCATTTTATCATTCCCTCTGTGTGTGTGTGTGTGTGTGCACGCGTGTGCATACATGAATGTGTGCGTAAAGTGTGTACACACCTTTCTTCCCCTGGACTGTTTTAAGGTAAATTACGTATATTATGGCTCTTTACTCCTAAGTACTTCAGTTTATTTCCTGAGATTAAGGATTTTTTTTTTCATGACCACAGTACAATTGTTGACCTCATGAATTTACATTTTATCTAATCTGCCATCCATATTTAGTTTTGACAGTTGACCTAACAATGTCTTTTGTAGTATTTTCTTCCTCCAGTGCAAGAGTCAGTGTAGGGTCAAGCGTGAATAGTTGTCATGTCTCTTCAGCCACTTTTGATCTGGAATATTTCCACAGCCTAAGAAATTACCCACCTCCCCTCAGTTTTGAAATTATTTGCGTAGAAGAATACAAGGTAGACTCTTAAAATTTATTTCTATTTTCTATCAATAGTTACTTCACCCTTGTCACTTCTTCTTTTTTATATTTGTGCTTTTTTCTTTTTGTAAATCTTAATTAAATTACTTAGTGGTTTTTTTTTTTTCTTTTTTTTTCTTTCCCGGAGAACCAGAATTATGATTAATCTGATATACAGTTTTTCTCCTCTCTGCCTTGAATTTGTTTTTATTCTTTAATTTTTTATTAATATGTGTTTAGGCTATGAATTTTTCTTACTGCTGTTTTAAATGTATCCCATAGATTCTTATATGTAGAGTTTTCATTATACTTATTTTTCACAAAATCTGTAATTTGTATTTTCCCTTTCACCTGAGAGTTAGTTCTTAAATTTATATAAAGAAATTTTTAAAATTTCATTTTTAATGTTAATAGTTTTATTACATTGTAATGAATCTACTATGGAACTTACTAATATTTTATTTGTGCCTAGTATATGATTAATTTTGGGGATGGTTCTGTACATACTAAAAAGTACATTCTCCGTTATTAGGGTATAATATTTGATATATAGCCTAAAGATGAACCTTATTATATTATTTTTTTGTCTACTTCATCTGTCTCATACTGAGTAATATGTTGAAGTCTTCTATTATTGGTGTGTTTCTGTACGTTTCTCCTTGCAACTCTTAAGAGCTTTTTTTTTTTTTTTTTAACTCTTAGAGCTTTTAAGTAAGGTGGAAGCTTTTAAGTAAGGTGGAAGCTTTTGATGCCTATATATAACTTAAAACTTCTTGTATAATTTTAACTTTATATAATATCCTTTGTCTTGTTTCATGCTTTTAGACTTAACCCGCTTTGACATCAAAATTGCAAACTCTCTCTCCTTATTATTGCTATTTGCCTGGTAAATCTTGGTCCACTCTTTATTTTTAGCCCTTTTGAATAACTGTTTTAAACGTATCTCTTGAGTATAGCATGGAATGGAGTTTTGCTTAAGAATGCAAATTAATTTAAAAATTTTTTTCTTTTAATAAAATGGGCATCTTTATTTATTAATATGACTGTTTTGCTTAGTCTCAATTCTACCCTTCCGTCTTAGTTTTTTGCTTGACTTTAGGAAAAGGACAGCAAGCATTTTATAAAGTTTTCCAAGTCACCCTTAGATTGGTATGAGCTCATCCTCTATAGATTCCTTGAGAAGAGCACATGAGCATAAGAGTCCATGAGTTCTAGCACATTCCATACTGTTTATCTGTGGCCTTGAAACTTGAACAGCTTGGCTGGATATAATATCCTTAAGAAACAGTATGAACTAAATGTCTTGAAAATGCTGTTTTACTGTTGCCTTGCTTTTGTGTTGCTTTTGAGAAATCTGATGCCATTCTAATTTTCTTGGCTTTTGAATTCATATTTTGGAATGCCTGGGTGGCTCAGTTGGTTAAGCGTCTGACTTTGGCTCAGGTCTTGATCCTAGGATCCTAGGATCCAGTCTCTCATCAGGCTCCTTGCTCAGTGGGGAGCCTGCTTCTCCCTCTGCCTGCCGCTCCCCCTGCTTGTGTGTGCTTGTTCACATGTGCTCTTTCTCTCTCTCTGACAAAATCTTAAAAAATTCATATTTTACTTGGAGATTTTGAGAATTTTTTTTTTTTGTTAATCTTCCATGGCTAATAGCTTTACAAGGATAGATCTTGGAATTGCTCATTCTGGCAGAATTTTCTCCTTTAACATGTATACTCGGGTCTTTCATTTAGGAGAATTTTTTTGAGTTACAGTTTTAAATACTAGTTCAGTCAGTTCTCATTTTCATTTTCTGTTCTGTTTTCATTTTCTTCAGGACACTAGTAGGGTCCTTTGGGTCTTCTTTTTTGGCCACTTTCTCTATAGCCCTTTTTACTTCTTTCCTGTATTGCTTTTCCTCATTGCCTTTGATTAGGTTTTTATCGGCGTATGTTGTCCTTCAGGTACCTTGTGATTGGGTTTTCTTTCCTGATTTAATTTTGTCTCTCCCCTCCCCCACCTTTTCTGGGTTCACTCATGTCTTGTTTTATTTCTTTCTCCATCCTCCCCTGCCACCCCCCCCCCCACCAATTTCTGGAGTAGTTTTTGTATTTCTCATTTAACTCCCTTCCCTGCCCCCAAATTTACAGGTATTTGTTTGAGGATATTTAATTCAGGTTGGATTGATTTCATTTTCAGTTTTTTATAGCTTCATTGTTGACTTTTTGGGGGATACTGCATCAGGAAAAAAAATCCCAAATACTTTCATTAGCAAATATCTGGTATTTTATAGTAGTTTTATGTGATTATTGTCTCCTTTTTTCTATTTCTGTTCATTTTGTGATCAGGGTTTTTAGTATCAGATCTGCTTATGCTGTCAGTTCTGCCCTTCTGTACAATTTCCTTTCTGATAATCTATTAAATTGTGGTGGGGGGTGAGGGTTGGCCTGTCTTATTTTTCTTTCATTTCTGCAGGATCCTTGTTTTTTCATACCTGATTCTTTTCCTTCACTTCTTTGTCTAAAATAGATGCCACCCTACTCTCTCTCTCTCTCTCTCTCTATCACATGTGCACAATAAATTGACACACTATTTTAGTTTCAAGTATACAACATAATGATTTCATATTTGGATACATTGTGAAGTGATCACCACAGTAAGTCTAGTTAACATTCATCACCACATATAGATTTTTTTCGTCTTGTGGTGAGAACTTTTAAGATCTACTTTCTTAGCAACTTTCAAATACTTGATACAAAATTATTAACTGTAGTCACCATGTAATATATCTCTATGACTTATAGCTGAAAATTTGTACCTTTGGGTTCCCTTTACCCATTTTGCCAGCCCCCTCAATCCTCCACCCCTGCTGCCCATCAATATGTTCTCTAAGAGCTTGGTTGTTTTTTTTTTTTCTGTTTTGTTTGTAGATTGCACATATATGTACAATAACCAGTCTTAGCCGATTCTCCCCAAGAAGTACAGCTTCCTTGTGACTGTGAGATGGGGTTCTACGTTTCTTCCAGCCCCTTCCCTGTAGCAGGACTATGAATTAGCAATCCTTACATGTTGTTCAGCATTTGTGTGTTTGTCTCCATTTCTCTTTCTTATGGTAGCTTTGTCTGTGTTCCCTCTGGCTCTTCTCCCTCTCCTCTTTGTGACAGAGTCTTTTCTGCCTCCTCTCCCCAACTCTGTATCCTCAAGCTTGCAATGCTGTATTAGGATTCTTCTGTTTGTTTTTCCCTCTAGTTAGAATTTGTTTTCTAGTTCCTAGAATTGCTGAAGGAATGGTCCCTATAGGTTTTACTTGTTCTCATTTTATTTTTATTTTGGGGGGAAGATAAGCATGAGTTTTAAATCAGAATGCTACTATTATGTTCCAAACCTCAGAGTACTTCTGTAGTGGAAGTTTAATAAATGAAGAAATTAAAAGCAAATATTAAACAGGTATATACATTTGTCCTTAAAAAACAAGCTAGAGTTTTGAGGTTCTTAAATTTAGTGTAGTTAATGTGTATGTTAAATAACATTCCCCTGTTGTAGTTGTTGTTTTCATGAAGAAAAATAGAGAAAAATAACCACAGACTTTTGGGATTTTATTTCACTACCAATTATGCTTGCCTTTTGCCTTCTGAAAATATTGGCTTAAAAGACTCTTAGAACTGACCAAGTCTGATAATCCAGACTTATTTGTAGATGACTTGACTGAGGTTCAGAGAGGTAAAGTGACTGTCTTTGAGGTGTGACTCAGGTAGATGGAGATGTGACTAGAACCCTGACTTCCAGATCATTTCTCTTTCTCCAACATTAGACTTTTCTTTTAGGAGTCAGGACATTCCATATGTAGTTTGGCCTGATACAAACTATAATTCTAGGCTGTAAATCTGTGATCTATTTAGTAATAAGTAAAGTGAAAGACAAAAAGTTCCTGTCAAGAAGGTATAGGACCTAGGGGTGCCTGGCTGGCTCAGACTAGAGCATGTGACTCTTGATCTTGGGGTTATGAGTTCAAGTCCCACATTGGGCATGGAGCCTACTTAAAAAAGAAAGAAGAAGAAGAAGAAGGGGACGCCTGGGTGGCTCAGTGGGTTAAGCCCTCTGCCTTCAGCTCAGGTCATGATCTCAGGGTCTTGGGATTGAGCCCCCCATTGGGCTCTCTGCTCAGCAGGGAGCCTGCTTCCCCTTCTCTCTCTGCCTGCCTCTCTGCATACTTGTGATCTCTCTATGTCAAATAAATAAATAAAATCTTAAAAAAAAGAAGAAGAAAAGAAGGTATAGAATGTCCCAGAATGATGTCCTTGAGGGAAGAACAATATGATTGTAAAAGCCTGCAGCTACAATGCTATTTTGAAGCAAGGTCTTTAAATGCAGGCAATAAAATGGCTATGTTATTCATAAAAGAGCTGTAAGTGCTTTATAACTTTAACCTTTTATATTTCCATTGTCTGAAGCAAAAAGTAAACAGTACCCTTTTATTTTTGGATTTTTTTTTTTTTAAGATTTTATTTATTTGACAGAGAGAGATCACAAGTAGGCAGAGAGGCCGGGGAAACAGGCTCTCCGCCGAGACAAGAGCCTGATGCGGGGCTCGATCCCAGGAGCCTGAGATCATGACCTGAGCGGAAGGCAGAGGCTCTAAACCACTGAACCACCCAGGCGCCCCTATTTTTGGATTTTCTTAAAACCAGGAAAATATTACCAAGAAGTGCTGACTTACCGATTTCTTTCTATGATCTTTTGCATTCTGCTAATTCTTGAGTTTTTCAGTGTGAATTTGGAAGGGTTACTTACACATACACATGCACATGAAACTAGAGAGTTATAATTTGAATGAATGTCTTAAACAAGTACAAGCAGTCTGATAGGTTCCTAACTGGTAAATGATATTTCTGTAGCAAAGTTAAATCATTCCAGGTCTATTTCCTTTAGTTTAATTTTTGGAGACTTATGTAGGTGAATGCACATCCATTTATTTCTATAATGTTTTCTGGCATCATGGCTTAGGGAATAATTTCATCTTAAACATAGTCTTTGAGGCCCTGTTAGATGTTAGGCACTCTCCTAGAGGCTTTGCATATACTTATTATATAACCATTACAACAGTGGTCCAAAGTAAGTTGGTATCCCCATTTTGATGACAAGAAAAGTAAAATTTGAAGAGGAAACTTTCTCAAGATTACAGTTTTAAGCAGCTAAGTAGGGTTGCAAACTCAAATCTCTGCGATACCAAAGATAGTCCTTTTTTACTTTATGCCATATTAATTCTATAGAAGGATTCAGAACACATTTGTAAAATCTATACCACGGCCTTGGTTATTTGATAATTAAGTGCTCTCTGGTACTATTTGTCCACAAAAGAATATATTCTTTTCTGACTATAAGGCTCCTTGCCTGAGAGCCCATGATATTTATTAGAAATGAACAGAAGCATTGCCAGTAGGTACCAGTATTATTCTTTCAGCCTACAGTTCTATCTCTGGATAGAAATTCCAAGGGGTTATTTATGAAAGAGCTTAATATTTACTTTCTAGGAATGAGCTATGAACTATGACATATCCCATGAGAAAAGGAGAAAATTTCATATGCCATTCTTTATATAAACTACCAAAGGCCATTAAAATTGATTTGGTTTTATGTATTTGAAAAGCAAATGTCTGTTTAACATTTGTTACTAGTTCTTCCTTAAATTTGGTATGCAGTAAGAAATACGCAGTAAAGCATATTTGAAATCAAAGGCATCACATAATTTTAATCTTTTTAAAGTTGATTTGGTGTAAAGGTATATCATTTTTAACAGTATTTTGGTGGAGTTTTTAGGGTATTCTATGTATAGTATCAGGGCAGCTGCCAGTAGTGACAGTTTTACTTCTTCCTTACTAATTTGGAGGCCTTTATTCCTTTATCTTGTGTGATTGCTGCAACCAGGACTCCCAACAGTATGGTCAAAAAAAGTGATGGGAGTGGACATCCTTGTCTTGTCGTGTCTTGCC
This sequence comes from Nasua narica, assembly GCA_028533885.1. Classification (NCBI taxonomy): domain Eukaryota; kingdom Metazoa; phylum Chordata; class Mammalia; order Carnivora; family Procyonidae; genus Nasua; species Nasua narica. Next base: position 121,701,286 of record CM052798.1, on the reverse strand, counting down.
TTGCCTTGCCTTGCCTTGCCTTGCCTTCCCCTTCCCCTTCCCTTTCCCTCTCTCCCTTCTTTTTTGTCTCTCTTTCTGCCCTAGCCTTGGCATTTCCTTCTATTAGCTTTGGGCTTTGTTCTTTTTATAGATCTCTTAGATGTAAGGTTAGGTGTTTTGAGATTTTTCTTGTTTCTTGATTTAGGCTTATATTGGTATAAACTTCCCTCTTACAACTGCTCTTTGCTGCATCTCAAACATTTTAGACAGTTGTATATTTTTTTATCTCCACAGATTTTATTCCCTCTTTGATTTTTTTTGGTTGACCCACTGCTTGTTTAGTAGCATGTTATTTATCCTCTGTGTATTTGTGTTCTTTCCAGATTTCCTCTTGTAATTGATTTCTAGTTTTAGATGGTTGTGGTCAGAAAAGATGCTTAATTTCAGTCTTGATTTTATTGAGATTTGTTTTGTGGCTTAACATGTGATCTGTCCTGGAGAACATTCTGTGCGTACTTGGAAAGAACATATATTCTGCTGTTTTCAGATGGATTGTTCTATGTGTATCTATTAGGTCCCTTTGTCTAATGCGTTGTTCAAAGATACTGTTTCCTGTTGATTTTTTCTGTGGATGGTCTTACACTGATGGAAGTGTTGTGTTAAAGTCACCTACCATTGTATTATTGTCAATTTCTCACTTTATGTCTGTTACTAGTTGCTTTATATATTTGGTTGTCCAGTGTTGAGTGCATTGATATTTACAATTATTCTATCCTCTTTTTAGAATGTTCCCTTTACATTATATAATGCCCTTCTTAGACTTTAAAACAAAGACTATAATAAAAGACAGTCTTGTGTGATCAAAATATTGCTACTGTGGCTTTTTTTTCACTTCTGTTTGCATGGAATCTTTTTCTATACCTTAAGTGTGTACATGTCTTTAGGTCTAAAGTAAGCCTTTTATAGGCAGCAAATGGATAGGGTTTTTTTTGTTTTTTGTTTTAATCTTTTTGGTCACCCTATATCTTTTGATTGTAGCATTATGTCCTTTTACCTTTAAAGTAATTATTCATAGATATGTACTTACTGCCGTTTTGTGATTTATTTTCTGGTTGTTTTTCTCCGTTCCTTCTCTTAATTTCTTCCCTTGTGGTTTGATGGCTTTTAGTGTTATACTTTTAATTCCTTTTTCTTTTTTTGGTGTTTATCTATTCGAGGTTTTTGATTTGCAGTTACTATTAGGTTAATATATAATATCTTATGGGTATAGCAGTCTATATTAAGTTGAGGGTTGCTTAAGTTCAAACAGATTCTGAAAGCACTAAATATTTACTCCCCACCCACTTTTTATGAATGTCATGTTTTATATAATTTTATTTTGTATATCTGTGATTCATTATTGTATGTATAATTCATTTTACTGCTTTTGTGTTTTCATCTCCATACTGGTTTTATAAAAGATTTGCCTACCTTTATTATTTGTTTGTGCTTATTTGTGAAATTTCTTCCTTTCATAATTGTCTTACTGTTAGGGTCTTTCCTTTCCACTTAGAGAATTCCTTAAACATTTTGTGTAAGGCTAGGTAATGGGGCTCCCTGAGAGGCTTTTTTTGGTGGGAGGGGTGGGCAGTCAGACTAGATGTCTATACCCAGTCTGTCTTTAACTTTTGTTTGGGAAACTCTTTATCTCTCCCTCTATTCTGAATGATTATTTTGCTGAATAGAATACTCTGGTTGCAGGATTTTTTTCCATGAAGCACTTTGAATATTTCATGACTTCCATGTCTTCCAGCCTGCAAAGTTTCTTTCAAGAAATCAGCTGATAGCTTTATGGGGTTTCCCTTGTTTGTAACTGTTTTTCACTTGTATCAGAGCCAAATGTTATGGGAGCTCATTTTCCCAGTGTGGTGCTTTTAAAATTATTTTAATAATTAACATGGCAGAAAGTAACGATAATGTAGGGAGGTGTGGATCTCCTTGGGTTCATCTTGTTGGAGGGTCTCTGCCTCCTGAATATGCATGTCTGTTTCTTTCCCCAGGTTAGGGAAGTTTTCAGCTATTATTTTGTCAAATAAGTTTTTTTTCTGTCTTCTCCTGAGATCCCTATAACACTAATGTTATTATACTTGATGAAGTCATGGCGTTTCCTTATCTTATGTTTTGGGTTTTTTTTTTGTTTTGTTTTGTTTTGTTTTGTTTTGTTTTTGCTGTTCAGCTTGGTTGCTTTCCATTACCCTGTCTTCCAGATCACCAGTCTGTTCTTTCACATTCTTTGTTCTGTTGATTCCCTCTAGTGTTTTTTTTCCCATTATTGAGTTCTTCATTTCTGATTGGTTTTTTAATGTTTTCTCTTTGTTGAAGATCTGAGATCTTTTTTTTTTTTCCTCAAGTCCAGTGAGTGGTGAGTATCTTTATGACTATTACTTTGAATTCTTTATCAGGCATAGTGTTTATCTCCATATCATTTAGCTTTTTTGCTGTGATTTTTTTTTCTTGTTCTTTCATTTGGGACAGATTCCTCTCTCCTCATTTTGTCAAACTCTGTTTCTGTGTATTAGGAAGGTCAGCTCAGTCTCCTGGTCTTGAAAGTAGGGGGCTTATGGAGAAAACGTTCTGTGCCCTGCAGCCCCATGCCCCTGGTGATCAGAACCAGGCGCTCTAGGGGTGTTTTGTGGGCTCTATGCACCCTACTGTTTGTGGCTCAGTCACATTTGCCTTCAGTCCAGTTGGCTACAGTGACCTATCTTATTTTGCCTGCTGTGGGCACTTCATGCCAGGTTTGGTCCTGCACTGCTGAGGGGCCTGAGACCCTGTGTGTTTGTATGTGGGAGGTGTCTGCGTCTAGTTTGCCTTAGCAATGGGCACCTCAGTGCAGGGCACTTTCTCCGTGGGGCTCCCTGAGAGGCTTTTTTTGGTGGGAGGGGTGGGCAGTCAGACTAGATGTCTATACCCAGTCTGTCTGCTGTAGCTGCAGGCACACCAAGTGCAGGGCACTCTCCCTGGGTGGCCAACTCAAAGGTTTGGATGCTGGAACTGTGGGTGTGCCGATGTGTGGGGTTATCCCCGCCTGTACCCAAGGAAGAGTCACTTTGGAGTGGTGCTCGTCCTTGCTGGGGCTGCTTGCAGGATGTGGTGAGCAGAAGCTGCTTTTCAGGGACACCTACCAAGTTGTGGGTGTGGGGGAGTTGTTTGGGGTAGATCTGCTGGTGAAGGGAGGGTAAAGTATGCAGTCCTACCAAAATAGGTGGAGAGGGTTTACACAGGATCCCACACATGTCAGGCTATTTAGGCTGGGAGAGAACAAGTGAAGTGGTGCATGCCTATACTTTTGTCCTTGGAGAAGTTTCCTGAAGATTTCTGCCCCTCCAGCACTTGTTCCGTGATTAGTAAATAAATCTCTTTCTGTGTGTACCACAGGCACTTTTCAAATTGCTGCTTCTATGCTGCGTCTAGGCTGGGCTATTTATAGGTTGTTTTAGGGCAAGGACGGTTTCCCATTGCACTCCACTCTTCCAGAGCTAAGCCTGCTGATTTTTTAAAGTACCTGGAGTTAAACCCTGCTGATTTTAACAGCTTTCAAAGTTAAGCCTCACTGGTTATCAGAGCCAAATGTTACGGGAGCTCGTCTTCCCAGTGTGGTTCCCTAGTGCCTGGGGTACCTGGCGTGGAGACTGATCATCTCACTTCTCCACAATTGTGATGTCGCTCCTGTTTGTGGTTAGTCTCACCAGGGGGGTTTGGTTCTACAGCATCTCTGCCCCCTTCTACCCTTTTTGATTTGGTCTTTCCACAATTAACTTTGGAAGGTCTGTTTTGCCAGACTTTGGGTCATTTTTCAGAGTGATTTGCACAGATAGAGGTGTTACTTTGGCATATCTATGGAAGGAGTTGAGCTCAGGATCCTCCTACCACTCCGTCTTCCTGCTCTCCCCCAACTCCTTGTATTTCCTTTTCATTGAACAGATCTCATCGCCTTATATTGCAGGGGTTTAAATAATTACAAAAGGAGTTTGAGTAAAAATCATTTGGAAATTACTTACAGATATGGCGAACCCTTTTTCTTAAATATTTCAGTGTTCCTTTAATAAAGGGGATATACTCCCTAACAGAAGTTAACAGTGATATATTACCTAATATAGTGACTTTATTCAAATTTTGAAAAAAATCTGATTCAAGATTCAACCCAGGATCAGACTTTGCATTTAATTGTCATTTATCATCAATTTTTTAAAAATATGGAACAGTTGCTTGGTCTTGGTCTCTTATGATCTTGCTATTTTGAAAAATGTAGGCCGGGGTGCCTGGGTGGCTCAGTTGTTTGAGCAACTGCCTCCGGCTCAGGTCATGATCCTGGAGACCCGAGATTGAGTCCCACATCGGGCTCCCAGCTTCACGGGGAGTCCGCTTCTTGCTCTGACCTTCTCCCTTCTCATGCTCTCTCTCACTCTCTCTCTTTTCTAATAAATAAATAAAATCTTTAAAAAAATTATGAAAAATGTAGGCCAATTATCTTGTAGTAAGTCTCTTGATGTGGGATTGTCTGGTTTCCTCAAGATTAGAGTTATACATTTTTGGCAAGAATGCCAGAGAAGCAACGTTGTGTCTTTCTCAGTGCGTCATAGGAGGAGGCACTTGATACGTGTTTGTCCCATTATTGGTGATAAGTTAGTTCACTTGATAGTGGTAGACCATTATAAAGATGCTTTTTCATTATAGGTACAGGCATACCTCAGTCATATTGCAGGTTTGGTTCTAGACTACAGCAAGAAAGCAACTGTCTCAAATGAATTTTTTGGTTTTCTAGAGCATATAAGTTTTATTTCTATTATACCATGATATATGAAGTATATTATAGGATTATGTCTAAAAACAGCAATGTACATACCTTAACAATCCTAAAAAAAAATGCTAATCATCTGAGCTTACAGTGAGTCCTAATCATTGATCAACATAACAAATGAAAAATGTTTAAATATTACAAGAATTACCAAACTGTGGTACAGAGACACGAAGTGCCAATAGATTCAGTTTGCAAAAAATCAGTATCTGTGATGTGTGATGAAACACAAAAATGATATATGCATGCATTCTGTATCTTAGGAAGAGATGCTCTTTCTCATTTTGGCATTTATTACTGATTCTTTCTTGAATCAGTTATTACTGTAATGGCTACCAAAGCAGTGTCTCACCAGAGCCCAGGTGTGCTGTCATCCCTTTAGTCACACACACTGATGTGCACACATGTGGCAATGACCAATAACATATTTTACTTACTAAGTGATTGCTCTGTGGGGATTAATTTTATGATCTGTATACCATGGTAACTAGATACTTTTGGTAACTAGATACTTTTTTTGATATCTAGTGGTAACTAGATACTTTTTTTAACTTGTGAATTCTCTCAATACTTAAACTAGAGGAGGAGCCTTTTTGAAAGATTTTTTCAATCTTATTTCTAAATGTTATTTGTTAGGATTCGAGGTGTTGGGACAGCAGCTGTTAATATGTGCCTTGTGGCAACTGGAGTTGCAGACGCCTATTATGAAATGGGAATTCACTGCTGGGATATGGCAGGGGCTGGCATTATTGTCACCGAAGCTGGTGGAGTACTACTGGATGTGACAGGTAAAATTATGGATCAGTAAAGCATTTTTCTCTCTATTGGACTTCCCTTTATATGTGTTTTTTTTAATGTTTAATATATATTACACTTAAATTCTTTTTTTTTTTTACACTTAAATTCTTAAAGGCAAGACAAAAACCATGTAATTTTCTGCAAGATAAGAATAACAAATTGAGAGATAGAGGCAAAGATAAGAAGCTAATTGTAATGTGGGATTAATAATGATTAATGATTAAGCCTCTTCAAACATGAGTATCAGGAACTCTTGAGAAGCTATTAAAAAATTATAGAAGGTCACTGAATCTGAGGTTTGTACCAAGAGCTCTTTGACTGGTAACCATGGTGGTAGTTGACAGTGAACTTGCTCTACCATCACTTTCTGCCTTGCGCCTAGAGAGGTTAACTTCTTGCTTTGAACTGATGGTGAAATTTTTTAAAGTGAAGAGTGAACCTGGGCTAAAAGTATTCACCAGTGGGGGCACCTGGGTGGCTCAGTTGTTGGGCGTCTGCCTTTGGCTCGGGTCGTGATTCCAGGGTTCTGGGATCGAGCCCCGCATGGGGCTCCCCGCTTGGCGGGAGGCCTGCTTCTCCCTCTCCCACTCCCCCTGCTTGTGTTCCCTCTCTCACTGTGTCTCTGTCTGTCAAATAAATAAATAAAATCTTAAAAAAAAAAAAGTATTCACCAGTGATCTGGGAGAAAGGCAATGAAGAAATAAGGAAATGGGAAGGAGAGTGATATGAAAACGCTGTGCTGTGGAGTCAAATTTCCTGTCCATAGATTCCCAAACGTGAAAGAGGTAATAAAAGTAATAGAAAGATTAGAAAAAGAACACAGGAAAGAAGTAGATAAATCTTACTAATAATATTACACTGCATGTTAACTCATGAATTTAAATTTTTAAAAAATGGCATTTTTCAGACTTATGATTGAGACCACCCCCCCATATACCCGTGGTGTTTACTAAAAGATTCTTAAAACTCGTATGTATTGCCAAAGTTTAAACGTTATGATTGACAGTTGTTGTTGTTGTTGTTGTTTTAAGAAAACTGAAAGCATTAAGATGTTATGATTGACCACAGTACATATTGCTATACTCGTTTTACAGGAATTATGTTTGGTTTGATTTTAGGTGGGCCATTTGACTTGATGTCACGAAGAATAATTGCTGCAAATAGTAAAAGCTTAGCAGAAAGGATAGCCAAAGAAATTCAGGTGATACCACTTCAAAGAGACGATGAAGAATAATTGCAACAGCACCACATAGTCAGTCACAACTGCTTCTCCCCATATTTGCTGACACACTGATGGTGTTATCAAATTTAGGACATTTATTTCGGGTGTATAATATGGTTGGTTTAAATTGTCTTTGATATCCAGATAAAAAATTGCAGTTTGTTGTATATTTTACTAAGACTGCGTATGAAAGAATAGAGGAAATATTTCATTGCTTTAAAAAATTTTGTGTGTAAGAATGTGCTTTGGGGAAAAATACACAGGTAGTTGATGAGACAAGGTATCAATCACATCAACTGAGATAGTTAGCAATTTAGAGTTTCTAAGCATGTATGAGCCTCTGAAATTTTGACTATGTACATAGCATTCTTAATTAGAGAGGTAACTTTTTGGAAAAAATTTTCTCTTTAGTTCCCAAAGCCGTATTTAATTAAATTTGTAGTCTATAATGGGTACTTCCTAGACCAAGGTATTTTTCTTTGCAGAGAACCTAGTTTTATTCTTCAGTGTACGCATAGCCCCTAGCAGAGTATCTGTTGAATATGGGCAATTCAAAAATTAGCATTGAAAGAATAAATACTTTGAAGGTAGCAATTCCTAGTTATAACATGCCTAAAGTAATAAGCTCACCACTCTTTATTTTTACTTTAGGTTTTGAAGTAAAAATGATCCTATCAGTGTTTTCATATTTTACATTATCATTCCTTTTACCATTTCACATTGCCATACCATTTCAATTACCATATTGCCAGATATCATTTCTAATTGTGGGCATTTCTACAGTTAATACATTTTCCAAGACCCTGCGTTACGGTATTTGTTTGGATTCAAGAAGCTGTTTCAAAAAAGCATTCTCATCAGCTATTTATTTTTCTACTATAATTAGATACACTATAAAATTGTACTAAATTCAATATTCATGTTTTAAAGATGTTCATACTGACTTGGCTGTGCACAGGAAACCTAGAACCTGGCAGATCTAGTGTATCGTGAATATGAAACCATGTTTTTTCCCCAAACTCCTTAATTTTTTTGCCACCAGTTTCTATTCAGTCTTAAAATATTCCCTAATAGTCTTTGGCTTATGAAACTCAAAGAAAAATAGTTCTGGTTCATAGATATTTTAAAAGGTTAATTGACTGCTAGCCTTGTCCCTGGACACTTGAACAGAGGTTTGTTATGGTGTCATGTGAGCTTTGTATTTGATAAAACGAAAAGGGCATCTGTAAAGTAGGAGATTATTTTATTGTTGTGGACATCTAATATATTTAAAAATATCCTAAGATTTGATTATTATAGTTACTGTATTTGTGGTGTTGGTCACGTGCAGTAAAAATATCTTGTACTGTATTACTCTACGGTTAATTTTTCAATTAAATTTATTTTAATTAAGACTGATGAAAATATTTTAAATTAGTATGATTGAACATTGTTAAAAGTTTATAGTTTAAAGTACTTCTAGGGGTTTTGTGTTGAGTCGTAAATATTTGACATTTGCAGTTGTGATTGAATATATGTTCTTGGGTTTTTTTGCCTGCAGTTTTCCCAACTTTTCTAAAAGACTTAATTTTTTATTCTAAATGCAGTTAGATAATTAGTGGCTGAAATTTCTTTGGATGTTACAAAAGGATTGACAAGTGAGTTATCCAACAATAGTTTGAAAATTTGGGTAATAATCCTTCTCTCCAACTCTTTTAGCAGTTTCTTCTAGTATTTACCTCGATCTTTTTAAAGATGGATATATTGTTATATATTTATTGGCTTTATTCATTATCTGTTAACTTGCTGTTATAGAAGATAAGGATTTTGTACTTTTAACTCACCCGTGAGTTACCTTTACCTCTTCCTTTTCATCCTCCTAGTACAGTAATAGCTTTCTTGTTACTGTTAAATTTATATTCAGTGTTTAACTTAGGACTTTTATTCACTGGTTAACTAACTAGTAGTGTGTTATGATTATATTTTCTTTCCTGTGCAACTTTTGTTCTTCCTGAAATTAATACATTTTCTCCAGGATTGTAAAACCTCTTTATTTTCTACTTGTCTGGCCCTAATCAGGTATTGTCCTATTAACACTGTTTTATTTTCCTCCTATAGATACACTTTTCGGGGCCCTTCTCCTTTTCCATTGTGAATTGGTTACTGGCTAAATGTGCTGTATAACAGTCGTCCTCGACCTTCTCTTTGCTTCCCTTATGTTCAGTCATCTGTGTCCTTGATCTTCCTGCTCATTCCCTCATTTTGGTGCACCCATCTTCCAGATACTTAGAGGTAAAATTTTGAAATCTCAGTCTATTCCTTCATTGATAATTTGGCTAGTTCTAGAATATTAGCTTGAAAACAGTTTTCTCTCAATTTGGTTCACTTCAGAATTGTGGATGAGAAGTCTTTCAGTTTTCAATCCATTAACAAGTAGTCTTTTTTATTGGAAATCTTAGAAAACTCCAGAAATCAAAAGAAAATCCTAAATTTCCTGGTGGTAAGATTTTTTTTTCATCCATTTTGCTAATTAATTATTCACATCCTTTCATTCTGGAAAGTTCAAGTCTTTTAGTGTTTTGCTTCTTTCATAGTTTCCTTCCTTCCTCATTCTCTGTTTTATTTCTGGAATTTCTCTTATTCAGGTGTTGGGCCTTCTAGATTTATCCTCTTATTTTCTCTGTTTAACATCTCTTGACTTTTGTTTCTAAGGGACTTCCTTAACTTTATCTTCCTACCCTTTTATTCACTTTTTAAATGTTATGCTATCCCTTGATTTTATCCCTGTCATTGTCCCTTACAGTTTTCAGGGGCTTAATGAAAATACAACATTAAAATTTGTGGGTACAGGTCTAGCACTGCTTATAGGGAAATCTATAGCCTTAAATGCAAGATAAAACAACAAAAAAAAACAGTATAAGGATTGATTGCTTGTGGAACATAAGGAATAGCATGGAGGACATTAGGAAAGGGAAGGGAAAAATTAAGGGGGGAGATCAGAGGGGGAGACGAGCCATGAGAGACTATGGACTCTGAAAAACAAACTGAGGGTTTTAGAGGAGAGGGGGATGGGTGACCCAGTGATGGGTTAAGGAGGGCATGTTATTGCATGGAGCACTGGATGTTACACGTAAACAATGAATCTTGGAACACTACATCAAAAACTAGTGACATACTATATGGTGACTAACAAATTATGTAAGAAAAAAATGATTGGAGAAATAAAACTAATTCACTGTCTGTGATTTCCCACTTAGGTTTTTTGCAGATCCTTTTGGATTTTCTTTCTAATTAGTGTCTTTAGTGGTGTTACTAGAGGTAAGGTCACTGTACAAAATAGTTTGTATAAGCAGCAACACAGCTTTTTAAATACTATGTATCTTCATTAAATACTATCAGATAACTAGGAATTAGTCTAATTTGTCTAATGAAAGATATATAAGAGCTCTACACAGAAAAAGTACAAAACATTACTGAGAAACTTTTAAAAGATCTGAATAGTAATAATACATGTTTATTGTTTAGAACACTATTTTTCAGATGTTAATTCCTGTCAATTTGATGTAGATTGAATTTAGTCCATCAAAATCCTAATGGTTTGGGTGAGGGCATGAGGGCTAACAACTGCCAGGAAATATAGAGAGCCAAAAATAGCAAAGACCATCTTAAAGCACAATAGTGAAGTTAGAAGACTACCACTAGTTATCAAGACTTGTTATAGAGGTGCTGTAATTAAAACAGTGATACTGCTAGCACCAGGATATTCAAATAGACCAATAGAATAGGGTTCAGAAATAGACCAACATATAGAACTCTCTAGTTTATGATAATTAATGCAATAAGAAAAAGATGGTATTTTTAGTAAATGTGTGGAATCAATTAATATGAACATCCAAAGGGGGAAAAATCTTGATCCATATGCACAAAAATCCATTCCAGATGGATCATACATATGAAAGTAAAGTTTCTAGAAGATAACATATGAGAATAGCTTCCTGTCTTTGTGATAAACGATGATTTGGTAAACAGGACACAGAAAAAGCACTAATCATAAAGGAAGATTAATAGGCTACTTTTATCTATTCGTATCTAAATACGAATAGGAGAGTCAGAGGACAACCGCCAAAGTTTGCAATAATACACCTGACAAATTCTATCTGGGTTATATAAATAACTCCTTATCAATGAAAAAGATAAGTGGGACTCTGATCCAAGATGGCTGTGTAGGAAGATCCTGAACTCACCTCCACACACCAAGTCTACACTCATATGTAAAGCAATTCCTTCTGGAGAACTGAGGGCTGACTAAACATCTTCTTCATAAAGACCACATAACAAATGGCAAGAGGGATAGAGATAGTAATAAGGACACATGCTGCAGTGGGGAGGGATAATACTGAAGGACTATGAGCAGATCTGTGAGCCCTGGGGCACAGAAAAAAAGCAACAGTTTAAAAGAGCAACTAGAATATAAAGGAACTAGCCTAGAATCCTACCATATAGCAAGGGAGCTGCTGGTACTCTCCAGGTCAGAGGGCTGGTGAGCACCATGGTTTACGTTCTCTTTCCACCTTGATAGTGTGGATGGGAACCATGTCCAGATACATAGCTTGCCTCATCCCACTCAGTGAATCCCCAATCCCTAGCCCATACCAGCCCTAGCTGTCTCACTAAGGTGGCCCCAGCATGACAAACACTGGGACACTAATAAGTGCTCACTATATATAGCTCCAGCAGGTACACCAAGGTGCAACAGGTATAAGCCACCCCAGAACTTTCTAGGCCCATACCACTTTGGCTCCATATGGCCTCCTGACTCACACCTGCTTCAGCTACCCCACCAAGGTGCCCCCTATGCACCTTGTCTTGGGACACCCAGCTTGGCATCGGCTTGCCTCCAGTCACCCTTGCTAAGGTGCCCCCTGTGCTGAGCACACTCTGGCTTATACACACTTATACCCACTTTGGCTGTACTCCCAGAGTTCCTCCTGGTAGAGTGCCCCAGGACCCTCCAGTTTGTGCCCCCATCTCAGCTTCAGCTCCCCACACCCTGGGATGGCCCTGTGATGAGTGCCCCAGGACTTCTTGGCATGTGCCTCACCTTGGCTCCAGCTGACCTGTCAGGGTGCCCTGTCTTTGGAAAACCCTGGGACAACCTGGGTTGCATCCACTTCAGCTATCTTACCAAGATGCCTTCTACACAGAGAATCCGGAGACTGTTCCAGCCCCTGCCCACTTCAGCTCTGGACATCCAACCAGGGCATTCCCAGCAGAGTGTCCAGGGACCTCCATACCAGTCACAGCTCTAGGCAGCCAGCAAAAGTTGCCAGGCACACGATCTGCACATATGATCAGGGATGACCATACACAAGACTATTCAAGTTTAAGAGAAGCAGCTGTTCTACCTGATCCATAGAAATAAAGTCAAGCAAAATGGGGAGATAGAAGACTATGTTCCAAATGAAAGAACAAGACAAAACCCAGAAAACTAAATGAGACAGGGATAATTGATATACCTGATAAAGAGTTTAAAATAATGATTGTAAAGATGCTCATCAGACTGGAGAAGAATGTAAGAACAAAATGAGAATTTTGACAAGGAGATAAAAAATAAGAAAAGCCAGTCTTGAAGAATACAATAACTGAAATGAAAAATACATTAGAGGGAATCAAGAGTCTTACTGGATGCAGAAGAATGGATCGGCCATTTGGTGGGTAATGGAAAGCACCCAAGCTGAACAGCAAAAAAGAAAAAAAGAATTTTAAAAAATGATAGATTAGGGGAGCTTTGGGACAACATCAAGTGAACAAACATTTCCCAGAAGGAGTTAGAAAGTGGCAGAAAACTCACCTGAAATAAATAATGGCTGAAAACTTACCTAACCTAGGATAGGAAATAGACACCCAGTTCAGGAAACAGAGTTCCAAACAAGATGAATCCAAGGAAGTCCACCCCAAAACATAATAATTTAAATAGCAAGGGTTAAAGATAAAACTGGAATTTTTTAAAGCATCAAGAGAAAGTTAAGCACAGGAAACTCAATAAGGCTATCCACTAATTTTTCAGCAGGAACTGCAGACCAGAGAGGAGTGGCATAATATATTCAAAGAGCGTAAAGGAAAAAAATGTATAACCAAGAATAATCACCCAACAAGCTTATCATTCAGAACTGAAAAAGAGATAAGGAGATCATCACCACTAAACAAGACTTATAAGATGTTAAAGGGAATTTGGGGCCCCTGGGTGGCTTAGTCAGCTTAAGCATCTGACTCCTGATTTCAGCTCAGTGTCATGAGATTGAACCTCATGTTGGGCTCCACACTCAACAGAAAGTCTGCTTTTGTCTCCCCTCCACTTTCTCTCTTCCCCCCTCCTGCCGCTCCCACTGCTCATGCTCTATGTAAAATAAATAAGTCTTACAGAGTTAAACGGAATTCTTTAAAGTGAAAAAGGCCATAATTAGAAGTAAATTATGAATTAAAAGAAATTATAACATATTACAAAAAGTTGGGGTGCCTGGGTGGCTCAGCAGGTTAAAGCCTCTGCCTTCAGTTCAGGTCATGATCTCAGGGTCCTGGGATCGAGCCCCATGTCCAGCTCTCTACTCAGCAAGGATCCTGCTTCCCCCCTCTCTCTGCCTGCCTCTCTGCCTACTTGTGATCTCTCTCTGTCAAATAAATAAAATCTTAAAAAAACCCCACATATATCCATTTAAAACGTATGGAGGGGCATGAAAGAGATCTTTTATAATGTGGTCAAACTTAAATGACACCAACAATATAGACTGCTGTATACTTAGGAACCTATATATTGGACCTTATGATAATCACAAACCCAAAACCTATACCAGGTACCCAAAAGATAAGGTGAAAGAAAGCCAAGTGAGACACTATAGAAAGTTATCAATTACAAGGAAAGAGAGCAAAAGAAGTAATGAAAAAAGCTACAAAAAACCCAGAAAACAACAAAGTGTCAATGAATACATTCCTATAGTTGTTTTTTGAAGATTTTTTTGAATAATTACTTTAAATGTAAGTGGTCCAAATGCTTCAATCAAAAGATACAGAGTGGCACAATGGATTAAAACACAAGACCCATCTATATAATGCCTACAAGAGACTTCACACCTAAAGACACATACAATCTGAAAGTGAAAGGATGGATAAAGACACAATGTAAATAGAAGTGGAAATAGGGAAGAAAAAAGTCAGGATAGCAATGTTTATATCACATGAAGTAGACTTTAAAATAAAAACTGTAACAAGAGATGAAGAGCATTACATAATGATAAAAGAGTCAATCCTATAAGAGATACTTACAGTTGTAAGTATCTATGCACTCAATATTGGAGCACCTAAATACATAAAGTAGTTATTAACAGACATAAAAAGAGAATTTGACATTAATATAATAATAGTATGGAACTCTAACAACCCTCTTACATCAGTGGATACATGATACAGGCAGAAGATCAAAAGAAACTGTCTTTGAATGCCACATTAGAACTGATGGAATTAACAGATATATACAGAACATTCCATCAAAAACAACAGAACAGGGGCAGGGAAAAAAAAAAAAAAAAAGAACACAAATTCTTCTCAAGTGCACACAGAACATTCCCCAGAATAGATCATGTTAGGTCTCAAAACAAATCTCAATAAATTCAAGAATATAGAAATTATATTATGCATCTTTTCTGACCACAGCGGTACGAAGCTAGATATCAAGAAAAACACTAGAAAACACACACGCAGATGGAGGCTAAACAACATACTACCAAATAGGAAATAGGTCAAAGAAATCTACCAGGAAATAAAATACTTGGAAACAAATGAAAATAAAAATAGTCCAAAATCTTTGGGATGCAGAGAAACAGTTTTAAGAGGGAAACTTATAGAGATACAGGCCTATCTCAAGAAACAAAAGTCTCAAACAATCTAATCTCACACCTAAAGGAATGAGAAAAAGAACAAAGAAAACCCAGGGTTAATAGAAGGAAGTCAATAATAAGGATCAGAACAGAAATAAATGAAATAGAGACTTAAAAAAAAAAATCCAAAATAACAGAAGAGATCAATGAAACCAAGAATAGGTTCTTTGAAAAGATAAACAAAATTGATAAACCTTTAGCCAGACTCATCAAGAAAAAAAGGGATGGGACACAAGTAAAATCAGAAATGAAAGAGAAGCAACAACCAACATCACAGAAATACAAAGGATTATGAGACTGATATATAACTATGTGCCAACAAATTGGACAACCTAGAAGAAATGGACAAATTCCTAGAAACACGCAATCTTCCCAAACAGGAAAGAAACAGAAAATCTGAACAGGCCAATTATTAATAATGAAATTGAATCAGTAATCAAAAAAACTCTCAACAAACAAAAGTCCAGGACCAGAATGGAGGGAAGATGGCAGAGTAAGAGGACTCTAAGCTCACCCTGTCCCACATTTACACCTAGATATTGCTGACATCTGAGTCAATAAACTAGAAAATAATCTGAAGATTGGAAGAACAAACTCCACAACTAAATGCAAAGAAGAGGCTACATTGGAAAGGAAGAATTGGTAGTTGGGAGCTCCCTGCAAGTTGGGAAGAAGCTGTGGGAATGAAGAGGGGAAAACACCAGGGAGCCCATTTGGGGAAAATGAATTCCCATGACATCTGGCCTTAAAAACCAGAGAAGATGAATTCTGTGAATCTGTATAACCAGCAGGATGTAGAACCTGGAGATTTCAAAGTCAACTGACTCAGCACTGGGGGACCTAGGAGGGCAAGTGGTAACTGGTTTACTGCTCTTAGAGAGACAACACCTCACAGAGAGGCAACATAGAATCAACATTGGGGCAAATGGGAGGGAGACCTGTTTATAAGGATTTCAGAGCTTGTTGGGGGACTCCTATAGAACAAAGGAAGCAGGAGGTGCCATTTTCCTCCCCTCCCCGTCCTCTATACAGAACCAGCTGTGGGAGGTGACAATGCACAAATATTTGGTATCTAACCTGCTAGTAGTACACCTCACCCATGGAGTTATTTTTTTTTTAAGATTTTATTTATTTGACAGAGACAGCAAGAAAGGGAATAAAAGCAAGAGGAGTGGGACAAGGAGAAGCAGGCTTCCCACTGAGCAAGGAGCCCAATGCAGGGCTCGATCCCAGGACTGTGGAATCATTACCTGAGCTGAAGGCAGACACTTAATGACTGAGCCACCCAGGCACCCACCCATGAGTTCTCTTGAGGACTCACCCATTTCAAGCGTGCTGGCCTCAGCTCTAGGCACAGTGCAGAATTTTTTAACATCAAGTACACCCCACCCAACCACTCCCTCCATGCTGTACACTCCTGGAGGCCATTGAGATCTGGGCTATCTGGCCTAGGACTAATGGCTCAAAACCAGTTTTGCTAACATGGCCAGGCCACCCCTGAGCCCTTCTGTGATCCACCCCACCAGCCTGCTTGGGTTTCAATAATATCAGAGTGTAAGCATAACCCACAACAGGCAGAGAGTTAATGCATAGGTCTCAACTGAATGGAAAAGTGACTCTGACACAATAGTAAAATGTAAACAACACACATAGGAGACTCCCTTGAAGTGCCAAGTTCTGGTGAACAGGAAACACTGCACTAAAGGGCCCTATAGAATCTCTTCTTTATAAAGCCACTACTCTCAAGAGCAGAAGACATAGGTAACTTCCCTAACACAAAGAAACAGACACAGAGGGGAATACAAAATGAGACAGAGAAATATGACCCAAATGAAAGAACATGAAAAAGTTACAGCAGGATATTTGAGCAAAACAGAGATAAGTAGTATGCCTAATAGAGAATTTAAAGTGATAAAGATAATCACTGGACCTCAGAAAAGGGTGGAGGACATAGTGAGACCCTTGACTGACAAAGGGATTAAAAGAGAGAGAGAGAGATATGAAGAACTCAATAAGTTAAATTAAAAATACAATAGATGCAATTAACAGGCTATAGGAAGTAGAGTAACCTGGAAGATAGAATAATGGAAAACAATAAAGATGAACAGATGAGAGACAAATACTGCACCATGAGAAAAGACTTAGAGAACCCGGTGAGTCTATTAAGTGTAATAACATTCACATTATAGGGATCCCCAAAGAAGAGAGAGAAAGGGGGGGAAGAAAATGTATTTGAAGAAATATCTGAAAACTTCCCAAATCTGGGGAGAGAAACAGAGATCCAGATTCAGAAGGCAGAGATTTCCCAACAAATTCAACCCAAGGAGGTCCACACCAAGACACATGGTAATTAAAATGGCAAAAAATAGTGATAAAGAATTTTAAAGATTGCAAGAGAAGACAGTGATGTGCAAAGGAAACACCGTAAGATTTTCAACTGATTTTTTAGCAGAAACTTTGCATGTGAGAACAAAGTGGCATAAAATATTTAAAGTGCTGAAAGGGAAAAAATCTACAGTCAAGGATACTATATTCAGCAAGGCTATCATTCAGAATACAGGGAGCATTAAAGAGTTTTTCAGACAAACAAAAACTAACAGAATTTATGACCATTAAACCAGTCCTATAATAAATATTAAAGGGGGCTCTTTGAGTGGTAAGACAATAGGTGAGAGTATAAAAAGTAAAAAACACAGAACAGTAAAAATAGTGTTTCTGTAAAAATAAGTCAAGGGATTCATAAAATAAAACGATGTAAAATAGGATACCAAATATCTGAAATGTGGAGGAGAGGAGTAAAGAATGAGTTCAAAATCAAGTGACCATTAGCTTAATATAGACGCTATACACAGAAGATGTTATATATAAACCCAGTGGTGAGTAACAGATATGCAAAAAAATAGAGTAAGGAATCCAAGTACATGACTAGAGAAAATCAACGAACTACAAAAGAGAGAAAAAAAAGAAAGGATCAGAAAAATACAAATGGGTGCCTGGGTGGCTCAGAGAGTTAAGCATCCAACTCTTATTCGGCTCAGGTCTTGATCTCAGGGTTGCGAATTCAAGCCCCACATTGGGCATGGAGCCTACTTAAAAAAAAAAAAAAAAGAAAGAAAGAAAAAAGAAAAAGAGAAAAAAAAAAGAAAAATAGAACTACAAAAACCACCACAAAACAAGTAAAAAAAAAAAAGGCAAATGCATATCTACCAATAATTACTTTGAATGTCAATGGACTAAGTTCTCCAATCAAAATATATACTGTGACAGGGTGGATTAAAAAAACAAGCAAACAAACAAGAGCCATCCATACGCTGTCTACAAGAGACTAATTTCATACCTAAAGATACCTGCAGATTGAAACTGAGGGGATGGGGAAACATTTACCATACAAATGAATGTCAAAGAGAACAGGAGTAAAAATATCGGACAAAATAGACCTTAAAACAGTTTGTAAAAAGACATAAAGAAAGAGGACATTATATAATAAAGGGGACAGTCTAACAAGAAGATATAACAATTGTAAATATTTATGAACCCAACATAGGAGTACCCAAATACATAAAACAGTTAATAACAAACATAAAGGAACTAATCAATAGTAATACAATAGTAGTAGGGGACTTTAACCCCCTACTTACATCGATGGACAGGTCATCCAAATAGAAAATTAGTAAGGAAGCAGTGGCTTTGAATGACATGCTGGACCAGATGGATTTAACAGATATATTCAGAACATTCCATCCAAAACCAGCAGAATATGCATTAATTTCAAGTGTACATGGAACTTTCTCCAGAAGAGATCACACATTAGGCCACAAAACAAGCTTCAACAAATTCAGGAAGATTGAAGTCATTCCATGTATCTTTTGCAACCACAATGCTATGAAACTAGGAACCAACCACAAGAAAAAATCTGGAAAGAGCACAAACATATGGAGGTTAAAAAACATGCTACCAAACCATAAATGGATCAATCAAGAAATCACAGAAGAAATAAAAAAGTACATGGAAACAAATGAAAATGAAAACACAATGGAATGCAACAAAACTGTTTTAAGAAGGAAGTTTATAGCAATACAGGCCTACCTCAAGAAGCAAGAAAAATCTCAAACAACCTAAGCTTGTACCTAAAGAGCCAGGAAAAGAACAACAAACCCAAAACCAACAGAAGGAATAAAATAATAAAGATTAGAATAGAAATAAATGATATAGAAACTTAAAAAACAAAACAAAACAAAACTCAGGAGAGTAGATAAATGAAACCAGGAGCTGGTTCTTTGAAAAACCAACAAAATTAATAAACCTTTAGCCAGACTCATTAGGGAAAAAGAAAAATAGAAACAGAAAGTACTCAAATAAAATCATAATTGAAAGAGAAGAAATAACAACCAACACCATAGAAATATAAACAATTGGAAGAGAACATTATGAAAAACTATATGCCAACAAATTGGACAGCCCAGAAGAAATGGATAAATTCCTAGAAATATATAACCTACAAGAACTGAAGCAGGAAGAAACAGAAAATTTGAGCAGACTGATTATCAGCAAGGAGACTGAATCAGTAATCAAAAAACTCCCAATAAGCAAAAGTCCAGGACCAAAAAGCTTCACAAGAAAATGCTAACATTTATAGAAGAGTTAATACTCTTAACTCTAAAAAGTTTTGCTAGAACAAAAACTTCTAAATTCATTCTTGAGGCCAGTATCACCCTGATACCAAAACCAGATACAGACATCACAAAAAAAGAGAACTTCAGGCCAATATCTCTGATGAACATAGATGCAAAAATCCTTAATAACCTACTAGCAAAATGAATCCAACAATACATTAAAAAAATCATTCACCACGATCAAATGGGATTTATTCCCAGGATGCAAAGTGGTCAATATTCACAATTAGTATATTACATAACAGTAGTAAGAGAAAGGCTAAAAATTATGTGATCATTTCTTTTTTTTAATATTTTATTTATTTATTTGACATAGACAGAGATCACAAGTAGGCAGAGAGGCAGGCAGAGAGAGAGGGTGAAGCAGGCTCCCTGCTGAGTAGAGAGCCCCATGCAGGACTGGATCCCAGGACCCTGAGATCATGACCTGAGCCGAAGGCAGAGGCTTTAACCCACTGAGCCACCCAGGCGCCCCAATGTGATCATTTCAATAGGTACAGAAAATGCATTTGTCAAAGTACAACATCAAGATAAAAGCCCGCAACAAAGTAGGTTTAGGGGGAACATTCCTCAATATAATAAGGTCATATATGAAAAACCCACAGTGAACATAATACTCAATGGGGAAAAACTGAGAGCTTTTCCCCTAAGGTCGGGAGCAAGACAAAGATGTCTACTCTTGCCACTTTTATTTTTTAAAGATTTATTTTACAGAGAGAGAGCACACACAAGGAGGGAGGGAGGAAGAGGGAAAGAATCTTTTTTAAAAAAATTATTTTATTTATTATCTGAGAGAGAGAGAGAAAGTGAGAGAGAGCAGGTCAGAGGGAGAAGCAGACTCCCCATGGAGTCGAGTCCCAATGCGGGACTCGATCCCGGAACTCCAGGATCATGACCTGAGCCGAGGGCAGTTGTATAACCAACTGAGCCACCCAGGCACCCAGGAAGAGGGAAAGAATCTTGAGCAGACTTCCCACTGAGTATAGAGCCATATGCAGGGCTTGATATCTTGACCCTGAGTGATCATGACCTGACCTAAAATCAAGAGTTGGATGCTCAACTAAGCCACCCAGTCACTCCGCTCACCACTTTTATTCAACATACTACTAGAACTCCTAACCACAGCAATCAGACAACAAAAAGAAATAAAAGGGATCCAAATTGCTAAGGAAGCAGTAAGATTTCACAATTTGCAGATGATATGATACTATATATAGAAAACCCTAAATACTGCACTAAAAATACTAGAACTTATAAATGAATTCATTAAAGTTACACAACAAAAATGTACAGAAATCTATTGCATTGCTGTACACTAATAATGAAGCAACAGAAAGAGAAATTAAGAAAACAATGCCTTTATAACTATACCAAAAATGATAAGCTTATAAGAATAAACTTAACCTGTACTCTGAAAACTATAAAACATTGCTGAAAGAAATTGAACATGACACAAACAATGGAAAGACATCCCATTCTTATGGATTGGAAGCATATTGTTAAAATGTCTATACTACTGAAAGCAATCTACAGATTTAATGCAATTCCTATCAAAACTCCAACAGCATTTTTCATAGACTAGAAAAAGGAATCCTAAAACTTTCATGGAACCATAAAAGACCTGAATAAGCCAAAATAATTTTGAAGAAGAAAAGCAAAGCTGTAGCTATCACAATTCTAAACTTCAAGTTATATTACAAAGCTATAGTAATCAAAACAGTGTGGTACTGGCACAAAATTAGACACATAGATCAATGGAACAGAATAGAAAACCCAGAAATAAACCCACAATTATATGGTCAACTAATCTTTGATGAAGCAGGAAAGGATATCCAATGAAAAAAGACAAATGATGCTGGCAAAACGGGTCAACTACATTCAAAAGAATGAAACTAGACCATGTTCTTAAACCATACATAAAAAACAAACTCCAAATGGATTAAAGATCTAAATATGAGACCTGAAACCATAAAAATCCTGGAAAAGAACACAGGCAGCAGTATATCTGACACTAATAGTAACAACATTTTTCCAGATAGGTCTCCTGAGGCCGGGGACATGAAAGCAAAAATTAACTGTTGGGACTACATCAAAATGAAAAGCTTCTGCACGGCAAAGGAAACAATCAGCAAAAATAAAAGACAACCTACTGAATGGGAGACAATATTTGCAAATGACATATCCAATATAGAGTTAGTATTCAAAATATATAAAGAATGAATACAACTTCACACCCCAAAAACAAATAAGCCAATTAAAAAATGGGAAGATGACATGAACAGACATTTCTCCAAAGAAGACATCCGGATGGCCAACAGACACACGAAAAGATGCTCAACATCACTCATCATCAGGGAAATGCAAATCAAAACTATAATGAGATATCACCTCACACCTGTCACAATGGCAAAAACAAAACAAACAAACAAAAAACCCATAAGAAACAAGTGTTGGCAAGGATGTGGAGAAAAAGGAAACCTTGGACATGGGAATGTAAATGGTGCAGCCCCTGTGGAAAGTAGTATGGCGGGGTCCTTAAAAAGTTAAAAATAGAACTACCCTATGATCCAGTAATCACACTACTTGATATCCACCCCAAATACACAAAAACACTAATTCAAAGGGATACATGCACCCCGATATTTATAGCAGAATAATTTATAATAGCCAAATTATGGAAACAGCCCAAATGTTCATTGATAGATAAAGAAGATGTAGTATACATTTATATGTATGTAGTATACACACACACACAGTGGAATATAATTCAACCATAAAAAATGAATTGTCGCCATTTGCAACAACATGGATGCAGCTTGAGAGTATAATATTAAGTGAAATAGGTCAGTCAGAGAAAGACAAATACATGATTTCTCTCATATATAGTATTTAAGAAACAAAACAAATAAAGGGAAAAAAAAGAGGGTGGGTGGAAAAAGAAATGAAGAAACAGACTCTTAACTACAGAGAGCATACTGATGGTTACCAGAGGGGAGTTAGGTGGTGAGATGGGTGAAATAGGTCATGAGGATTAAGGAGGACACTTGTGATGAGCACTGGGTGTTGTATGGAATTGTTGAATTACTATATTTTACACCTGAAGCTAATATAGCACTGTATGTTAGCTATACTAGAATTAAAAACAACAATAAAAAGAATTACAATAGAAGAAGGTATAGGACAGATGGATTCACAGGTGAATTGTACCATTTTTTTGTTATTTTTTTTAAGATTTTATTTATTTATTTGATAAAGAGAGAGATCACAAGTAGACAGAAAGGCAGGCAGAGAGAGGGGGAAGCAGACTCCCCACTGAGCAGAAAGCCTGAACCGGGGCTCAATCCCAAGATCCTGAGATCATGACCCAAGCCAAAGGCAGAGGCTTTAATCCACTGAGCCACCCAGGTGTCCCTGTATCAAACATTTAAAGAAGAGTTAATACCAGTTAATACCTATTCTTCTCAATCTAGTTAAAAAAAAAAAAAAAGAAGAGGAAGGAGAGCTTCCAAATTCATTTTATGAGGTCAGAATTACCATGACACCAGAATCAGACAAAAGACTACAAAAAAAAGAAAACCATAGACCAATATCTCTGATAAACACAGATGCATAAATCCACAACAAATATTAGCTGCATTCAACAGTACATTGAAAGAATCATTACCATGATCAAGTGGGATCTATTCTGAGGAAGCAAGGATGGTTTAATATTTGCAAATCAGGGCGCCTGGGTGGCTCAGTTGGTTAAGCAACTGCCTTCGGCTCAGGTCATGATCTCGGAGTCCCGGGATCGAGTCCCACATCGGGCTCCCAGCTCCATGGGGAGTCCGCTTCTCACTCTGACCTTCTCCCTTCTCATGCTCTCTCTCACTCTCTCTCTTTCCTAATAAATAAATAAAATCTTAAAAATATATATTTGCAAATCAATCACTGTGACATACCACATCAACAAAGTGAAGGATAAAAATTACATGATTATCCCAATAGAGGCAGAAAAAATATGTGACAGATTTCAATTTCTATTTTTGTTAAAAAAACTTCAGGGCGCCTGGGTGGCTCAGTTGGTTACGTGACTGCCTTTGGCTCAGGTCATGATCCTGGAGTTCCAGGATCGAGTCCCATATCGGACTCCAGACTCTGCGGGAAGTCTGCTTCTCCCTCTGATCTTCTCCCCTCTCATTCTCAGTCTCTGTCTCTAATAAATAAATAAATAAATCTTAAAAAAAAAAAAAACTTCAGTGAAGGGGGTTTATAGGGAACATACCTCAACATAATAAAGACCATATATGAAAAACCCACAGCTAACATTATATTCAATGATAAAATATTGACTGGTGGATTTTCCTCTAAGAGCAGTAACAAGACAAGGATGTCCACTCCCACCACTTTTCTTCAACATACTACTGGGAGTCCTAGTTGCAGCAATCACACAAGATAAAGGAATAAAAGGCATCTAAATTAGTAAGAAAGAAGTAAAACTGTCACTACTTGCAGATGCCATACTATACATAGAACACCCTAGAGACTGCACCAAAAAACCCCATTAGAACTGATAAATACATTCAGTAAAATCACAGGATACAAAATTAACATAGAAATTAGTTTGATTTTGATACACTGATAATGAACTAGCAGAAAGAGAAATTAGGAAAACAATTCCCCTTAAAATTGCACCAAAAAGCATACAATACTTAGGAACAAGCTTAACCAAAGAGGTACAATATCTCTGAAAACTATAAACACTGATGAAAGAAATTCACGTCAACAGAAACAAATAGAAAGATATTCCATGCTCATGGGTTGGAAGAATTAATATTGTTAAAATGTCCACACTACCCAAAGCAATCTACAGATTCAGTGCAATCCCTCTAAAAATACCAACAGCATTTTCCACAGAACTAGAACAAATAATCGTAAAATTTGTATGTTACCACAAAAGAACCCACAGAGCCAAGTCACTCAAGAAGATCAAAGCTAGAGGTATCAAAATTGCAGATCTCACCATTTACAACAAAGTTGTAATCAAAACAGTATGGTGCTGACATAAAACGAAATCTTGCCATTTGCAATGACATGGATGGAACTAGAGGGTATTATGCTAAGCAAAATAAGTCAATCAGAGAAAGACAATTATCATATGATCTCTCTGATATAGGGAATTTAAGAGGCAGAGCGGGAGGTCGTGGTAGGTAGGGAGGGAAAAAATGAAACAAGATGGGATCAGGAGGGAGACAAAACATAAGAGACTCAATCTCAGGAAACAAACTGAGGGTTGCTGGGGGGTGGGGGGGGAGGGATGAGGTGGCCGGATTATGGACACTGGAGAGGGTATGTGCTATGGTGAGGGCTGTGAATTGTATAAGACTGATGATTCACAGACCTGTACCCCTGAAGCAAATAATATATTATATGTTAATAGTAAAAAAAATGCATAGATCAATGGAAAAGGATAGTGAGCTTCTAAATAAACCCGCACTTATATGGTCAATTAATCTACAACAACACAGGCAAGAATATACAATGGTGAAAAAGACAGTCTCTTTAATAAATGTGCTGGGAAAACTGGACAGATACATATAAAACAATGAAATTGGACCATTTTCTTATACCATATATAAGAATAAATTCAAAATGAGTTAAAGACCTAAATATGACACCTGAAGCCATAAAAGTCCTAGAAGAAAACATAGATAAGCAATTTCTTTGACATCTTCCTTAGCAACACTTTTCTAAATAGGTCTCCTAAAGCAAGGTAAACAAAAGCAAAAAAAAACTATCAGGACTGTATCAAAATGAAAACTTTTGCACATTGGAGGAAACCATCAAAAAAATGAAAAGGCAACCTATTGAATGGGAGAAGATATTCACATATGATATAGCTGATAAGGGTTTAATATCTGAAATATGTGAAGGACATATTCCACACCAAAAAAACAATCTCATTAAATATGGGCAGAGGACCTGAGTAGACATTTTCCCCTAGAAGACAACACATGAAAAGATACTGAACATCACTAAGAATCAGGAAAGTGCAAATCAAAACCACAATGAGATATCAGCTTATACCCATCAGGATGTCTAAAATCAGAAAGACAAGAAATAGTGAGGTTGGTGAGGATCTGGAGAAAAATGAACCTTCACGCATTGTTAGTAGAAATGTAATTGATGCAACCACTGAGGAAAACAGTATGGAATTTCCTCAAAAAATTAAAAATTGTTAGAAATTGTTAAAAATAGGGTTATCATATGATCCAGTAATTCCACTACTTAGTATTTATCCAAAGAAAATAAAAACACTAATTTGAAAAGATATATGCCCTCCTATGTGTATTACAGCATTATTTACAATAGCCAAGATAGGAAAGCAACCTAAGTGTCCACTGATAGATGAATGAATAAAGAAGATGTGGTACATATGTAAATGGAATACCACGCAGACATAGAAAAGGATGAGATCTTCCCATTTGTAACAACATGGATGGACCTAGACAGTATTACACTAAGTGAAATAAATCAGAGAGAGAAATTCCATGTGATGTCACTTGTATGTAGAATGTAAAAACCCAAACAAACAAATAAACAAAAAGCTGAAACATACTCATAAATACAGAGAACTAATTGTTGCAGAGGGGAAGGGTGCAGGATGGGCAAAATGGGTGAAAGGAGGTAAGAAGTACAGGTCTGCAGTTATGGAATGAATAAGTTATGGGGATAAAAGGTACAGCATCGGGAATATAGTCAGTGTCATCATAATAGCGCTCTATAGGGACAGATGTTAGCTACACTTGTGGTGAGCAGAGCATCACGTACAGACTGGTCCAATCACTATGTCATGTACCTGAAACTAATGTAAAATTGTGTGTCCAACTATACTTCAATGAAAAAAAATAGAGACAATTACAAACAGGCAAATCACTTGAACACATACTCCCTAAGACTATATATGCAAATAAGCAAATATAAAAGTGTTCAATATCATGTTATCCAAGAAATCCAAGTTAAAACAATAATACACTACTACATACAGCAGAATGATTAGAGGAAAACAAACCCAGCAACATAAAAAACAAACCAAATAAACCCTCAGTGATACCAAGAACGGGTAAGGATGTCAGAGGTTGGCTGCAGATATCCCTCCAGTGGTCCCGCCCTTTTTGAAGTTGGCAGTGAGGCCCTAATTTACAAAAACCAAATCTTTCCTGCCTTTAACTTTTTTTTTTTAAGATTTTATTTATTTGACAGAGAGAGAGATCACAAGTAGGCAGAGAGGCAGGCAGAGAGAGAGGGGGAAGCAGGCTCCCTCCTGAGCAGAGAGCCCAATGCGGGGCTCGATCCCAGGACCCTGAGATCATGACCTGAACTGAAGGCAGAGGCTTTAGCCCACTGAGCCACCCTGGGCACCACTGAGCGCCCCTCCTGCCTTTAACTTGACCTCTCTGCTGTTCTTTCCCTTTGCTTGTTCTGTGTTTTTAAATATCACACTTAAAATTTGCCTCATCACCCACTATTTCTCAGTCCCTTTGCTACCTTCTCTTTCTGCTCTAGAGCGTGTTTGCTCTCCTCTCAAGTCACTGAGGAAACATGTGTGCTCATGACTTCAACTATCACACTGATTTCACTGATTCCCAAATCTTGATGCAAGGCCCACATTTCCCTTCTGCATCCTCACCCCAAACTTAGCTCCTTGCTGGTCATTTCCTTCTGAATATCTGCTCCTTTTATCAGCTCAATAGGTCTCTAACCAAACTAATTAATTTCTCCTCAGAATTTTTGTGCTACTTTCCTGTAATGTATGCATATCCTCCCCACCCCTACCTCCTTCCTGTCACTCTTAAATTAGAACTGGTTACATTTATAATTCATTCATTCATTCATTCATTTTTAGAACTAGTTACATTTGATGTTTCCTTGACCCTAGTCCCTGACATGTAGCTTATCATAACCAAAGTTTTTTATAATATGGCCCCACCTAATATTCCCATCAAATACCCAGCCAAATAAACTCTCGTTCTTCACTGAGTTTTTTCAGATGATATCCTTTCTGCCTCAAATCATCCACATAATAACAGTAGTAGTAGATCTTTTAGTAATGATAGTAATAATAGGTATTTTTTATTGTAAAGAGACTCTAAGTCACAGTGATTTCCCGTTCCTTAGGAACTACCACCAATGCCTAGGACTATGACCATTGTCACAACATAGAGATGTGATTCTGCCCCGGATTAATTTAGGAAAGGACACCTGACCCAAGCAGGACAAATGAAATATGCTAGGGAATTGGGCATCTTGAACCCAGTGATGAAGACTGGGAATGACTGAGAATAATTTAGTTTGCCATAAAGCACTTTAGAAGTCATGTGCTTCTCAGGGGATGGTTGAGTTGGGCATCAGCATCCAAACCCACAAGGCTTCCAGTTTAGAAATATGTCATATGTCATATGTTCAAATTTCTTATATGCTCTATGTTATGTGTTCCTAAGCCTTAGGTTGTTTATTCCCTTAAATAACTCATAAAATATTTTCCTTGATAATAAAATTGCTATTAATATTTAGCATTTGTTGAACACAGTGTACCAGGCATTATGCTAAATACTTTACATTTATGATATTTAATCCTCACAATAACCCAAGGAGAGGTTATTAGCCTCATTTTACTGAGGCACATAGATGTTAATTAGCCTAATTTCACTAACTAAGCAGTGAAAAACTCACGTAGAGATAGAGCTAGATTCCAGAGTCTTAACCCAGTACCTGGTGCTGCTTACCCTGGTTGCACACTAGAATAACCTGGGAGTTGTTTTTTGTTTTGTTTTTAAGTGGGGGGAGAGGAAGAGGGAGAGAGAGAAGCAGGCTCCCTGCTGAGAGGGGAGCCTGATGTGGGACTTGATCCCAGGACCCTGAGATCATGACCTGAGCCACAGGCAGACACGTAATCTACTGAGGCACCCAGTCGCCCCTAGAATAACCTGGGAGTTTTTAAATATACCATTGCTGGGTCCCACTTGAGTGAATCTGATTTTCTAGGTCTGCATTGTAGCTTACCCATCCGTATTTTTTAAGTTTCCCAGGTGATTCTATTGGGTAGACAGAATTGAGAACCATTAGCTGCACACTACTGTTCCCAGAAGTAACTGATGTCTTACAAGTAGCCAGCTCTCCCATCCACCCATCCACTCTCTCACTTCCACAAACCTCAGAAAGTCTCATAGTTTAATTTGATGTCTTAACGTTGAAATGTTTTGAGTCATCCCTTTGTCACCCGGTGAGCTGGATTTGAAAATCATTGTACCAGCCTTTTTTATTTCCACAAATCAACACTAGATGGCAGACAATACATAAGGAATCATGTTAAGCATTTACATTTCAGAAATCTTTTTCCTTCAAATAACCTCATTAGCCAATATTCAAGTTTAACAATATAGTATTAAAATGAGGGTAATTTTTTCATAAATTGAGTTACTCTGTATTGCGGGTCAATGTGTATTACTTGTATTACAAGCAGAGCCATGAATGCCCTGTATATAGTATGGCCTGGATTTTAGTGCTGTATTTAAAGATGACAAATTTATCATAGAAAAACATGCAAAGTAGAACCAGCCAAAAGAAATGGCAGGCATAGGGCAAAGTCTGGGAGGGTTCCAAAAGCGAAAGTTCTGTCATCCTTGGCAATGCATTACCCTCTCTGCATTGGAGTGTGATGATACTCAAAGTACACCAGCCAGAGACGCTCAACTTAGTGAGGTGCCCAGAGTCTTGGCTGAGGCTTTGAAAAGCAGTGATGGCTGGCTAAACCCTTGGCCGTAGAGTTGAATCCAGTCTCTCACTGCCTCTCCCCTCCTCAGAGTCCAGGCTGACGTCTTCCTGCAAAGCCCAAATTGCTAGTTATGCAGTTGGTCCCTCTGGCCATCTCGAGTCATCTGGTTTGTGCAGACAACCAGATGGGACTCCCGGTGCCCACCTTGACCAACAGAGACACTGGGGAAATCCCAAGGCTTTCAAGTCTCCCTCCCAGGAACCAGAGACAAAGGCCAGGCAAACTCTTGACTACATAGAGCAAGCACATATACATGTTGTCATAAAATTGATAACCAAGAAGTTATTTTTACTCCATAATTCACGTCAATTCAATATAGACTGGCCATTGATTCTTTGTACTTGGAAATGCTATTTTTGTCTCCCCCCATTCTTTCCCTTTTTAAAAAATTATTTATTTATTTGAGAGAGTGAGAGAGAACACAAGCAAGAGCTAGGGGCAGAGGGAGAGAGAGTCTCAAGCAGACTCTGCCCTTGGCACAGAGCCTGATGTAGGGCTTGATCTCACAACCCCAAGATCTTGACCTGAGCTGAACCCAGGAGTTAGGTGCTTAACCAAGTGTGCCACCCAGGCACCCCTGTCTTCCCCCATTCTTAGGATGAACAGTTTGTGATCTTCAACTTGTTTAGCACCAAAATATTCTTTGTGGTTTTATCTCTGTAGTTTTAATTTGTGTACATTTTTCTTCTGAGGACTATTTTTCATGTGTATCCTTTTACATATCCTTCCATCTTACTTTTGTTCTTATTCTTTGGTTTCTTAATATTCAAGGTATGAACTGTCAGTATATAAATTGCAATATCATACTTCTGCCATTTTGATTTTTTTTAAAGATTTTATTTATTTCTTTGTCAGAGAGAGAGAGAGCACACAAGCAGGCAGAGTGGCAGGCAGAGGCAGAGGGAGAAGCAGGCTCCCGGCTGAGCTAGGAGCCTGATGTGGGACTTGATCCCATGACCCAAGGATCATGACCTGAGCCAAAGGCAGACGCTTGACGACTGAGCCACCCAGGTGCCCCAAATTAAATGTATTTTAACTTATACTATTACTATGTTATTATTCATCTTGAAAGGGTCGCATTTTAAACAGCATGCATCTTGAGAATATCATTGCTGGTTTTGGGGTGGGCAAAAACATACCGATCATCTAGAATAAGTCTTTCTCATCCTCTGGGTCTGTGGGTTTTCTGGCTGTTGCCCAGTTTGAAACTAACAATAAGGAAAAGCTATCTGACACGAATGAAGCCACTATATTATAGAAATTTTAAAAAATGGAAGATTTTGAAGTAGGAGTTGAAAATACATTTAAGGTATCTGTTTTAATATATAATGTATTTATGTATGTGTATTTATATATGTTATATATGCATATATGTAATATATAATGTATTTACTAATATATAATGTATTTACTCTGCCATTCAACAGACTTTTGATTATGCTCCCTAAGGCTGGGCTGTTTGGAGATTTCATTTCAAAAGAAATGAAATTTCAAATTCAAAAATTCACACATGTTCCTCAGCACGTGGGGCGCTGCCCTCTCATATCCTGATCTGAGAAGAATTGGGGAAAGGTGTTCATTGTGGTTTTTCCAAGATTGCTTCTCCTGGTGGGAGAGTGGACCACAGACTTGATATTGGCGATGGGTCAGCATGGTGCGAGTATGGTCGGAGCTCTCAGCTAGTTCTACAAAGAGCCTTACGACTCCTCTCTCTGTTCCTTAAGGAGCTGGGACATGTCAGAATATCCAGTGGTTTCCACAGCTCCCTCCAAAAGCAGGACAAAGCTGGGCTTTGTATTGGTTGTTTCCTGGTTTTTGTTTTTTGGAGTAAGTGAGTGAGTGTGTGTGTGTGTGTGTGTGTGTGTGCGGTTATGAACTCTTTTTTTAAAAAGATTTTCTTTATTTGAGAGAGAGAGAGAGAGAGAGAGAGAGACTGTGAGTTGGGGGGGGCAGAGGGAAAGAATCTCCAGCAAACTCCTCGCTGAGCATGAAACCAGCCATGGGGCTCGATCCTATGACCCCAAGATCATGACCTGAGCTGAAACCAAAGATAGGCATTCAATCCTCTGAGCACCACTAGGCGCCCAGCTCCTGGATCTTCACCACAAAAGACCTGTTTCACCTTTCACTTTGGCCCCAAAGGCGCTCTGGATTGCAGCCGCCTTGCGTTTTGGGAATGCTCCCCTGGCTTGGGGACATCTCCAACAGTGTTCAGTCTACCTGTAGCCTTGGGAAGGAGTGTCTGGTGTGTCTCTCAGCCATCCTGTCCTGCTCTGAGCTGTGGGCACAAAACCCTCTGCTCACGGGGATGGCCCACTCATTGGCTGGAGCTGGTTACTCTAACCTACTGCACTAGCACACACGTGCCTTGTATTCTCATGAAAAATTCATCTGGCTTCTCTTGATCCCCAGCCATGGAAGATTTCCTTCTGCTGATTCTTTGGGGCTGATAGCAACAGTGAGTCTCTAATTTTTTAGCCAGAGTCATCTTTCTGGAATTTCTTTTCTTTTCTTTCTTTTTTTAAGATTTTATTTATTTATTTGACAGAGAGAGAGAGATCACAAGTAGGCAGAGAGGCAGGCAGGGCGGGGGGGCGGGGGAGAAGGCTCCCCACTGAGCAGAGAGCCTGATGCAGGGCTCAATCTCAGATCCCTGAGATCATGACCTAAGCTCAAGGCAGAGACTTAACCCACTGAGCCACCCAGGTGCCCCTGGAATTTATTTTCTTAATGCTTCTTTATTGTGCATGAATCTTCGGCCTACTGAGGAGTTTGAAAAACTGTGATTTTTGTAGCCTGTCCAGCTGGCTGTCATTGTTGGGTGCTCGAGATGGTCTTCTAAAAGATTCTATGTCTTACACAGAAGCAAGTTCTTCCATATTTGTGTTAACTTTATCCCACATGTACTGACATGTAGAACTTATTTTCTGCAGTTCTTTGGGATTGAGTTTTAAAATCTCTCCCTAGGGGCACCTGGGTGGCCCAGTGGGTTAAAGCCTCTGCCTCCAGCTCAGGTCATGATCTCAGGGGATCAAGCCCCACATCGGGCTCTCTCTTCAGCGGGGAGTCTGCTTCCCCCCCGCCCCCGCCTGCCTCTCTGCCTACTTGTGATCTCTCTCTTTCTCTGTCAAATAAATAAATAAAAACTTATAAAAATAAAATCTCTCTCTAAATTATTTTTTATTGTTGATTTAACAATTTAATTGTATTTTAGTAGGAGGATACTTCCTACATGATACTGATTTTCCTTTTGAAATCTGTTGAGATTTCCTCTGTGATCTTGTACATCTTTAGTATTTTTAAGGATCTCTTACATACTTAAAAGAATATTGAGTCTATTTCTGGAGTGCAGAATTTTCTCTCTCTATTTCTTCCTAATTACCGATATCCTTCTGGGCTAGATTTATTTTTCTACTTTTTATATTCCTCACTATATTACTTATTTTCAACCAATGAAATGAGTTAGCTAATTTTCATATTTACCTGTTTTTATTTCATTTATGCCTCCCTCTTCTGTGTCATAATTTCATATTCTGATTTAGTAGATATTATTTCATGGTTATCCTATTTCAAACTCTTGGTGATATTTTTATTTCACACAATGATTTCATCTGGAGCAACTGCCAGCTACACTATTGATTTTGTT
>CM052798.1:121642949-121667907 GCA_028533885.1 Nasua narica | reverse complement strand
GACTGGTACATTAGACTTTTCAAAGTAAAATGTCCATAGAAAAATAATTTTAACCTAGCATTCTCTAGTCAGTTTAATCAAGTCTAGGAAGAGCACAAAGACCATTTTCAATATGGAAGGACTCTTTAGAAACTTTAGGTGCCAAGCATCATTTTCATAAGTTACTTGAGGACGTAATCCAGCAAGATAGTAGTAGAAAACAAGAAAAACAAATGGGATAGAAAGAATTGGGAACTATCCCAGTAGTTAGTGAGGCAAAGAAGGGAAATCTTTGCACAATAATTGAAAAACAAGCCAGGAAAACAAGTAAGTAGACTCTACTTTGTGGAAAAGTGTGTGGAAAAGTGTGTTTGACTATGAAGCAAAATAAGATATGTCAAGATTTTGAGAAAATGAGGAAATCTAAGAAATAACATAATAAAAGGAAGTTGAGAAAAGGGAGAATTTTGAATTGGAAAATTAAAAACAGTAATAATTTAGGTGTTATTTAAGTTAGAAAAATAATACTAAAGAATTAAAATCAGAGATAGTTAAAAACAGTTTATGTTATTTATTTTTTTACTGAGGAAAGATTAAAGGTTTTATTTTTTTAAGTTTTTATTTAAATTCCAGTTACTTTACACACAGTATAATAATATTAGTTTCAGGCGTATAATATAGTGGTTCAACACTTCCATACAATACCTGGTACTCACCACAACAAGTGCCCTCCTTAATTCCCATCACCTATTTCACCCATCCCCCACCCACCTCCTCTCTGGTGACCATCAGTTTGTTCTCTATAGTTAAGATTCTGAAATTCCATGCTCATGGATAAGAAAAAAAACATTTAAAAAACATCTATACAACCCAAAACAATCTACACATTTAACGCAATCCTAACCAAATACCAGCAACATTTTTTTCACAGAACTAGAGCAAACAATCCTAAAATTTGTATGGAACCACAAAAGACCCCGAATAGCCAAAACAATCCTGAAAGGGAAAAGGAAGGCCGGAGGCATCACAATTCTGGACTTCAAGTTACATTACAGAGCTATGGTTGTTAAGACAGTTCGGTGCTAGCACAAAGACAGATCCATAGATCAACTGAAGAGAACAGAAAACCTAGAAATGGACCCACAGCTATACGGTCAACTAATATTTGACAAAACAGGAAAGAATATCTGATGGAAAAAGGACAGTCGCTTCAATGGATGATATTGGGAAAAGTAACATGCAGAAGAATAAAACTGGACCACTTTCTTATACCCTACACAAAAAGAAATTCAAAAATGGATGAAAATCCTGGAGGACAAAGGCAACAACCTCTTTGACCTTGGCCAGAGCAACTTCTTTTTTTTTTTTAAGATTTTTTTTTTTATTTACTTATTTGAGAGACAGAGAAAGTGAGAGAGAGTATGAGAGGAGAGAAGGTTAGAGGAAGAAGCAGACTCCCTGTGAAGCTGGGAGCCCGATGTGGGACTCGATCCTGGAACTCAAGGATCATGACCTGAGCCGAAGGCAGTTGCTCAACCAACTGAGCAACCCAGGCGCCCTGCCAGAGCAACTTCTTACTAGATGTGTTCCTGGAGGCAAGGGAAACAAAATAAAAAATGAACTATTGGGATTTCATCAAGATAAAAAGCTTCTGCACAGTGAAGGAAATAATAAAACTTGAGGGTGGCCTATAGAATGGGAGAAGATATTTGCAGAAGACATATCTGATGAAGGGTTAGTATACAAAATCTATAAAGAACTTATCAAACTCAACACCCAAAAAGCAAGTAATCCAGTTAAGAAATGGGCAGAAGACATGAATAGACATTTTTTCCAAAGAAAACATCAGATAGATGGCTAATAGACACATGAAAAGATACTCAACATCACTCATTACAAATACAAATAAAGTACAAATACAAATAAAAACCATGATGAGATACCACCCCACACCTGTCGGAATGGCTAAAATGAACAACATAGGAAACAACAGATCTTGGTGAGGATGTAGAGAAAGGGGAAGCCTCTTACACTGTTGGTGGGAATGTAAACTGGTGCAGCCACTCTGGAAAACAGTATGGAGGTGCCTCCAAAAGTTAAAAATAGAACTACTCTATGATCCAACAATTGTACTACTAGCTATTTATTCAAAAGTTACAAAAGATACAGATTCAAAGGGGTACATGCACTCCAATGTTTCCAGCAGCATTATGAACAACAGCCAAACTATGGAAAGAGCCCAAGTGTCCATCAACTGATGAATGGATAAAGAAGATGTGATACACACACACACACACACCTCTCTATATATATGTAATGGAATATTACCCAGTCATCAAAAAGAATGAAATCTTGCCATTTGCAACGATATGGATGGAGCTAGTGTGTATTATGCTGAGCGAAATAAGTCAGTCAGAGAAAGACAAACACCATGTGATTTCACTCATATGTGGAATTTAGGAAACCAAACAGATGAACATATGGGAAAGGAGAGAAAAAAAGAGAGACAGAGGAAAATAAGCCATAAGAGATTCTTAACAATAGAGAACAAACTGAGGGCTGCTGGAGGTAGGTGGGTGGGAGATGGGCTAAATGGGTGATGGGGATTAAGGAGGGCACTTGTGATGAGCACTGGGTGTTGTAGGTAAGTGATGAATCACTAAATTCTATTTCTGAAACCCAAATTGCACTGTATGTTAACTGTATGTTAACTAACGGGAATT
Organism: Nasua narica; assembly: GCA_028533885.1. Classification (NCBI taxonomy): domain Eukaryota; kingdom Metazoa; phylum Chordata; class Mammalia; order Carnivora; family Procyonidae; genus Nasua; species Nasua narica. Next base: position 121,665,205 of record CM052798.1, on the reverse strand, counting down.
TAAATACAAATTTGGAAAAAAGAAAAAGACTGAAAAAGCTTAAAAAGTAGGATTGAAGAGACATTTGTACAGAAAGTATTACTATTGTTCACTATGAGGCCTTTAGTATTAGTTTTTCTACACACACGTTTTACTTCATTGTATGAAGTAAACAAAGAATAAAAGGAAACATTTCAGGGTTGGTGGTATTTTTAAAACACCCTAACAGGTGTGTGGTGGTATCTCACTGTGGTTTTATTTATTTATATTTTAAAGATTTATTTATTTATTTTGAGAGAGAGCCCACATGCAAGCAGGGGGAGGGGCAGAGGGAAAGAATTTCAAACAGGCTCCATGCTGAGCAGGGCGCCTGACACAGGGCTTGATCTCATGACCCTGATATCATGACCTGAGCTGAAATCAAGAGTCAGATGCTTAAATGACTATGCCACCCAGGCACCCTCTCATACTTCTTGGTGAAATGTCCATTATTATTATTTTTTGCATACTTTTTCTTTTTTTGCTTTTATTATTTTTTTTTATTATGTTAGTCACCATGCAGTCCTTCATTTGTTTTTAATGCAGTGTTCCATGATTCATTATTTGTGTATAGCACCCAGTGCTCATTGCAATATGTACTTTTTAATTGGCTTGTTTGTTTTCTTATTCTGGATATGTGATTTGTTTTACTGTGTGTTCTTTTTTTTTATAGGTACTGCCTATTCTTTCTCCTCCTGTATACTCCAGTAGAGTATAGAAATAGAAATTAGAATATTATTTAAAAATAAAGTTAAATTGAACCCGTTTGGGGTTGATCGATTTGAGCACCTAATTCTTAGCCACTCATGCAGACACCTATCGACTGAGGGAAAGTACTCATTTAGAAAACAGACTGTGGTCCTCCTGGTTTTTACCTAACTCTTGGTCTAGGGCAGAATGTCTTATACTTGAGGATTCTCCAGGTTTCTCAGTGAGGAAACCCACAGCAGAGATGAAAGTTCTTCTCTAGTAGATCTTGGGTTTAGCTGGCATCAGATAACCAAGTCTGTGGTTGCCAGTCCTGGGGAGCCCCTCCCTGGAAGAGCAGGGTCAGGTCTGAACCTGTGATCAGACTGATTAGGAGATAATAACTGTAATGGCCCCACCTGCCTAACTTGGCAGGAAATTCATGTTCTTGATTCTCTGCTCATTAATATCAGACAGTTCCCAGATTAGGCTCCTAATGGGCTACGTGCAGGTTTGTGGGTCAAGGCACAGTTGGCCAGTTTGTCTATAATTCCTCATCAAACCTTCCCGTTCTTGTTTATTTGACATGGGAACTTGGGAATATTTCTTACCTCTCAGAAGTAAGTACCTGGTGTGGATAATTCTCAGATGTAATTAGAGTCACCTAATGTTTCACAAATATCATCCTAGGCATATTCAAGTTTAAAACATGGTACAATTTCAATTATTATCAAAAACATTCCACACATCTGAGAGTAAATATTTCCTATGGACCTTCCAGCGCCCTCTTCTGGACACCTGAGTTAACCTGACCAGACCTCAACCCGGAATCCTCTGCCTCCCCTCCCTTCCACTCCCCAACCCTGGCACCAACCAAAAATAGCCCTGTTCTTAACAAACCTTATGTTCCCAGTCAAGACACAGCACATACACAGGCAAGTTAGTTTCAGCATTTAAACAAAGATGCTGGAGTCCTATGGGATTTTTAACAAAACAGTTAACAGAAAAGTTTTGGATGTGTGCTGTGACAAGTTCAATAACTGCTGGGAGAACATACAGGAAATGAACTTTCAAATTGGTTTTATACTGTAAAATCCATAAGAAGTGGTTTTTGAAAATTGAGCATTTGCCTTAGGTTTGTTAGTTGTTTCACTGAGTTCAAAGCCATGGCTTTAAAAGCCCCCAGAATTTCACTGTTGAAAGTAAAAGGACTGGAAAATAGAAAAACACTTAAGATATTTTGAAAAAGAAGATTTGGGGTCACATTTGACCTCTACCAGTTACTATCTATGTGGCTTAGTCTCTCTGAAATTTAGTATTTTCATCTATAAAAAGAGAATAATCCTTCCTCATCTAAGATACAATATTTGATAGCACTTGGTAATAACAGCAAAGAAAATTCTGGTTATTGCCCAGATGGAAGATTTCTGTTACTAGTAAAGGGCTGTCTTTTTTTTTTTTTTTTTTTTTTAACGTTAAGAGTTAAAGGAACATATTTCATTCTAAAAACTCCTTGGGATAAATTGGGCTCTGAGTGAGCTGTGATAGCTTGTGACTGGTTAGCCGGTCTTGAAGTTGGCACTTCCCTGTGTCTGCCGTCTCCAGTTTAATCTCCTTACTCTGATGGAGACACAGACTGAAGGAGGCAGAGGTCCAGCTTTTGCTCTCTTTCAGTGCTACGTCCACACCGCGGAGGAAATGAAGACAGAATCGCCAAGTCGCCTGCTCCCTTCAGGACACTGTGGAATCGAACTGTTTCTTATTCTAGGTGTCAGCTGTTGGAGACGCAGGGTTTAATGCTGTGTCTCCACTTGACCTCATCACAGCTGAATCTGGCTACGCTTCAGAACCACATAATAAAACACAATGGTCAAAACCCATTTGACGACTATCTTGGTTTCTAGAAAACCTGTGTCTTTTGTTGAATCAACATTTTAAACACCAATACGTTTTAGAACATTAGCTACAATATGAGCAAAGAAACAAAGTTAGTTTATGCAATTATTAAATTAAATTCAATTCTTTTTTTTTTTTTTTTGCAGTGAATGTGTGCTAGCACACTGGTCCAACTTTTGGAATTTAAACTCTGGAATTTAAATTCCAACTTTTGGAATTTAAACTTGAAACTTGAATTTAAACTTGAATATCACATAAGAGTATTTTTCCATTTATGAAGTATTTTCATACACACTATTATCATTTGATTCTTTGAGGAAAAATGGGAAATGACTGCTCTATTTTAGAAATGTGGAATTAAGAATAGGTAGGACTTCCTTAAGCCCTTATAGCCACTAGTGATAGACTGGGACTAGAAAGAAAAAAAATCTGCCAATCTTCCCTCAAACTTCATTGCTTCTGGGGCTTGGGGAAGAATAATGAAAGGTTCGGGGCACCTGGGTGGCTCAGTGGGTTAAGGCTCTGCCTTCGGCTCAGGTCATGATCTCAGGGTCCTGCGATCAAGCCCCGCAACTGGCTCTCTGCTCAGCGGGGAGCCTGCTTCCCCCCTCTCCCTCTGCCTGCCTCTCTGCCTACTTGTGATCTCTCTCTCTCTGTCAAATAAATAAATAAAATCTTGAAAAAAAAAGAATAATGAAAGTTTCTCAAAAAAGGCACATGACGACCTACTCATGGATGGGAGGCGAATTCTTGTGCTGGGAAAGGTGACCAGGACCCCCACTTCCCCTTGGCTCTTTAGGTCACGGTGGCAGCCTGAAGACACAGCAGCTGAGGTCAGTTCATCAAGGAGGATTACCGTTGCTTTCCCCACTTACCGTGGGGAAGCAACACAACGTAAGATTCAAAGCATGAACTTGAATGTCACAGTGTCCCTGTCCTACCTCTACTGCCTAGTAGTGTGTATGCTCTGAGGAAAGTCACCTAATCTTTCGAAGTATGTGTTTCTGTAAAATGCTGAGAAGATTAAATGAGATAATGATGTTAATAAAACCTGGCACAGGGTCTGCCATAGAGATTTTGAAGAACATGGAAGATGGGATGCAAGGAATCGGCAACATCCTGCATGCGTGGCCGATGGCTGGGGTTTGCAAAGTTGCATCCCCTTGCCTGAATACAATCCACAGATGAGTTTTGTTTGGCTGATGGAGAGATGGCCCACCCAGTACCTAGGATGTCACACAACTTTTCTGAGGCAAACAAAATAGGGCCACGAATGCCCTATGATTGAAAGGTGATGTGCATTTGAATTTTTTTCTTTCAATTTAGTTAGTTTGGGGCTTTGTTCCTTCGTCTTCTCACAAGTTTAGAGGTAGGGTGGACAGCTCCTAATCCTGTCACCTTAGCATAAGTAAAAGTATGAGGGAGGTAGAGAATAAGAGCAACTGTCTGCCAGAGGGAAGAGACTGGGGGCATTTGTGCCAAATTGGTTATTTCTTCACTTCTTTCAGTTGGCATTCTTTCTTGGAAGTCTTTATCTCTTTGTACTGGAAGACCACTGCTGCGGCCGTACATAAATATAGCTGAGGGTGACAAAAGATTTTGTTGTAAACATTTTTTCATGATTTTTTTTTCCAAAATGAATTCAAGAAAAAAGACTGTGGCTTGGCTGGGGATGAGAATGGAGGGACAGAAAGAACACATATATAAACAGAACATATCATTTTTCCATGTGATGATGGCTGACACTTATGTTCCTACAAAGAACTGTTTGTATCACTCAGGAGTCCTTTCCGCTCGTGAATCATGGCTCAATAGTTCAGAAATTAAATTGCTTCATCGTGGACCAGCCTATAGAAGTCAATCACCTCATGCTGCAGACAAGTTATAACCTTTTAGAGTCTCTCTCCCGAGTATAGGTAGCAGCGGTATTGCCATGCTCACCCGGGCCTTTCTCGAACTTCCAGGAATGGAGCAACGGATGCTGAATTTTCTATGAAGAGTATAGTCTGTGTTACCATACAAGACATATCTTTTGGGGGCCTCAGAAAAGGGTAGGTCAACATTCCTCCCATCCTGCCTTAATACTGGCAGAAAGAAGGCACATGGCGAAAGAGAGATGGCACCTGGTGAGGCAGATGTGGAAAGAACTCCTTTTCATTACAGTACTATTGACTCCATTGGAACCAGACCTCTTATCACCATGGCTTAGAAAAAGGAGGTGGATCCTAGACCCACGAATGAAGAGAAGATAAGGTCTGCTCCTTGCTGATCCCATATTTGGATCAGTAGCCTCGCAGGATTACTTCTAAGGATACCACTCTATAGGGGGCGCAAGACACCACTAGGGATGTTACACGGTGGAGAAAATTTCATACCTGGAATTCCTTTCAGAGAGAAAATTGTTAACTGTTGAGAAGAATACTTTGAGAGGTGCTTGGCCAGAGGAGGGGGGAGTGTGGGTTGAGATAAGATTCCAAAAGGAAATAAATGCCCAAGGAACAAGATAGGGTTGCTAAACCGCCTTCTAAGAGGAAAGGTTCTGCTTTAGCCAAGCCTGTGTTTTGCCGAGTGGAGTATGCAAGTTTGCAGCCAGAACAGAATTGTGAGGACATTAGAGACGCTCCCTATGTCACCAGGGATCCTCCTTCTTGGCCCTCTCCCCTGAAGTACTCACCCAGACTCTTTCCACTTAAATGCCAGAAGCACCTTGGCCACATGACCACCTGCAGGCAGATGAATCTTGGTTGGCCTTGGCTGCCTTTATCTGGAGCAGCACCTGACCGGAGGCAGCCTGGAAGGGAAGAAGGGCAGGCAGGCCCTGGCTCTGTGCTGTAGAAAAAACGAAGGAAGGGGAGTTAGGGAAATGTGAACTGGGTCTGCTGGCTCCTTCTGTTACCTTCATAGAGTTGCGAATGGCTCAAAATTCAAGTTACTGAAGGATGAATTGCCAGAATTCGTATTCTAATTCCTCTATGGCCTCCGTGTAGGTATATACAGGAGAGACTCTCCTCTGACCCAGAGCTCATCCACTCACTGTGTGTGAGAAGGCCTGAGAGGGCCATGTCCTTATATGACTTTATGGCCATTTCTTCTCCTCCTTCCTTCTGGGGAAGAATTCTAGCATTCTCCCTCCTTTCAGAGCACAGGGTAGAGTAGCACAGGGCATGTCAGAGGAACTGTTTCCCTATTTACCAATACTACTGTTCATGCAATCCTTATGTCCATTTGGCCCAGAGGGGAGCTTGGGCAATTGTGTCGTCCTGTGCTCCAGTGCCTCCTTCCCTAACTGGCTCCTCAGAGCCCCTCGCTCTGTGCCCGGTGCTTCCCACACATGCAGAATCTAAGCCATGAGCACCAGGGTATCACCTTCAGGCCTCAAGACTGAGTGTAGAGAACAATACGTGTTTGTAAGAAGAGACCTATATGAGATTTTTGAAACCAAATCTAAATTATTGTAGAATATACCCTTTCTTATAACCAATGTCTTTTTTTTTATCCTTTGGCTAATTAAAAGACTTCCTGCAAAAAACAAAAGGGAAAAATAATCTTATTCTTGAAAAAAAAATTAACACGTATAACTTGGAAGTCAGCTCAGACCTACTCGTAGTTTAAGAAGACACTTAAAATTGACTTCAGATTGAACTAAAATAATTGCTACTTATATAGCTTTCTTTCAGACAACTAATCCAATCTTACAATAATGTGGCGTAGTGTTCCCATCAACTTCCTGCTGGAGATACATATAATTCAGAACACCACATTATAAGAAACTGAAGATCTGAGGTACATACAGAGGAGAATGATGAGAATGATTTAAGGGATAGGAAGTCATGTTATATAAAGAAGGTTTAGGAATTACCTTCTTCTTGGAAAAAGTAACAAGTACTTAAAAGGGAAATGCTAGTTATCTTAAAATATTTGGAAGACAACTAGGTTCATTTTGTCCATATCAGGAAAGCATAATTATATCTAATGAATAGGAAGTTATAGAAAAGTGAGTTTGAGTCAGTATAAGGAAGACCATTCCAGCAATTGATATCCCCTAGAAATGCAGTGTCAAAGAAAGGAGTGAGTTTCCCTACCCTAAAGTCATTCAACATTCAATCAACAAATATATATATATATATATAAATATATATATTAATAATGAAGGTGGGCTCATTCATTTCTATTCTTTTTTGAAAGATTTTATTTATTTGACAGAGAGAGAGAGAGAGAATACAAGCAGGGGGAGTGGGAGTGGGAGAAGCAGGCTTCCCGCTGAGCAGAGAGCCCAATGTGGGGCTTGATCTCATGCCCCTGGGATCATGACCTGAGCCAAAGGCAGATGCTTAATGACTGAGCCACCCAGACAAATCAGCAAATATTTTTTGTGACTAAGTTCGATGAGCCATTTTAACACTGTGATATAGTCATGAATAAACTCCAGAAAAGGCTTGCTAGGCATATATCTGGTATGTGATAGAAGATCTTATCTGAAGAGGAAAGCTAAATTGTGTTATTTTTGGTGATTTTTTTTCCTACTCATTCATTTGAAGAAAACACGCGTATTTATCAGTTACCATTAAAATTCGTCCTTTCTGGACAATAATTATCGTCTCTTATTTCCCCCCAGTGCTAATGAATTTCTGTTCATTGAATAAAAATAGGTACTAGGGACTCCTGGGTGGCTCAATTCATTAAGCGCCTGACCATCGGTTTTGGCTCAGGTCATGATCTGAGAATCCTGGGATTGAGTCCGGAGCCAGGCTCCGTGCTAAGTGGGGAGTCAGCTTGAAGGCTCTCTCCCTCTGGCCCTCGCCTCACTCGTGCTCTCTCTCTCAAATAAATAAATAAATCTTAAAAAAAAAAAAAAAGTAGCTGCTCCGTTACGTCTGAATTGTGGTTTTAGCAAACCCAGGAGGAAGACAGCAATGATCATGAGTTTTCTATCATGGTAGCCCAAGAGGATGCCCTTCCGACTGTTCCAGTCAATCAATATGTTTTTAATCTAACCTTTCTCTTCCAACACATTAGCTTTCACCCTAAACCTTGTACATTGTTACATCTGATGACATGCCTTCCATATCCTCATTCAAATCCCTGGTAGAATCCTTAGAATAAGAGTAGAGTGTTCCCATCAGCTTTCCATTAAACTGCTAATCAGGGGTGCCTGGGTGGCTCAGTGGGTTAAAGCCTCTGTCTTCAGCTCAGGTCATGATCTCAGAGTCCTGGGATGGAGCCCCACATTGGGCTCTCTGCTCAGCAGGAAGCCTGCTTCCCCCCCACCCCCGCCTGCCTGTCTGCCTACCTATGATCTCTCTCTCTGTCGAATAAATAAATCTTAAAAAAAAATAAACTGCTAATCAATGTTACTGTGCAATTGGGAATCCAACTTGCTACCTGTAGTACTACATATGTAATTAAAAAATCTCTTATTAACAAAGATATCATGAAAGATCTTGGGAAATGCCATAAATACCAAGGCACTGTGTTTTAGCACATTTTGTTCTTTCATTAAAAAAAAGTATGCTTTGTTATCAAAATGCCTTGATCTTCTGGAGATCACCATTTCATTCTGCATGTGCACAAGCTATATTCAAGAATTTAGCAATTTTCCACAATCTGAATATATCTTTCTAAATTTTTTAATTAGAACATCTAGAGTCTTTGGTCACCCAAACTTTCTCCTTTAGTGTCTCTAGGTGTGAAATTATTTTCCGGAATACTTTTTTCCTGAATATTTTTTGATCTGTTCATGTCCTTTTATTAAAAATTTCTATTAAGAATATACTTTAAAGTTTCTTCCAAGCTGAATTTAACAGAAGACCTATATTTTAACTATGGTATAAGATGTTGCTTGAATTTAATTGATTCTAGGAAATAAAGAATACTCATAAAAAGAACAAATAAAATGGTGATAAATCCCCTAAGCATATGAAAAACTTTACAAAATCAGTAAAAGATAGAGAACGACCCTATGCCACTGTTTTCTTTCCGTCAGTCCCATGGAAGTTTTATCAGTCATGGAATACATTTTCACTTTAAAACTAGGCTTCCAATGCCAAATATATTGTTAATTAAAAGAAGAGATGAGAAAAATTGGGACCATTCATCTGGTATCAGCAGTTTGGATTTTAAAAACTTCCAGAAGGTATTAAAATTCAGTTTCCTAAACCTTACAAGAACTATCCAGCTTTTATGTTTATTGTCTTTTGACCCCCATAAATTAAAATATCAGCTTTCTAAGGGGATGACACTTTGTCTGTCTTGTCATGTACACCCAGGGTCTATATACAGAATAGGGGACAAATAAAATACATTTCTTTTTTTTTTTTTAAGATTGTATTTATTTATTTGACAGAGAGAGACACAGTGAGAGAGGGAACACAAGCAACAAAAGCGGGGAAGGCGGGGGTGGGGGGGAGGTGAGTGGGAGAGGGAGACGCAGGCTTCCTGCTGAGCAAGGAGCCTGACGCGGGCTTGATCCCAGGATCCCAGAACCCTGGGATCTCGACCTGAGCCAAAGGCAGACCCTTAACCTTAACCATCCAGGCACCCCAGTACATTTTGATTAACTGATTCATAGTTATATTCTCTGGGTATTTGAAAAATTAAGACCACGCGGTTGTTGCAACCTATGGAAAATGTGACTCCCTCTTTAGCCCACAATTTTCTCTTCTTAGCCAGAATTAAGCTTCAAGTACCAGTTCTTCTTATTACGCTTAAAATATTTTGAGAGAGAACTTTATTATCCAAGCAATTCATAGAAAGAAAATATGAAAGTATTTGCCCTGATCTCATTCTGCCTCAAACTCTGTGGGAGAAATAGGCCAGGAGCTCCTGTGGGCCAGGAGCGCTTTATGGGAGATCTTCACTCAGAACCGTTCTTCCCCTCAGCCTGGGGTTCGTGGTGAGCCTCAGTGCCCGAAGATGGCAAATCAGGAGGGAGGCAAGGCAAGTGGATTATTTTGCCAGCTCTTGAACAAGTAAGAAGTATCCTCTTAGAAAAAGTGATGCTCCACCCAATTACTGAGAGGTTGGATTTAAGCGGATCAGAGGGGAAGGGAATGGGCTTTGGGGTCTGATAGACCTGAGTTCAAATCTTCATTCTACCTTTTATGGACTGTGTGCCCCAAATCTCTGATCCTTGGCTTCTCTTCTTTACATTTTTCAACAAGGACTGAATAGGACTGTGTATGCAAGACCTCCAGTACAGTACTTTGCCCACAATAAGCTTTCAAAATGGATTCTATTGTTATTGTAACATCCAGTCAGAAAATACAGTCAGTGCTGTCCGGATAACCCAACATTTCCTGATCATTATCTCTGCTGTTCTCCAGAAGCATAAAGGATGCATTTGGGGATATATCAGTGAACGAAGCAGACAAAAAAGAAAATCACTGTTCTGTATGGAACTTAAATGAAGCATTGGAAAGCATAAGAAAACATTCTTAGTTTTTTCACAAATCACAGGTTTTTTTTTCCCCTTTTTCACCATACTGTCCATTTTCCTAGTTCCAAGCACTGTCTGCTTTCCATTCCTTCAATAGCCTTCCAACAGGTGTCCTTTCATCCTGCCTCCAACTCTGGCCCACATAGAAGCCTGAGTGAATTCATGAAAATCCTAAACTGACCAAATCACTCCTCCCTTTAAATCCCTCAATAGCTTCCAATTGCCCTAGGATACCACCTAATCCCCTTAAAACCACACCTTGTTATTTAAAAAAAAAAAAAAAAAAAGATTTAGTTGTTTATCTGAGAGGGAGGGAGAGAGAGAGAGAGAGAGAGAGAGAGAGCTGTGGGTACCAGAGCACCTGCAGTGGGGAGGGGCAGAGGGAAAGGGGGAGGGAGAGAGAGGGAGAGAATCTCAAGCAGACTCCCTACTGAGCATGGAACCCACTTGGGGCTCAATCTCACTCAACGACCCTGAAATCATAACCTGAGCTGAAATCAAGAGTTGGATGCTTAACTGACGGAGCCACCCAGTTGCCCCACACCTTGTTACATGATCCCTTCTTTGCTAGTCTGGAAGAGCTGCTCTACCTGTTCCTGTCGTCCTGAACCTCCTCCAGCTCCCCTCAGAGGCCTTGCTCTCTTCCTCACACGAGAGCATTTGTCCTTGTCATTCTCTTTACCTCAAGTCCGCCTCTTGGCTTTCTTTTGTTCTTGCTATTCTTGCTATTCACCCTTCAGGTACTGCTTAAAAGTTATTTTCTCAGGGAAACCTTTTCTGAATAACCCCATGGATTGGTTCAGTGCCTCTGTATTGAGCTTCCCTAGTGCCCACTTCAGATCTCTCCTTGCATTTACCACAGATTCCTGCGAATGTTTGTTTGCTTGTCTGCTCCATGCTGCCTTAGAAGAGCTGTATCCCAGGGTCCTTGATTGCCTTGTTCTTGATTGTATGCTAGGATTTGGCACCTGAGGAGTCCAGAGTAGACACGCAAATATTTATTTGTTACACAAATGAATGAATAAAAATATAAATAAGTGAACGGAATGGATTTTGGAGAGGGGCAGCAACCCAGATACTAACTGAGACCATACGAAGGATAGCAGGTGGGAAACGTTACGGCCATAGAAAGAAGAGATTTGATAAGATGAGAAATGCTTCCCCCCCCTCTTTTATCCAATATATTTAGCACAATCATAGGGAGAGAAAAAGGGATGATTTAGTTGCATAATGCATTTTCTATTTTTATTTTGTAAAATTCCTAAAATGTAAGTGATAGATTAATTTCATCTGCTTTTTGGAAGAGGTGAGATGTTCTCTTAACTTTGAACATACTCTCAGAAATACTTAATTTTCTGATTCTTGAATTTTGGGTATCTCCAAAAGAATGCTGCCTCTGATGGACTAAATTCTGTTCCCTCCACCCCAGCATTTATATACTAAAATCCTTACCCCCCAGCAAACCTCAGAATGTGACTCCATTTAGAGATAGGGCCTTTGAGGATGCAGTTAAAGTTAAATGAAGTCGTATGGATGAGCCCTGATCGAATAGACTGGTATCCTTATAAGAGGAAGTGACACCAAAATGCTTACATACAGAGAGATGGTCACATGAAGACCCAGTGGGAAGACTATGTCTGCAAGCTAGGATAGAGTCCTTAGGAGAAACCAAACTGCCAACATCTTCATCTTGGACGTCTAGCTTCCAGAACCATGACAAAATAAATTTCTGTTGTTTAAGCCACTCATTCTGATATTTTGTTGTGGAAGCCCATAGGAAACTAATACATTACCCTCTTAATTTATAGGTTTGAGGGAAAACCTGCTCCATAAGTTAGAATTCTCCACCTTGACTATGGGATTGGAGCATCACACCATTCTTGTCATGAGATATCTGGCCTGATAAAAATATTTGCAGTGTTAGTTCTAAGAAGGTGTAGAAAAACTCACTCTGAGAGGGATGAAATACACTGAGTGTATGTTTATCTTTCCACAGAGACAACTGCCAGAATTGGTTATTCTGTTCCTGTTATAACATGGGCCCAAAGATCTTGGCATCTGCAAAGTTTCCTAAGAACTTTCCAAATCCCTCAGGCTTAAAAGCTCAGAATAATTTTGACTTTTTTTTTTACCACCTACATATAATCAAGACTAATTCTTGTTGATTCTTATTCCAAAATGCTTCTTTCATACATCCCATTGTCTTTCTTTGCATAGTCATCAGGAAAACCCAAACTCTCTTGACCATACAGATAAGGCACTGCCAAACCCTCCTATCTGGTCTTTCTTTCTCTAATATTTCCCTTCTACTCTGTAACTGCCAACAAGCTGATATTCATAAAATGCTGTCTTATCAGTGCCTGCTGAGGAACTTCAGTGTCTCCTCAGTGTTAGAAATTAAAGTATAAACTCTTGTACCTGGAATTAAAAGAAGTCCCCATATGGACCCATCGTACTAAGGCATTTTTCATTTCCAGGATTCTATAAAAGAGCACACTACAGGTCAGCTGGCCAGTTTCCTCACTGTTTCTGGAAGCTGATGCTTATTTCCAACTCCACACCGTTCCTTCATGCTCTTCACTCTTCCTGTAAAATTGCCCCTACTCCCTGCCTCCTCTCCTCTCTACCTGACAAGACCCTGCTTACCAGTTATGGCCTATCTGGTTTCCATCTCCAGGAAGCTTTCCTGATCATTGCATTCATGTCTCTCTCAGATCAATTCCCATAGATTATAGAATTTGAATTGCTCATTTAAGCTCTTGGCATTTTAAATTTTCTTTTTTTTTAAGGTTTTTATTTCAATTCTGGTTAGTTAACAGTGTTATATTAGTATCGGGTGAACAATATAGTGATTTGACACTTGCGTACAACATCTGGTACACATCACAACAAGTGCACTGCTGGATCCCCATCACCTATTTAACCCATCCCCCCCCCACACACACAGCCTACCAGTTCTCAGCATTTTAGTCCAAAATTTATAGTCACCATAATTGCAAATATTTAATTTGCTCTAAGTGCCTGAGTAAAATAAGCTTCAATATAACATCCCCAATAGACTTTCTATCAGAAGGCCAGTCTTCAAATACATTTCAAACCCAAACACAGTATTTTGCAGCATAACCCAAATATTCTCTACCTCGAGGCCCTTTCTAAAATAAGTTTTTAGTCTCTAAAGCGTTTTAAGCAACTATGATCACTAACACTTGGTTGCTATCAAAAACTTCTTGAATTCTGAGAATGTTGTCAATTCCCTTCTTTGAGTCAAACACTTGGAGAGCGCAAAACTTTGAGAATACAGGCAAGGCCTTTTCAAACATCTGAGAATATAGGCCATTTTTGTAATAACAGTCATCTATGCAGAGAGATCATCGTTGCCTGGTGGTTCTCAACTGTAGCTTCACAACAGAATCAATTGGAGAACTTTTCAAAACCCAGTTATATCAGACCAATATGAATCTCTGAGGGGTGGGACTCAGGCAGCAGTATTAGAGGTGCCCAGGTGATTCTAGTGAGACCCACTGCTGTAGCCCATGTGTGGAATGGATAGCCAGCACTAGCTTGGACTTCTGCACCCAGAAAGGGATATTTAATGTCATGATAACTAAGAATGTCTTGGTTGTCTTTATTTTTGCCCAGTGGGGGACCCGTTTTCAAATCAGACACTATCCACCTACTCAAAGGGAAGATATCCATCCTTACAATCAGATAATAGAGTTGTGTGGCCACATAAAAAAAAAGTAACTCTTTGGGGGTTTTTAATACAGATATTTTATATAGCATTTTAGAGAAAGGAATCATTCTCAACTCTGGTTGAAACTTCATGAGCAACTGCATGCATAGTACTTGTTAGTTTCCTATAAATAAGAATAAAGGTACTTATGTTTGGTGCCCTCTCTAAGTCTCCAGACAAAGTGAGGTCCCCTGTCATTTCTGTTTGCCTTTCATTCATTGCATTTATTGCTAGAGTTTGCATTGGTCTGTATGACTTTTTATTCCTGCCTTACTCCCTAATATACTGTAAACTCTAAGGGTGCAAAGACTGTTTTCATTCATTATATCCTCACCTTGTCCATAGTATAGATTCAAACATACTTGTTAAATGAGAGAGAGAAGAGGGTGGGGAGGGAGGAAGGAGGAAAGCTTTAAACTGTTTCACATTGCATGTCTCCTGGAAAAGTAGTCTATGGCTATCGGAATCCCCACTCATGAACGTTCTGCTCCATGAAGTTTCTAAAAATCAAGCAGGCACAATGAAAACTCCCAACACATTTGCTGAGCCAATGCAGTACCATCAGATGTCTGGGTCAGTATCCTTTGGAACATTTCCTTATTTTTTGCCTTTTAAGATATAATTGTATAAGCTATCAAAAGATTATAATGAGAATAAGACTTTTATCTTGTGGAACACTGAATTTGAAATACCTATCACAGTGTGGAGCTTTGGGTAAGTACTCAATACATACTTATTTAATCAATATTGAATGGAATGAAAGAATATATGAAAGAATGAAGGGGCCTCTCAACATAGACTAGTGTGAAAACTGGAGAGGGAACTGACAGATTTTAGACAAATTAAGAAGAATATTTAGACTGATCTAGAAATGAGAAAACTACATAGCTGCAACAAAGGTATGTAAGGTGTAGATGATTTCAACAACACTTTAAAAACAAATACATGCAGCATCTCTTCCCATCCTTCCAGCACCAATAAGGACACAAGATGTATGTCAGTGGAAGTCTTTGAAAACCAAGTTAGAACCGTAGGATGTGAAATTCCTAGGGGTTCTTCATTTGAATCCTTTGAAATCTAACCTGATTTGTTTTATTCTGGGATATTTTTCATGGTTATGACATCACAAGAGGACAGTTTCGACAAATCTCAGCGAATGACAGCAGACCACGGCCTTGGCATCTACATCAAGGATTTGAAGCCCACAGCTGCATTTTTCATCACTCTGTTCCACATCTTTTTTCACTTTATCCCTGTGATACATTGGTGATTCTTGTCACAACAATGAAGAAAATTTCGTTTGGCAACCTTTATAATCCTGCTCTAGCAAGGTTCAGGTTTCTGGATAGTTGCTACCCTTTCTGTGGTGTCAAAGAGAAAAGGATGATATGGATTGATTCATACTCTATGCTGGTGTTTGTTCTCTTGGTAATGCCAAAGGCAAAACCTGTAGTCTGAAGGCTCACCTGGTTTATCTGAGAACTTCTACAGCCACAATCAGATAACAACCAAGTTCTTTAGCTTGCTCATCAAGGCCTTCTGTCGGTGTATTCTATCACCTAACTCTTGTATTAGGGTTCTCCAAAGAAAAAGAACCAATAGGATGTGTGTATGGTTTATGCATGTATGTTTTTATTTCTATCTATCTATCTATCTATCTATCTATCTATCTATCATCCCAAAGGCCACCTGTTGGCAGAACTCCTTTTAGCTTGTGGGAGGTCAAAGTGTTCTATATAGGCCTTCAACCTATGAGGCCACCAACATCATCTACTTTACTCAAAGTCCAATTTAAATGTCAATCTCATCTAAAACAATACCTTCAGACACATCCAGAATAATATTTGACCAAATATCTGGGTACCATGTCCCAGCCATTACTGACACATAAAGTTAACCATCATGCTTTTTGTCTTAATTACGCAGATTTCCTTAACATCATCACTGCCATCCACTTGAATCACACTCATTCCCCAGTAACAACCCCTTTTTCACTTGCTAATTATGTCCTCCACACTCTAGTCTGATTCTCAAACTATGGTGAATCTCAGAATCACCAGAAGCAAAGAATCATGCGGAGGTAGCACAGGACCTGGATATCTGCATTTTGCCAAATTCTGTAGATGATTCTGATACACATCAAAGTTTGAGAATCGCGACTCTAGTCAAAAGTGTTCCCTGTCTTCAAGTGGTTTCCCTATATTCTCCTCATTTGTGAGATGTGGCTTCCAAGACCCCACCTGTATTAGTTTGCGAGGGCTGCCATAAAAAATTCCACAGGCTGGGTGGCTTAAACAGCAGAAATTCATTTTCTCATAGTTCCGGAGGCCAGAAGTCCAAGATTAACCCTGTCAGCAGGGCTGGTTTCTCCTGAGGCCTCTCTTCTTGGTTTGCAGGTGGCTGCCATCTTGCTGGGTGCTCACATAATCTCTCCTCCATGTGCGTGCACCCCTGAGTCTCTCTGTGTGCCAAGTTTCCTCTTCTTATAAGGATACCAGTCAGGTGGACTCAGGGTCCAACCTCATGGCTTCATTTTAACTTCCTTACCTTACTAAAGGCCCTCACTCCATATACAGTTATAGCCTGAGATACTCAGGGTTAGAGTTTCAACATATGAATTCTGGCGGGACCAAGTTTAGCCCATAACACCATTCCAATTCCAAAAGTAAATTTTCCTTTTGTGAATTCCGGTACTTTAGGTAATACTACACAATTTCAAATTTCTTGTTGCATGACCTTAAACTTGTTTTCCAAGTATGTTATATCTGCAGGCATTTATCTCTAACTTCTATACAATACAAAAACTTACATTTTTTGAGGGAGAGAGCCTTGTATAGAGCATAATCTAATATATGAAAAGATTCTCAATCCTGGATGTACTTTAGAATCACTTGGTTGAACTTTGAAAACAAATCCTTAGGCGCAGGCCTCACTTCCAGGGATTCTGACTTAATTATCAGGAGCGAACTTTGGCATCAGTACGTTTTAGAAGCTCTCTCGGTGATTCTAGTTTAATCACCAGGGTCGAGGAACACAGTTACAGTAGAAAGAGATGAGAGGGAAGGATCTCTGTCTGCTTTGTATCATGGTATACCCCAGGGCAGTGTCAGACTCCTGGTAAGTGGTCAGGAAATATTTGATTGAATGAATCTTTTCACTGTTTTTGAGCTGTATATACTCTGTGAAACTTCTTTCATTTCTCTAATCCTGTTCCCCATATTTATAAAATTCGTTTAACAGTTTGTTTTTTTATACTGATTGAGTGGTTTTGGAGAATAAATTATATGATAAATAAGTCATTTGGTACATAGTAGATGCTCATCAAACAGTAACTCCCTTCCCTTCAAAAGTCTGTGTTCTCACCCTATTTCTGATGCTGGAGGGATGCTGTGAGCACAGCAATGAAGGGTATGTGAGATGTTTATTGAATGGAATGAATGACATATGGATAAAACGATGGGGAGATTATTGAGTGATTTACACTAGACCTGAAAAGTGATGTCTCATTTTAATTGTTGGCTCTGTGGATTCCACCGCCGAACTTGGGTGCAGAGATAAAACAGTAAATGTTAATCACAGGATATGTTGCAATTATTTATTTAGAATGTTTCCGCCAGTATGTGCTGAATGAAAAAGAAGAGCAGTTTTAATTCAAGTTCATTCTCTCTCATTAAAATGAATGTGTCGTAATTAAGAAACTGGAATATGATCAGATGAATTCATCTGTTCCCGAAACTTACTTACATGTTTGATTTTCATTGAACCCCAGGGCCGTTGTGTGGTGCTAAGACTGAATGGGGCAAGGAAGAAATGCCGGGGATGGAGTGGGGGAGAAACACTTCCAGTGGTCCCTTCAGTTGTCTATGACATGTGTGTCCACATACAGGTGCTCAGGAACCATGTTCTTCCCCACATGATGAAATTAAACCTCGTCTAGGTGTTGGGAATTCGTGAGCTGGCAAAGGGCTGTTTCTACTTCGAACTTGTTGGCAGTGTCTCAGTTTCCACCGTTCTTCTCTCTAGATACTGATCATGGGAATTCTGACTTCTTTTTCTCCTTACTCCTTCACATTACTCAGAAAATACATGTAAAGGAAACAACGGAGTTTTTGCGAGTAACTCTTGTGTGTTTGTTTGAACATGTAAAATGTCCTAAGGAAAATGTTGTACACCAAAGGACTGGCTTCAAAAGAAACCTGAGCGTTCAGCAATGCCAGGAGGATGTGTGAAGACAGTAGCCATCCATGTGAGGCTGATTCCATTTGGGAATAACCAAGAAGTGGAAACAGAAAGTACAGCTAACAAAACACGCAGAGCTTATCTACTGACAGTCTCTCATAGAAGTCTGCTCCGGATGAAGAACGATACAGGAAAATCTGTATACAGTGCTGGTACATACATTAGATTTTATATAAAAAATTTTTTTAAAGATTTAATTTATTTATTTGTCAGAGAGCCAGAGCAAAAGCAGGGAGAGCAGCAGGCAGAGGGAGAAGCAGGTTCCCCACTGAGCAAGGAGCCTGAAGCAGTACTCAATACCAGAACTCTGAGTAGACACTTAACCAACTGAGCCACCCAGGCGTCCCCATACATTAGATTTTAAATTTTAGCCTGACTTTGGAATTTGTTTCAATGTGTTATAGTTAACTAAGAACTCTTCTCTGGGAGGAGAACTTTTTTCAAGATTATTTTTGTATTTTATTGAAAATTGCCACTATGTTGAAATTTTATTCTAATTCTCTGGAAAATGTTTTATTTTGTTTTGTTTTTCCCACACCTGTCTTCATTCATGTAGAGTAGCTCTTGATGGGAATTTTCCCTTCGAACACCTCAAATGCAGCTTTCAGACTGGACTCCTTTTAGGTGTAAAGTTACTTATCTAAAACCCCTGGGCTTTGAAATAAAAAATACCTGGTTTCAGACTTTTATCAGGTCTGAGAAAGGTAACACGAGACATATGCCATATATTATACAGACAAAACCCCATAATCAAACGAAGTATTTCTTCAGCAAACCGTGCATATTCCCTCTAAAGAAGATATGTAAAGGTCACAGATGGCCTCATGTTAATTCAGGTCAGGCTTACCACCAAGTGAGCCACCCCAGACTTGTTTCTTAAATGTTAGTGTTTCAGAGCCATTAAGATGTGAAATCTCGTGTGAGGGCCTGTGAACTCCATTCCTCCATTCCTTCTCTCAGTTATATCGCCCTTCATCTGTTCTCCGGAGCCGACCAGTCCAGAGGAGATCTTTGCCTCTTGCCTCTGTCTGCTGGAGGCCCCTCCTACATCCAATGCATGGTTCATCTCTGCGGCTTGAGCACTTACTCTCCAATTTACTGCACCAGCCTTCCTTCTGATGGTGCCCCTGTTTCTCGTGTCCCCCTGGAGCCCAGCTGTTCTTTCAGACATCATTTGAGACTGTCTGTACTCGCAGTGAATCAGTCTCAACTCACAGAGCCCCAAATGACTCTGGAAGCTCTGTGGCGACTAGCAGTCTTCTATCTCTCCCCACACTAGGGCCTCCCTTTAATTTTCCAGACCTTGATTAGAACGGGATATAAAGGTAAAGCTAAAGGTTTACTGTCCACAGTTCTGGCTGCTATGTAACGTCTTATTCGCTTTTGCCCTAGACCTTATCCTCCAGGGTTTACCCAGCTTTCCGCTCTTCCCCAGATAATCCATAAACATTTCCTGGCCTCTAAACCATCATCATGAAATGTCTTTCTAGAATAATCCCCCACCCACCACCATTTATGTGTGTGTGTGTGCCAATTTCCACTTAGTTCTTCTTTGATCCTGCAGAAAATTACTTTCACCTCTCACTGGGGTTCTAGAATACTCTGAACATTTTTCTATTGTAGCCCTTAAACCGTGCATTACAATTATTTTGATTATATGCTTCTCTCCCCCACCGGACTTCTTGAAGGCTGGGATTGGATCTTATTCAGCTTTGTATTGACGCTAGAAGAGAATGCCAAGTGCATCTGGGGAAAGCTATGATACACAAAATTAAGCAGGTCTTTTTTTTCAGCATAGGTCTTCTCATTGCCTGACCCACATAGAGATCCATTTCCCCACAGTCCTTGCAATTTTCAGACCGTCTCTCTAGAGTAGGTTGAATGGTAAAGTATCCCCAAAAGATACTTTCACATCCTAATCTCTGGAGCCTGGGAATGTGACCTTATTGGAAAAAGGGTTTTGCAGATGTAGCTGAAGATTTTGAGATATCACCTTAGATTACCAAGGTGAGCTCTAGATCCAGTGACAAATTTCCTTATAAGAGATAGAAGAGGAAAAGACAGGCACATAGGGAGAGGCCACGGGAAGATGGAGGCAGAGATGGGAGGGATGCGGCCACAAGCCTAGGAATGCCTAGTGCCACCAGAAGCTTCAAGAGGCAAGGGAAGATTCCCCACTAGAGCCTGTGGAGGGAAATAGTCTTGCTGATATCTTGATCTCAGACTTCTGGCTTCCAGAACTGTGAAAGAATACATTTCTGTGGTAACAAGTGGCCTAGTTGGTGGTGATTTGTTATGGCAGCCTTAGGAAACTCAGACAGTCCCCCTTTCTTAGTCACCTCACTGGTTGTATTTGTATATTAGTTTTTCACGTAGCTCTACACGCTCTAATCTTGAATGACCTCCTCCTCATCAGATCACTGAGTCTTTCTCTCTCTTTTTTCCCTGATTCCAATCTTTTTTTCCTGTGCTCCAACTGTGTATCCAACTTCCCAACACACACTTTAAACTGGCTATCCTACAGACACCGACTCTTTAAGTTGAACACATATCTCCTTTTTCTTTACAAAACTGCTTCCCCTCCTGTATACTCTATATTTTACATCATGTGCTTCAGGAATTCAGGAATTTAGACTAATTTCTTCTTTTTAAGTGTTTTATTTTTTTTAAGATTTTTTAAAAATTTATTTACTTGGCAGAGAGATAGAGCACAAGTAGGCAGAGTGGCAGGCAGAGGGAGAGGAAGAAACAGGTTCCTGCTCCAGGCTCCCTGCTTAGCAGGGAGCCTGATGCAGGACTCAATCCCAGGACCCTGGGGTCATGACCTGAGCCAAAGGTAGATACCTAACCAACTGAGCCACCTAAGCGCCCTGGCTAATTTCTGATTTTAACTCCCATATCTGGTCAGTCTCACAAGTCCTTGATGAATACATTTTACTCTTAAAATTTTGTCTTTTCATTATGATTTTACATACTATATTGTGGCTATTTAGACATACCACAAATTTATTGTCTTAACCATTTGTAAGCGTACAGTTCCATAGCGTCCAGTGTGTTTGCACTGTTTTGCAACAGTTCTCCAGAACCTTCTCATCTTGCAAAACTGAAACTCTATGCCCATCTCCCTCAACACTGAAACTCTCCTCCACTCCCCAGCCTTTGGTAACCACCTATTTGTTCTATACTTTTGACCCCTTTAGATACTTCATATGAGTAGAATCATGTAGTATTTTGCCCCTTTGTGGTTTTCTTTTCTTTTCTTTTCTTTTTTAAAGATTTTTTTTTTTTTTTATTAGAGAGAGAGACTGAGAATGAGATCTCAGAGGAAGAAGCAGACCTCCCGCAGAGCCGGGAGTCTGACATGGGACTCGATCCCGGAACTCCAGGATCATGACCTGAGCCGAAGGCAGTCGCCCAACCAACTGAGCCACCCAGGCGCCCCTGTGGTTTTCTTTTAAAGTGGAATTTATTCTCTTAATTATAGAACAATTCTAGACAAATTGAAATCACTGAAAAGTGGGAAGAAAAAATTTAACTTGCCCATAGATCTATCATCTCACACAATCAACTTAGCCACTTAATTCCAGTCATTTTATTATGCAATTTTTTCATATTTTTGATCATAGTGTAATTTTGTAACCCATACATAAATGAATGAGCAAATCTCATTGCTTTTCAGAATTGTTGGTGTTTGTTTCTAGACAACCCTGAAACATGATTTCTCATCTGTTACCAATAATCCCTTAAATTAATGTCAAAATAGTGTTTGCTTTTCATTTTCACTTTGACTTGAACCAGAACCCAGACACTAAACTCATTCTCCCCTAAGTTCCTTTTCCACGGAGCCATCATCATCATTAAAATAGCATGAAATGACGTTTTCCCTTATGATGGTTAATCCACACTGCCCAAACCTGCTAAAGAATTATTACATGCAATTGTTCCTGGAATGTCATCACTCACTTTAGATTTCACAGTTGATGTTAATATGAGAAGAATAAATTACTCACATACTGCCTAGCCTAGAGCTAATTAGTTTCATAATGCACACTTATGATCACAAAGCCAAAGATACAAATGTTCTGCCTTCTATGACTTTTTTTTTATTACTGAATATTTCATTGCAATTTTAGACTTTAGAGTGTCAAAATTTTGAAGTTGACTATCTTAACTGGAGATGATATTAGATAATTCCATAGATTATTTTGATAGAATAGTAGATTTTCTTCCTGCAGTTGATACTAAAGG
>CM052798.1:121624743-121642449 GCA_028533885.1 Nasua narica | reverse complement strand
GGGATATCTGTCACAACTACTCAACTCTGCTACTGTAGTGTGAAAACAGCCTAAAATAGTATTCAAAGGTATAAGTGTGGCCGTGTTCCAGTAATATTTTATCTACAGGTACTGGCTGGAATTAGTACCCAGATCATAGTTTGCTGACCTCTGGTCTAAAATACCAATCAGTTCTCCACGTTTCTACTATGCAGATACATATATCTGTATCTATATCTACATATTCATATGGAAACACTAGGGAATTTAGCACAATTTCAGACTCTCTTTCATAATGTTGGAAACATTTTAGAAGTCTCTTTCATTCTCCATTATATACCAGAGCCTAGCATGGGGGTCTTTTGTTTAGTAGCCACTCAAAGTTTATTGAATGAATAGCAAATGATTAGGGCTTGAGTGCTCCTAGCATGCCAGTCTCTCCTCAGTGCCCATTATGCCTTGTCCAGCTCCAGTACACTTCAAATTGTTATTTGTGTTATGTTAAAAT
The DNA here is from genome assembly GCA_028533885.1 of Nasua narica. Lineage (NCBI taxonomy): Eukaryota > Metazoa > Chordata > Mammalia > Carnivora > Procyonidae > Nasua > Nasua narica. The sequence goes on along the minus strand of CM052798.1, from coordinate 121,641,962 downwards.
AACACAAGTTCAGGGCTCCTGGGTGGCTCAGTTGGTTAAGCAACTGCCTTCAGCTCAGGTCATGATCCCAGAGTCCTGAGATAGAGTCCCACATCGGGCTCCAAGCTCCATGGGGAGTCCGCTTCTCACTCTGACCTTCTCCCTTCTCATGCTCTCTCTCACTCTTTCTCTTTCCTAATAAATAAATAAATAAATAAATAAATAAATAAAAACTTAAAAAAAAAATAACACAAGTTCAATATGCTGAAACACTTTATGAAACTCTTGTATGGTGGGGCTCTCCTCTCTGTTTTTCTATAAGAAATTTATGAGATCTTTACTTTTGTTATGGCTCAATATGGCCACAATACCTTTCTGTAGAAAGAAAATAGAGATCTAAATGCATCATCCATCTCTCTCTCTCTCTCTCTCTCTCTCTCTCTCTCTCTCCATCCGTATCTCTATCTCTATCAGCTGGCTCATTGATAGCAATGGCAATGACGAGACTCTGAAGCAACAGAGACCAGATGGCAACACTTTATTACCAGAGCCAGGGGTTTACAATGACAGGCAAAGTTGAAGGGCACCCAAGTGTGCTTGACCTGGAGGGAGACGTGGAGATGGTTAGGAGAACATTATATCCCTAAAGGTAAAATAGATGAATAGCTAGTGAAGGTGTTGCCTAATACATCAACCAAAAGTAGGCAAGAATACATGAACAGCAGATTAAGGGTGGCCATCTCAATAGAAACTCTTGATCTTTTGCCCACATCCCAGAACTCAGCCAGTTTTCAGACCCAGAAACCATTGGCTGAAGAGGTGGCTAAGTCCACAGGAAGAATACTTTTGAAATACCATGGCAAAAATATACTGTGTTAATTTCCCCAAGTTTCCTCAAAAGAGACTTAGGATATTTACTTAAGAAAATACACACTATAGAAAGAGGAATATCTAAATATTTTGAGGGCACTGTGTCTGAATTAACATTGACTCAAGGGACTTCAAAGCATCATGGTAGAGTGGAGTCATACAGGGGCCACGCTCTGAAATAAACAGACCCCTGGCCTAAGCCTGGCTCTCAGAAGGTCCAGGAAGTCTGTGGACCCATCCAGTGGTCAATTCTCTGGTCTCTAAATATATGATTGGAATTGTCATATTTGACTGTTGAAGGAACCCCACTTTGATTTCTTCTCATTCAAACCAAATGGTTGCTATCACAGTGGGGAAGGTGAAGTGGGAGCTTCTAAAACTGTACCTCTACATCCCCATCCCCTCTATCCCCCATTCCTTTGCCAGTCCTGGCTAAGATGGTACATCAAAACCCACTGTGTGTGGTGGTGATGATGGGGAGGAATAGCAGAAATGAATGCTGCTCTAAAGGATCTTCAGAATGCAGGCGTGGGGGTGGGGTGATCCACATCATAGCTCCATTTAATTTACCAATCTGACCATTGCAGAAATGAACTGAATCTTGGAAAATGACTGTAGGCTACTGCAAACTCAAATAATAACCCAAATCGCAGCTGTTGTGCCAGATAGGTTATCTTTGCCGGAGCAGATTAATATGGCTTCAAGTACATGTTATGGCATTCTTTTCTGCCCCAATCAGACAAGATCAGAAAAAGGAATAGAAACTGCATTTATATGGAACAACATACATTTACAGGTTAGGGGCCTACATTACCTTCCACTGTTATAACATGATGAGATGATATCTGAGCTCTCTGGACCTCCTCCACGTCATGGATGGATCAGGAGGATGAGCAAGAACGGCCAGCATACTGGAGGCGTTGGTAGGACATATGCACTGCACAGCATGGGAGTTTAAGTTGGTGGCGACTGAGTGAAATTTCACTGTTGTAAAGTATTTAGGGATCCAGCTAAAGGATCAAGGGTCAAGGGCAAGTGAGGACCTCTCTTCCAAAAGACAAATTGCTGCATCTTGCCTTTGTACCAGGAAGAAGGAAACAAAATTCCTGGTAGGATCTTTTGGCTTATGGTGGCAACATATTCCACATCTAGGTATGCGCTCCAGCCAACATACTGGGTGACAGGAATAGCTCCCTGCTTCGAATGAGGCCCGGAGCACAAAGTCAGAATTACAGTAGAAGCAGCCCTGCCTCTTGGGCCCCATGATCTGGCAAACCCTCAGCCCCTGGAGGTATTAGTGATGGGAAGATATGCAGTGTGGCGGAGAGATGAAGCCACCGTGGAAGCCCCACTATACAGACCTCTGGGGTTTTGCAGCAAGACCATGCCACCTGCAACAGAAACTTATACACTTTTGAAAAGCGATCCTGGTTTGTTACTGGGGCTCGGTAGAGACAGAACTCTTGATTAGAAGACGCCAAGTAACCATGCACCTGGAACTGTCCATTATGAACTGGGTTCCGTCAGAACCACAGTCATAGACTCAGGTAGGCCCGGCATTCCAAAATAAGATCAAAACTGTGCATCTGGAATTAAGTCTAAGCAAGACCGGAAGATATGAAGTAACTGCATGAGCAGGTAGCCCAGCTCCTCATGTCACCCACCACGGGTATACCAGCGCCCCTCCCTCAGATCTTTCCTCGACGTTGTGGGGGGCTGTCACCAGCTGAAGGAGTAGGAAGAGCTTGAACAGGTTTTATGGGCAGGTCAGCTTAGTGTGTGGATGGAAGTTAAACACAGGCAGTGGTTTAATTACCACTGGGGTGGGAGGGGGCTTGAAAACAGTGGTGAGGAAAAATCATCCCGATGGACAAAGCTCAGAGTGGCGTGCCTGTTACTTATTTTGTGTGCAGAGAGCAGTGGCCTGAGGTGAGAATGAAGACCTCCTCATGGGTAGAGGGAATATCCTGAGAGGTGGGTCAGGGATCTGGAAGGAAAAGGACTGGAAAATTGAAGACAAGGGAGTTTGGCATCGAGAAACGCAGATGGGGGGAACATTTTGGGGGAACGGGCATAGTGTGTGAAGACTTTTGACTCACATAGTAATGGACACCGGAATGTATGCATCACAGGTAGGCAGTGAGCAACTAAGAGGACACGTGACTAAGCTAGTACATATTAGCCAGTCTTTGAATTGGCATGATGAGCACGTGAACAGAGGAACCATGGTGGCAGAGATGGAGGCCATGCGTGGGCTCTATTTTCCTAATACTTTTCTGAAAGTCTAACCTGCCAGCAACAGAGACCAATACTGAGCTCCCAATATGACATCTTCTTCAAGGAGATGATTTCCCATAGTTGATTTCCATATGTTGGAGGATCAGTGTGCATCCAACACAAGAGGCAACACATTTGACATTTTCTTAAAAAAAAAATCCTAGGAATTTTAGTAACTTTAGTACATAATTTTAGTATCTTTAGCACCTGGCTTCAGCCTCATGCTATTCAATTGAGTGGGGATAACTATAAATTGTACACATTAATTTAAAAAAAATCATAATGGGAAACTTCCTAACACAGGAAAGAAAAAGAATCAAATAAGCTATGGTATCTTTTCAACCATGGTTGGGACATTAAGTCAATGGTGTATGCAAAATTGCTTAGCCTCATCTTAGGCATATAATACTAGGTGCTCCATAAATGTTAGTTGAATAATTATCAGTCAGACCATAGGCCTGGATAAATGCTTTTACAGATATTTATAGATATTATAAATTTAACATTTTAATGGGAATTGTTATAAAATGCTACTTTTCTTTTCTGTCTTAAAATAATTTTATAATTTCAGTTTTTCCTAGTAACTCTGTGTTAGTATATGGACATCAAACATTGCCTAGAATTAACAATGATATTCTCAGAGCTGAGGGAATGTGTAAGGCTGTGTTTGCCTTTTAACCTTGAAAATCTCTTCTCTAGTTGGTGTATTTCCTATTATACTCCTTATCCTCCTTATCCTCTGTTCTGATTCCTTACAGATATCAGTGGACATCCAAGTATTTCAGTCAAGACTGAAAAGAACAGAACCTAGCCTAAATTAAGGGGGATTTACTAAGAAGATATTTGGTGTTGTCATGGCAATGATGACTCTCTAAGCTTATGGGAAATTGAGCTGGCATCTGGAAAAGCATCAGTAACAAGGCTGTGTGTGTGTGTGTGTGAACACAATCTCCTTCCTTCCTTTTTTTTCTGTTTCATTCTCTTGTTCAATATGTACATGTCTTAAGATGATTATTCTAGCCCTCACTTAATTTAACTTTTTAGTTCAAATGCCAAATATAATCTATGAAATCTTTCTGGTTTTTAGTTCAACTTATCAAGAATGAGAATATGATAAGATCTCTAAACAGCTGATAAATTGGCTTATTCTAGATCGCCCTTGGTCAGAGAAAGAGAGACAGAAACCTAGAGTACAGGGCTCCTAGGACATAAATAAGCTACCTAGTTTCACCCCTTATGCGTTGCTCTGTGTGTGTGTGTGTGTGTGTGTGTGTGTGTGTGTGTGTTGCCGTTCTTAGGGAAGGAACTAGAATTTATAAACCTAGTTTTGATCCTAAATTAGAGTTGGAAAAATTATATCTAGCTTGCCAAAAACTGTTTCCATTTTCATCTTGATGAGCTTACATTTGAGAGAGTTTTCTTGCTCTAGATGATATTAAGAAAAGATGACAAGGATTAGTGTTCCTAACTTTTCCCCCTGACTTTTCTGTACTATCCACAAGAACTGTATTAAAAATAAGTTGAAACGCTATTTCAGGAAACAATAATACACTAATCCTAATGCAGTTATTTTTCTTTAAGATCAATTTAGACAGAATGGTTGATCAGCTCTGCGGAACATGGAAATCCATTTCTTGTGAAAATTTTGGAAAATATATGAAAGAGCTGGGTGAGCCATTTTTACTTGCATATCATAGCCAGTAAAAATGGGAGATCTGATAGCACAGAAACTTGGTCTGTATGATATCAGATTAATCTCAGACCCCTTCCTAGAAACAACTAACATTGGTTCAGGACCTAGATATAGTTCTATGCAAAATTAGTCTGTAATTGACAGAATCCTTGCCCTCACATAATTTACCAGGGGTTTACACAGATAAAACACATATGTAGTATGTATTAATTATATTATATATATTACTATATTGTATATTATAATATATATTATATATTACTATATATTATTTCCATAAAAAATTTAACACAAAAAGTCATAGTTATTTAAAAAACAATCATTTTTACAAGGATTTTCTCTATATCTTTAGAGGATCTTCAGAATAGATCTTGTTTTCCTGCTGAGATGGCTGCTGGCCTTCATCGGTGTCTGGCCACCATACTCCGATCTCCATTCCTATTGTCACATTGCCTTTTCCTCTTCTGTAGTCTAATCTCCCTCTTCCTTTTCTTATAAGGGAAATTTCTTATAATGAGACTGTGATTACATTTAGGGTCCACATGGCTAATTAGCTCCCTATTTCAAGATCCTCGAGTTAACCATATCTACAAAGTTCCCTTTGGTCTATAAAGTGACATTCACAGATTCTAGGGATTGGGTGTAAAGATCTTTGGGAATCATTATCTAATACATCACAACTTGTTATCATGTTTCACAATATGAATTCGTGAACCATATTAGAGTGTTCCTCCAATTTATCCTCTCTTAGAAATTTAACTTAAGTGGTGTATATGTGATGCTATTTCTATAGGAAATAGTCCTACATGTACTGCACAAAGCGGTGTGTATAAGGATGCTCACACTAGCATTATTTGTAATAAAATATGGAAACAAACTACATGTTCATCAAGAGGGAGGCAGATGAAATAAATATTAATATACATACTCTATAAAATATTATGTAGCAATGACAAAAATTTATATCTACATGTACTGACACAGAAAATCTCTAAGACATAGATATAGGGGAAAAAGTAAGTTGAATAACAATTGTTATTATAGAACATTCATATTTAAAAAATTTTTATATGTAGTGGTGATGGTTGTATAATATTGTGAAGGTACCTAATTCCACTTAATGGTTAAAATGATATCATTTTAACCATGGTATCATGGTACCTAATGCCACTTTAAAATGGTTAAAATGATAAATTTTATGTTGTATGTATTTTAGCACAATAAAAAATACATAATGGAAAAACAAACTCTATACATGAGTACATATAAGTATATAAGTGAAGAGATGAAGATCTTTTTTTTTAAAGATTTTATTTATTTATTTGAGAGAGAGAGAGAGAAAGCATGCGAGGGGAGAAGAAGGTCAGAGGGAGAAGCAGACTCCCCACGGAGCTGGGAGCCCGATAAGGGACTCGATCCCGGGTCTCCGGGATCATGACCTGAGCCAAAGGTAGTTGCTTAACCAACTGAGCCACCCAGGCGCCCCAAGAGATGAAGATCTTAAATAATCCATGCCCAAGTATTTCCTCTGTATAAATGAATGCATTTTAAAAGAGGGAGACATTTTTTCAAAATAGGGGCTTTACTAAAATTTTCAGAGGGTCATGAACCCACAGGAATAGTAACTACTGGGCTAAAGAAACACGACAACCAGTAGCCAAAACTAGGGACTGATTTTTTTTTCCTGCAAAATACAATCTATTTTAACTTATACTGGTGGTGCTACAAGCTTCAGATACTTGAATTCATGCAGCATTGAATCTGCTTAACTCACAGACCTAGTTAGTAAAAAGTTACACAGCGAACATGGGTTTCTAAAGCCAGCAACAGATTTAACTACGGTGCCCTTTCATCTGGTTTCCAGCAACCGGAAGAGCCAGCAGGAAACTTCCCTGTCTGGCAAAACCCACGGTGACCATCAGTACACAGGAGGATCTGATCACTATAAAAACCAAAAGCATCTTTAAAAATAATGAGATCTCCTTTAAACTGGGAGAAGAGTTTGAGGAAACCACACCAGGTGGCCATAAAACCAAGGTGAGGCCTTCAACACTCTTTCAATTACATTTCATAAGAATGTTAATTCGATATCATTCTAAGTAAGGAAACAATTATACCAAACACATCTCAAGTCTGCATTAGAGAAGCATTGGGCTAATACCTAGGTCTGAGGATCTTAAATTTTAACATGCATACACATCTCCGTGATGCCTGTGAAAAATGCCTACTCATAGGTCCCATCCCCATGGACTCTGATGTCTGGGGTAGGCACCCAGAGACTGTATTTCTAACATTCCTGAGGCAGACGCCTAGCAGGTACATTTTGAGAATCATTTCTTTAGATTCTTCTCTCAGAAATAAAAGTTCTGCCTTTCTACTTTGTAGCAGTTTCCTATGCATAAAGTTACAATGAATAAAACTAACATTGACCAGTACAGGTGAGGTTATGCCTCAGTATTAATTAACCACAGGCCCCAATGGCTTAACACAATGGGAGTTGTTTTCTAACTTAGTATACATATTCAACATTGTGGTGGGGTTGGAGAAGTTTCTGCGCATGGGATGGAGAGTGGGCAGGAAATGAGGGCCTAGGGTATCCACCCTCTTAATTTCTCTGGGAAAAGAGAGTTTTACTTAGTCTTCGAGATAATATATTTTTACTCTTATAAAACCTTTTCCCCCCAGAAGAACCAGCCAACAAACTTAGTGTTGACAAAGTCTTAAAATATAAATAAAACTGTAAACACCAGTCTAAAACTACCTGAGAATATCACAACAGCTGAGAAGAATTTGGTACTTGAAGAAAAGTTAGTATTCAAATGTGACCATCTGAGCTGAATTCTGTTTTGTCCATTTTCAGAGTGTGGTAACCTTTGATAAGGACTCTTTGATTCAGGTTCAAGACTGGGATGGCAAAGAGAACACCATAAGGAGAAAGTTGGTGGATGGGAAAATGGTGGTGGTGAGTGAGCTGTCATTATTTTTGTCACTTGCCCTAATACTTATATATAAAGTCATTCAAATAGCTTGTTCGAAAATAACAGAAGTCAATGTAATTTTTCTTTTTTTCTTGCTTTATAAGAATGGGGGAAACACTGGCAGACAAATATAATAGATAAAATATTTATACATGAACATAAATATTGTAAAATGTGGGTTGAGGAACTAAAACACTAAAGAAAATAAAAGAATTGTGTTGCCTAGTTCTTTGACTTGCACATAAGCCAAAACAAGCATGTGTTTGTGCAATGAAGATTTCAGCAGGGATTATGAGATGTTGCTAATACTTTGCTCCGTACCAGGATCAATTTCTCACTGTTTTCCAGCTCAACACCAAACAAACATCAGAAAAGGAAGTTTAAGCTAATGCAAAGCCTAAGTGGTATCCCCTTAATGTATGGATGAGTTGACACAATTAAAAACTAACATTTCCTTGGCTACTGTGTTTGCATGCTTTCATATATTATTTACCTATTCCTCACAATAATCCTGTGAGGTAAGACTAATTAGCCCATTTATAAATCCAAATCAAAACCACATTGAGATGTCACCTTACACTAGTTAGGATGGCCAAAATTAACAAGACAGGAAATAACAAGTGTTGGAGAGGATGTGGAGAAAATGGAACCCTCTAACTCTGTTGGTGGGAATGCAAGTTGGTGCAGCCACTTTGGAAACAGTGTGGAGATTCCTTAAGAAATTAAAAATAGAGCTACCCTACGACCCTGCAATTGCACTACTGGGTATTTACCCCCAAAATACAGATGTAGTGAAAAGAAGGGCCACATGTACCCCAATGTTCATAGCAGCAATGGCCACAATCTCCAAACTGTGGAGCGAGACAAGATGCCCTTCAACAGATGAATGGATAAAGAAGATAAGGTCCATATATACAATGGAATATTACACCTCCATCAGAAAGGATGAATACCCAATTTTTGTATCAACATGGATGGGACTGGAGGAGCTTATGCTGAGTGAAATAAGGCAAGCAGAGGAAGTCATTTACCTAATGGTTTCACTTATTTGTGGAGCATAAGGAAAAACATGGAGGACATTGTGAGAAGGAAAGGAAGGGTGAATTGGGGGAAATTGGAGGGGGAGATGAACCATGAGAGACTGTGGACTCTGAGCAACAAACTGAGGGTTTTGGAGGGGCAAGGGTGGGGGGATAGGTGAGTCTGGTGGTGGGTATTGAGGAGGGCACGCATTGCGTGGAGCGCGGGGTGTGCTACATGAACAATGAATCTTGCAACACACACGCACACACAAAAAGATGAATGAGCCCATTTAACATTGAGAAAACTGAGGTTCAGCCACTAACTTACCTAAGGATATTCAGCTAGAAAAACATGGTGGTGCTGGGATTAAAAACCTGGGTTGGCTTAATTTCAAAGTAATTTTTGAGTCCATTCTGCTCCCTTTGAGGATGGCTTCTCAGGTCATCTTTCCCACTTCTACACAGTGGAGGGAAATATGCCAATGATTCATCTTCCCAAAGCTCCAATTGTACCAAAATGAATAAAATGGCAATTTTGGACATAATGTCAAATAGTGCTAAGGGAATATGTGAGAATTATGTGGAAGTAAAAAAAAAAAAAAAACCACCTATCTTCACTTCTTAATGTAAGGATAGTTTTCCTTTCAACAATGAAGAGGATATTTCCTTATAAAATAACAAGTGGAAGACTAAGGATACTTGATTTTATTGCTCCTTATAATGACATTAATCACCATACAGGTGTGTTTTTAATTTATTAGGAAAAATATAGATTCAGAATCCAAAATGTGCATTTCCATCCCTGCCATTCAGCATTTCTGTGACTGTGGATGAGTCATTTATCCTTTCCAAGATTGAGTTTAGTTGCTTTCAAAAATGTAGGACTGTCTTCATGTTTTTTTATTATTATTTTATTTTTTCAGTGTTCCAAGCACCACACCCAGTGCTCCATGCAATATGTGCCCTCCTTAATACCCACCACCAGGCTCACCCATCCCCCCATGCCCCTCCCCTCCAAAACCCTCAGTTTGTTTCTCAGAGTCCATAGTCTCTCATGGTTCATCTTCCCTCCAATTTACCCCATTTCACTTTTCCTTTCCTTCTCCTAATGTCCTCCATGTTATTCCTTACGCTTGAAGCTGGTTCTTTGAAAGAATTAATAAGATTGATAAACCACTGCCCAAACTAATCCAAAAGAAAAGAGAGAGGACCCAAATTAATAAAATTATGAATGAAATGTATAAGATCATGACTAACACCAAGGAAATGGAAACAATCATCAGAATTTATTATCAATAGTTATACGGCAATAAGTTAAGCAACTTAGAAGAAATGGATGCATTCCTGGAAACCTATAAACTTCCAAGACTGAAGCAGGAAGAAATTGACAATCTGAATAGACCAATATCTAGTAATGAGAATGAAGCAGTGATCAAAAATCTCCCAAAAGACAAGAGTCAGGACCTGACAGATTCTCTGGAGAATTCAACTAAACATTCAAAGAAGAAATAATACCTATTCTCCTGAAGCTGTTTCAAAAAAGAGAAACAGAAGGAAAACTTCCAGACGCTTCATGGTTTTTTTGAGAGAATTAAATACCATCATGTATATATTAGTGCTCTAAAAAACGTAAAATACTACATCGAAGTAACCAAATGTTATTATTTGAAAAATGTAGGGTATATAAACTAGCAAAAATGCTTCACTGTAGGCATTTAAAATGTTTTAAAAAAGACTTCAGATATTATACTTTTTGCCTTGTTTTTTTGTATACACACACACATACACACACACGTTATATATATACTGTATATATGTATAACCACATATACCATAGATATGATTTGCCATTTTTGTGTATATATATAGATATATATATATGCACACACTACATATATACCATACATATGTATAACCACATGTAGCATATATAATATATGATTTGCCATTTTGTTAGCAAAATCAGCTAACAAACATTTGGTATCTATAGTTATCTACATAGATCTCTTTTCAAGATTTCTACAGAATGTATGTATGGATAGTACTTAGTTTGCATTGTTCTAAAAGTCAGTTTCACCAGCAATACTGAAATGTCTCATCCTTCATTTGTTTTCTAGGAAAGTGCCGTGAACAATGTTATCTGCACTCGGACGTATGAGAGAGTAAAAACAGACTGAGTCTGAAATTCTTAAGCACTCCCAAACTGTGATCCAAACTGCTGAGGTCGTTTAAATAAAACTCCAAAGTAAAATGTTACAACTGTTAATATGAGAGCACCTGTGGATCAAACATTGACAATTTTGGTTTCCCAGTTTTATAGGCCTATGTTATATTGTACCTTGGCATTGGGAGCTATGGAAAACCAAACTGCTATAATGAACTCAGGGCTGCTATAATGCATTCAGAAAGGCACTTCATGTTGATTTTTTTTCTCGTTAAGCATATTATGTCAATCCTTTATATTCAACATGATCTGCACTATATTGGGAAAACAGCATTAATTAAAAATCCTTTCTGGGGTGCCTGGGTGACGCAGTCAGTTGAGCATTTGACTCTTGGTTTCTGCTCAGGTCGTACTCTTGGGCTCATAATCTCTGGGTCATGGGTTTGAGCCCCACATCAGGCTCTAGGATAAGCGTGGAGTCTGCTTGAGATTCTCTCTCCTGCTGCCCTTCCCCAACGTGCTTGTGTGCACGGTCTCTCTCTCTCTCTCAATTAAAGAAATAAATCTTTAAAAACAACAAAAAATCTTTTTATAGGTATTGGAGATAAAACAGAAAACAAAAGAATCCATGCCCTGATAGAGTTTACAATCAAATGGCATTAGAGGCTGTTTAGAATGATTCATATTTCAGATTTAGCTTATTATAGTACATGATGATTTGTATTTAGAAAGAATTTTGTCCTAAATGCTCAGAATTTTTCATGTCTAAATTATTCCATCACCCACTGATATGAAGAGAACTCAAGAAAGAAAAATTTGTTAATAAACTTCTATGCTAATTTCACTGAGCATTTTCTAACATAACCATTTATTTTGTGAGCCTCTCAGTGTTTTTCAATTTCTTGCGCACCAAGGCAATTGTTTAAAATTAGTAGTGTGCAGCAATTTAAAATCAATAGTATGAGGACCATTGAAAGTACTAACTTAAGCATTTTTCCATCTTACAAGAACTGGTGTGCAAGAAACTATATTGTGTCTTGATTATTAATAAAAATTATACTTAGATCAAACTTATAATTAACAAAAAACTTCATTAGAACATGATTTGCAGTTCCTTTTTTTAAAAAAAAATCTTTTAACCTCCTTTATCCACTGGGAGAAATGGGTAAAGGGGTCAAAAGGAAAAATATAGATTTTTTAATAAAGTAGTTGGGACACAGTGTGTCTCACAGGTTGTACCTCAGCTGTGTGTGAAAGAATACACAGGTCTGGAACTAGAGCAATAACTGATAGTCTAATATATTAGCAAGCTATTTCTACAGAAAACACGTAACTACTACCATCACACTAAAAGCCTACACAAAGGAGAATATTCTGTTTTATTAGCACCAAACCTTATGAAGCTTAGGTCAGGAGGGATTTTAGGAACTGCCTGGACTGATCACTTTATTGTGTAGATAGGGAGACAGGCCTAAATTGATAACTACACTTCCATAGCACCCTGATGGTTTTAGGCAGACCTGGAACCAGAACTCATACTTCTAGATTATTCACCTCACAGCCCTAACGAAGGGAATCAAGATAGAAACAGGCTCACAGTGTCCAATTATGGATCAGTGTAACACTACTTTAAATTTAACGAATAAATAAGCTTCCCTTTATTTTTTTTAAGCTTTCATTTATGTATTTATTTGAGAGAAAGAGCACAAACAGGGAGGAAGGGCAGAGAGAGGGGGAGAAGCGGACTCCCTGATGAGCAGAGAGCCCCATGAGAAGCTCGACCACAGGACCCTGAGATCATGACCTGAGCTGAAGACAGACGCTTAACCCACCGAGTCCCCCAGGCGCCCCTTCCCTTTATGATAAAATGTGTGGCAAGATGCACAGCTGGGTCCAGGAGAGGACATAGAGTTCGACCGTCTGGACTCATGACCGGTCACTGCCTATTTGCCTCCATTGATATATGACGGGATCTCAGAGCTCCGGTAGAAGCGAGAGAAATGCTTGTTTATCTTTCGGTTACTGAAATGATGAAGAAGACAATGGAAGGCATAGAAAAACATCCTCTGCGCTGCTTGGACTGGACAGAGAGGATCCCAGGCTGCGGCTGAGGGAGCTATTTTCCCGCCGCCCGGTGGATGGCTGTGCACCGAGCAGCCGGCTGCAGGGCCAGGCGACAGCATGTCGCACAGAAATGGGAAAGAAGCATTCTCCCCCCTCAACTGGAACCCAGCACTGCTCTGATACCGGAAGGGTCAGTGGATGTGGCAGCTTTGCACACATCCTCTGGGCAGGGGGTCCTCTTAGGAGGAGAGGCACAGGAAGCCTGGTGGTGAAGGCGCAGCTCACAGACACAAGCAGCACCCAGACCCCCTGCAACATCCGGGACCCAGAGCGGGGTGTGGCTGGGGGTGGGGGCTTTGCAACGGCTGGACTTCTCCCTGAGCAAGTGTGAACGTCACGTTTGGATATTGGTGTTAATATTATTTTATCTGCCAACAGTTTGATGAAGTCTAGGTATCTGTGGGCACTCAGACAAATACAAACCATGGAAACGCAACAGCAGCAAGCACAGAGTTTCAGGGAAGGTAAGTGAATAGCACGCCTACCTTTCTCCTACTTCCTCTACGTGGTTGAGAACCATTAAAATAGAAGTTAACTCACTATGACGGATGGATGCGTAGTATCCCTCAGGTATGGTTCGGCAATCAACGTACAACCAAACTGAACAAGACACACCACTGCTCTAAAGCAATGTTGTAATTTAGGATTCATAAATCCTGAATTTGCACATTCACCGTGCACCTGGCCCTGTGTGAGAATGGTGATCCAAGGAGACCTAAGTCGTGTTCCCTGCCCTTGACTGACTCGAAAGAGAAGAGATCTGTTTAAAAAGTATCACACTGGCACGTTCATCTAAGAAATTTATAAATAACATTAAAAACCAAATGCTTTCACCTAGAAAGATCTAATACCACTTTCTGCCTTGCCCAGGTGAGAAGAAAACTAGCAACAAGGGTGTTAGAAGTAGCAGGAGTGAGAACAGCAGCCTGCCAGGGAGGCACACATGGGCTCTTGTGCACACCTTATCAGGACGTCTATCCTAGGGAGTGCATCCCTCCATGCTGCAGCCTCCATGCACTTTGTACCCATTTAGTTCAAGTAGTAATCACTATTCAGGATATATAGGGAGTGTGAACTTCTTCCTAGAGAGGCATAACCTGTTCATTGTAAGCCAGGGAAAGGGCACGCGCACACACGAGTTGGGGATAGGAGGCAGGGAGAAAGGGAGAGAGAGAATCTTAGGCAGGTTCCATGCCCAGTGCGGGGCCCAATGCAGGGTTGGATCTCACAATACTGGGATCGTGACCTGAGCTGAAATCAAGAGTCAGAGGCTTAACTGACTGAGCCACCCTGGTGCCCCACGTTTGGGTTCTTAAATATCATATTCTTTGACTTAAATTAGGCCAAATTATTAGAATAGAAATCAGAAAAGCGCTTACTACAGAAAGGGAGGATATTTTGGTTTTATTTACACAGTAGAGTTAACAATGTTGAATATTTTCTAAGTAGATAAATTTGGAAAAATAATTTCTATTTGAATAATTCAGCTGACAATAATCTGAGATGAAAAAATAGGATAACAGCAATCATAATACTCTGGTTTTTGAGTCATTATTAAGTGCCAGACACTGTCTAGCACTTTTGATGCATGCCTCTTTCTCTTCTCTGTAAGGTATTTATAAAAGTATAAACTAAGACTCAGGGAGGCTCAATTTCCTCAGGTGATCAATACCAGGGCTTGTGTTCAAAACTGGGTCTTTGGGACCCCAAGTCCATTTTCTTTAACCATCAAACTACAATGCCTCCTTGGAAATCACGATGAAGTTATGAAAGCTTCTTTTTGAGTCTTTCTTTGTTAAATGCATAATTAATACCACTAACCTGAACTGTACCTAAGTTCTCATTCCCTAGATGATTAGAAAGGTTACCTTTTAGAGCTGAAGATTTTCAAAGCAGAAAACAGCCAAACCATGACTAATGTATCACCCAGATGGGACAGATTTATCAGGAGATTCTTATTTTATTTTTTAATTATGCCTCCAAAGGCAGCACTAGAACATACAATCTCCTCAGTTTCACAAACAGAGAGGGATTCAAAGAATCTCAAGGCTACCCAGATGGGTGGCCAGGGAAGTGATTCAGTCAGCTTGAATGAGGAGCTCGTCTCTAGACCAGCCCCTGTGGCCAGGAAGATGGCTTCAGAGAAGAAGAGGACACCTCCTATTCAAACCACAGGTTTATGTGGGAGGGGGGGGAAGGAGGGAGCAGTGGGAGGGTCGGGGAGGTTCCTCAGAAGAGACCGGCTGCTGGGCAGACAAGTCAATGGACGCCTACCTCAGGTGTCATGCTCAAAAATTCCCCTACTCTCCAAGGTATCCAAACGGTCATGCCTCTTTTCTTCTACTACTCATATGGTTTTACATTTTATATTAAAATTTTTAATCCATCTGGAACTCATTTTGATATAAGTATAAAGTATACATCTAACGTATTATGCCTTCCAAATTGGTATCTAAATACCCCAATGTACAATCATGCCATAACTTATGGAAATAAGACCTGTGGTAATTACACATATTTT
The DNA here is from genome assembly GCA_028533885.1 of Nasua narica. Classification (NCBI taxonomy): domain Eukaryota; kingdom Metazoa; phylum Chordata; class Mammalia; order Carnivora; family Procyonidae; genus Nasua; species Nasua narica. The sequence goes on along the minus strand of CM052798.1, from coordinate 121,626,334 downwards.
CTTCCTTATTTGTATTTTATTTTATATTTATATATGTATATATTTCTTTGTACTCACTAATTCCTTTTTCCTCTCTGTTTCTCTTTTTTTCTTTTCAAGTTAAAGTTAGCTAATTATTAAAAGAAAAATATTTCTAATAGTACAGCTTATACTATTTTTCCTTTTTAAACAAACTTGTTTTTGTGTGAACTTGAACCTGAGATGATGTAAGGGTCGGAGCTGCTGCAACCCCTTTGCCACTAAAAGGAGAGATCCTGGAACTGCTAGAGGCCATGACCAGACACCAAACCAGCAGGTGCTTTGATCATGGACTTCCTAGCCTTCAGAACTATGAGAGATAAATTCCTGTTGTTTATAATTCACTCAGTCTATGGTAGTTTATTATAGCAGTAATAATGGACGAAGACACCAGGCAAAATTTTCTTTTTAAATTTTTGACTCCCTTTCAACCAATTTCTTCTACTCTCTATCCCCACCTCTGGCAACCACCAGACCATTTGTGACATCTATGAGCTTTGTTTTTTTATGTTTTTTGTTTGTTTTTAAGGTTTTTGTTTTGTTTTTTTAAATTTCATATATGAGAGAGATCTATAAGAATCAAGGAAATTCTTGCTCAATGTGTTAAACAAAAGGAATGAAATGTAAGAATCTGAGACCAGAGAAGCTGGACTAAGAAACATAGAAGGTCTAGTAAATTTTAGCTTAGCATTGATAGATGAGAATTCTGTTTAAGGATTAAAGTTGGGAATACTGTCACACATTTTGAATTCTGGGAAATTTTCATCTTTATACAGTACAGAATTGTCATGGAAATATGCTTTTGGTATCAGGTGGGGCTCTGAGAATCATAAAATAGAGTCTCTCATTTAAGAGATTAGAGAATTGAGGTACCCTTAATGAGGAAGTGGACAAAGTCTTCTTTGTGGTCATCCCAGTTCTGACTGACCACTGGTGTGTTATGTGGGTTTGTTCTTAGCAATTGCTATAGACTATATGGAACCACGTAGACAAAATCAAAGGAAGACTGATGTCACAATCCTAGAACTACTTTGACCGGAATTGTTGATGACATATGACATTTAATTAAGTGAATATACTGGATCCAGTCCAACTCCAGAGGAGAACATGACTCTTGCTGACAGAAAAGTTCATTTAAGCTTTATGGCAAAGAATTACACCTTCCTTATTTCATGATATGAGCTTTTTGCTAATGCTTCTGCAAAACTTACTTAATTTTGGTTACCAGCAGTTTTAGAACATTTTTTTTCAATCAAGGACTTTTTGTCAAATAAATTGCATGCAGATTTATAAAACAGATCAGTGCAGAACCCCTCTGTGCAGGACGTCCCAGAATCCTACACATGATTTCGTCTCCCCTACCCATATTCTAGAGGGTACTTTAAATTCACTTCCTATCTGCAGGGATAGGAAACTACAGGACTCAGCTCCTCTCCCTGAGGCTGTAGGAACAAAGGGAAACAGATAGGGCTTTAGCATTTAAAAGTTTGGTGGAGGCATCCCGTGAAGCTAGGAGTTAGACTTCTGAGAGAGGACAGGCTGCTGAGTTGGTGTCCATATTCCTCTTGAGTAC
>CM052798.1:121587630-121624243 GCA_028533885.1 Nasua narica | reverse complement strand
GTACTCAAGAGGAATATGGACACCAACTCAGCAGCCTGTCCTCTCTCAGAAGTCTAACTCCTAGCTTCACGGGATGCCTCCACCAAACTTTTAAATGCTAAAGCCCTATCTGTTTCCCTTTGTTCCTACAGCCTCAGGGAGAGGAGCTGAGTCCTGTAGTTTCCTATCTCTAATACCTTTGTGCAACTCTTCAGCTTCTCTGATATCAGCTTCAATAATTCCTTATGCTAAACTCTCTCTGTTGTGTGGTTTCTACTCATTCTAACTGGTATAAATTTCCTACTATGTGTCAAGTCACGTACTAGGTCCTTTACACTTCAGCCTTAGAGAAGTTATGTCATTTCTCCTGAGGTTATGGAAATGCTAATGGTACAACCAGGATCCAAGTATATCTCACTATAAAGGCTTTGCTCCCAGTTATGAAGTAACACCATAGTTGGATAAAGGGCTTTTGAAGGGAAAGTAAGGCTTTCAGCATTACTCCTAGGATTATGGCAAAAGCCAGGATTATTTCTATTTCTGTGTTACTTTTTGCTTTAAAAGATATTGAAGACCAGGGGTGCCTGAGTGGCTCAGTGGGTTAAAGCCTCTGCCTTCGGCTTAGGTCATGATCTCGGGTTCCTGGGATCGAGCCCCGCATCGGGCTCTCTGCTCAGCAAAGAGCCTGCTTCTTCCTCTCTCTCTTCCTGCCTCTCTACCTACTTGTGATTTCTTTCTCTCTGTCAAATAAACAAATAAAATCTTAAAAAAAAAAAAGATATTGAAGACCAGAAGGCTAGAGAAGGGATAGGAGAGTAATTTGTTCTCAGAAAGTCTATAAAATTTCAATGCCTATAATAAAATACTGGAACTTTCTGTGGTTTTTGGTAGTGGTGCTTGTGGTAACCTTTGAATACCAAATGCAAGTTTATCAAATGTGGACCACAGTAGCTCTTACATGAGAGTTGTAACATCTTGGGTTTGGCGATTTTTTCGTCTATTCTCTTGAGGAAAGTCTAAAATGTGTTTCAAAATAGTAAATTCTTGGTAGGCTCCAACTTGCAAACACTTGCAAACACTTGGTTGACTCAGAACAGCCCAGGTAGGCATAATTTTTGAATTTTGGTTCTAACTTCTTTCTTCCCTTGCAATAGTACTCCTCATCTGTTGGTTTGGCTTTTTGTTTGTTTCCTAGAGAGTTACTATTTCCTGTACAAATACATAAATATAGAAAGTTGTCATTTTGTGGTACAGATAGGTATCAACATCTCTTCTCTATTCTCTCTTCCCAGCACCTGCCTCCATTCCCACTACTGAAGGACTGATAAAGGGGAAAAGCTATGCCTTTTCCCACATTCGGACCTTATATATATATTCTTAAAGAGCAATGTTATAAAAAGGGAGGGTATGCATTATTGAAATGAACTTGAATTCATACTATGTTATATGTATAGATGAGATAGTAAGGAATTTGGGGACTTTGTTTCTAGTCATGCTACAGTGACAAGGATTATACTTACCTTGAACAACAAATGGCTTAAAACATGGACAAAGTATATGAAGTAGCTATTTCCAGGTATTGAAGTACAGGAAAGACATGAGGCAATAATGCCTTAGAAAAGGGAAACACTTCAGGTGAGCTCTGGCCATTGTTTCAGTTTTTGCCCAGGGACACTTGCCCCATTGACTTGCAGAGAGAAAGATTACAAAGAGAGCACAGTGACCTGACTGAGTTGAGGTTGGGAGTTTGAGGCAGTTGGAAGATATGGGGCAGGGTTCTAGACAGGAAAGATCTAGAGAAAAAAGGGCTCTAGAAATCTGTACTAAGGGTCCCTTTTATTTTGGCAAAGTCCTCAGCTGCACATGTGTGAAGTGAAACTTCACAGGCCAGGGGAAGAATAACCAGAGGGCCATAAGCTGAACAATTCAGAGTTCATACAGGGCCGGGAGTTGTTTAAGCTCTTGCCAACCAGAGTAGAGATCCTTGATATTCAACTAGGGCATTCACAAGAGACCCCAGAAGGGTTCTATCTTGGAACTAGGGCTATCCTATCACTAGAATAAAGGTGAGGTCAGATGCATCCTAACAAAGCTCAAAAAAGGCTTTGGGAGGATCAAGCTGATCTGCCGGTAACTTAAATTTCTATAAGAACTAGGACCAGTACTCTTTAAAGGAAGACAAAATTTAGGCACTCAACAGTGTTACATTCATAATGTCCACGCAGCCAATTAAAAATTAATAAACATGACAAGAAGAAAGAAATAGAATCTATAACTAAGAAAAAAAGGTGTCAATAAACAGACTGAGAAATGACAGATGATGGAATTAGCAAACATAGACCTTTAGATTAGTTAAAACATAAATATGCTGAAATGTTCAAGGATTTAATGAAAATCTGAGCATCTGGGGAGATAAATGGAAGAGAAAAACTTCTAGAAATGAAGAACCCAGTATTTGAAATAAAGCATTGCTGGATAGGTTAAGAACAGGGTAGAAAATGCAGATGAAAAGGTGAGTGACCCTGAAGACATAACAATAGACTCTATCTAGGCTGAAACACAGACATAAACTAAGGCTGGAAACTGCTTTTGGCTAGAGAACTCTCTCGTCCACTTTTAAACACCTCCCAAGCGGGAGGGACAGCCACAACCCAATAACTGTTTGATGTGGGCACAGTCATCTCAGGATGGGGTCACAGCTGGCAGCCCTCAGAAGCCTATACTGGTAGCTGGGAGAGGATGCATACCTTAGTCTTGAAAAAGGGATAAGAAACTATACCTTGGTATTGATAATACTGCTTTTTTTTTTTTTAATAATCTAGACCTGACTATGAAGTGTCACAAAAACAAAACCCCAATTTATGCAAATCCTTCTGTAAAAACCCATTTTAAAAAGAAAAATTCACAATGGTCTTTTATGTTTACTTTTGATACATAATTTCCTCTAAATTCTTACTGTATTTTTTAAAAGTTTACAAAGTGAGTTTACATGTAACTATAAATTATTTGGAAACAAAGCTGTTTTTTTCTTGATAAATGAGCTCTGAGAAGGTAAACATTTTTGTTGTTGTTGTCCACTGTTGTATCCCAAGTATCTAGAATAGGGCTATGTATACCTAAGTAAACGTTGAATGAACAAAACAATGAATGGATTAGGCTCTATTATATATGAAATAGTGTTTCCTATTGTTTTCCTCAAGGTGGTGCTGTGTACAGTATAAAGGGTCACTTAAACAGTTTCATTTTTTCCCTAATACAACCTTGATATCTAATAAATTTCCTTGCATTACACTTTATTGATTTTTTGGCTTAACCCTCCATCTTTCTGACCTCCTAATCTTTTAGATTTATTTTCTGAACTGAAAGAGGCTTACAAGATTGTCAGGGGTGTTGGCATTCTTATCTTTTTCTCCACCATTTACTTCTACCTAATTATACAGGCAAATCTTCCTTTGAATGCTTCTTAAAAGATATTACATATATTGTCTAATATCCACGTACTGTGTCTATCATTTATTATAGCAGGATTTGTCTGACACCCTTTGATACATTTAATGCTAAATTTTCCATTTTTCTGTTTCTTATTTTTTTCTAGATGTTTGTCTAGTATTTTTCCAACTTCAAAGTTTGAATCAACTAGTCTTTTTTCCCAAAAAATAATAGCTTTATTGAGATATATTGGCATAGAATAAACTGATATTTATTTGTTGATTTTTTGAGACTGGGGAAAGAGGCAGAGGCAGAGGGAGAGAGAATCTTAAACAGGCTCCACACTCAGTGAGGAGGCCCATGTGGGGCTCCATCTCACAACCCTGAGATTATGACCTGAGCCAGAATCAAGAGTCAGACACTTAACTGACTGAGCTACCGAGATGACCCAATAAAGTGGTATTTGAATTATACAATTTAATGTTTAACATATGCATTTATGTTGGAAACCATCACTACAATCAAGATAATGAGCATACCATTACTCTCAAAAGTTTCTTCATTTCCCTTAGTAATCCCTGCACACCATCTCTCCCTTTCCCTACCCCACCATCTGAAGGCAACTACCGATGCACATTATGTCACTATAGATTAGTTTCTTTTTTCTAGAGTTTTATGTAAATGGAATCGTACACTATTCACTCCTTTTATTCTAGCTTCTTTCACTCATCGTAATTATGTATATCAATCACTCACTTCTTTTTATTACTGTCTAGCATTTCATTGTATGAATACACCACAATTTGCTCATCTATTCACTTACTGATGACTCTGGGTTTCTTTTGAGTTTTTGGCTATCACAAATAAACTTTTGAACATTTGTGCATAGACTTTTGCATGGATGCTTTTTTCTTGGGTAAACATCTAGGGGTGGAATGGCTCGAGCTAATGGTAAATGCATGCTTAACTTTTTAAAGAAAAGTCAAACTGTTTTCCCAAGTGGGTGTGCTATTTAACATTCCCACCAACAGTGTATGAGAATTTCAGTTTCTTCACATCCTTGCCAGCAGTTGGTATGGAAAATCTTTTTAATTTAGCTATTCTAATATGTGTATAGTGGTGACTGGTCTCTTTTATTTTCAGGGTCTTATGTTTAGATACATTCAGCTTTTCATGAATTATCTTTAGTGTTGCACTTGACTCATTCCCTTAGCCCTTTACCATGTTACTATAGTTAGATATCTTGCTTTCCTCCTGACTTCTTAATGAGATTCTTTCAACATAGATCTTTGTTAATTAGGACATAGGCTAGAATTTTACAAAACAGAAACTTCTATAATTCTATTATCTAGGTTAGTGTTTCCCAACTCCAGGGTGCCTGTTAAAAATCCGAACATCTGGGCAAGGGCATGTATAGGGGCCTAGAAACATACATTTTTGAGTTTACAAATCAGGTAGATATAAATAAGCAGAGTGTTGAAATAAATGCTTTTATTAATTAGGGATCATGAACTATGTATTGCTTTCACAGAGTTTTAGCAATGGAAGAAGTGTTGGGAAATCTCTAGTTCTCAATTTCTCTGATCCAGAGAAGGCATCTAAATTTCCCAAATTCTCACAGTATAAAGGGCAGAAATAGTGCTAAAACTTTTTCCTTTCCTGTGCTCTTTCTAATACATTGTATTCTTTTTGCAATTTCAATTTAATTTTGAGGTTAATTTCTTTATTGTTAAATCAATGTATTTGGCAAAAAAAATTTAGTACCTTTATTTTATGATTTTTCACTCTTTTGGGGATAGGAAAAACACTGTTGATTGACAAGCAGAGCCAATTAAGTGTATTGATTCTGGGGAAGAAACTAAACTAAAATTCACATAGTAGTATTCCTTTCTTGGATAAATAAACATGGATAAGAAAAATCACAGTCATAGTCATCATTGTGGCCATCATCATCATCATCATCATCACTGATTGTTAGTTCAGTCATTAAATTTAATTAATTAAGATCAATCCTTGAAAATTTACCAGGTCTTCTAAGACCTGTGAGAAATACAATTGTTGGTCGAATACCATAAGAACATAGGCAAGTTAGTTGAGTCAGAGGACATTGGAAAAGAGGTTTAGCCTGGTGCCATAAATATGCTTTCCTAGTTCCCACTCTCCCAGGCCATTATATAAAAGTTAGCAAATGGATCTGAGACTCTCTACTAGTTAGAAGGACTAACTTTGTAGGAGAAGCAATGTACACTGAGAAGACTAGTGTAGTCAGACTTCTCTGACTACAGCTATACCACCAAGCATCTGTCATGGAGGGGGTTTTAGCTTAGCCCCAGGTAAAATTTGACAAATGAAAGTTGAGAGTGGAAAAGACCTATTTCACCTCAAACCAATTATTGCCTTTATTGATTCAGGGCCAACTTAACTATGAGGCACAAGAGCATAGACTACATGCCTATAATATTTTTAAAGATCCATGAAAGTCTTTTAATTTCTTTTAAAATTATGAGAAAAAGAAGAATTTTTTTTTTTTTAGAAAAAGAAGAACTTTTAGGGTCATATACATGCCTTATTTCTCATATTATCAAAAACCATGAAAATCCACCAAATTTTGCTTAAAACAGAAAAACTTAAATATTGAAATCTTTAAAATAATTTTCATATTAATATTATGGTGGGAAGGACCTATGAAAGCAAAAGGGGCTCATGAATCTCACAGTGCTGCCCTGCATTGATCCATTGACTTTCAATATACTTGCTATTGCTTGATGGATTCACCCATTGTTAAACTTTGGTTCCAGTACTTTTTTAGGGTGGTGAATTCTAAAGTAAACTCCCGAAACAACAGTGCTGCTGGATGTAAACTTTTGATTGTTTTCTAATTATTTGTTAAATTGTGGCTGGAATATTTCTCAAGTCACTTGCTCTCTTAGCTCCTGATTTGTTCCCCAGTCCCCACATGTTCCTGGTTTTCTTTTCTAGAAAGAAACTCTAGAACTCTCAACACTAGAACACTCAAGTGATACAAAATAGATAGACAGTCAAGGAAACCTGTCATGGGCAAATAATGATAATTTACAGTTGCAAATTTCATTAATATTTAGTCATTCAAACAATTTTAGAAAAGAGTAAAGTTAATGGTTTAAGTTAATGGTGGGCCACTGAAAAGCAATGATCTTTTAGGAGATTTATGAGATTCCTTTCTGCCTGTCACACTTGTGTACCTTCAGCGAGAAGTAGATCAATGTGTAGAGAATGGCTGGAGAAACACCAGGACTCATTCTGAAAATGCTATTGCTCAAGTTTAGGCCCTCCCTAGACATGACCCATGTCCAGTGAATTTCTTTATGCAATTACTTATTTAGAAGATTAGTTTTCTCTTTGTATTTTCAAACCTTAATGCCATGAAGTTGAAAAATTCGAGTTAAAATAAAAAAATAACACATTAAAAAAAACAACCAAGGATCTTAGAAGCTGGCAGTTAGATAATATTTAAGCATTATCTTACACCAGCTTTAAGACTAGGAGCTAATTATTTATTACAATTCTGCATCAGGAAGATTTTTGACAATGGGCTTTGGATATAACGTAGCAGATAGCCCTGATTTAAATAGAAGGCAGTGTTTTGGCTGGGAGAGGGGGGGCGGGGAGTTGAATACTACTGGCTTCAATGTCAAAAATATAACTTATTGCATTCCTGTCCATCTTTGGACAGTTTGGCAAGAGCTGATTTGCTGATTTCATCCATTTTTTCCTGTTCCACATTATCTTTCCAGCATGTTGATTTCCCTTATAAGCCAGAGACTAGTCATTTCAATGTAGCTTTTAAAAAATTCTTTTGTAGTTTAATTAAATCTTCCTGTTTTTAGGAAATGTTTTGTACTCTTTCTGAACTGAAGAGTCTAAAGGTCTAGACACTGGAGGAGAGTTAACTGCATTTAGGTAATAAAAGCCAAATTCCTGAGTTCCTATCTATTAGAGACATCGTTTGAAATCTGTGCCTACCAGACTTTTCAGAGGATCTATTTCACGATTATTGAACATACATACTAATGTGATTATAAAGCTGTTTTAAAATGATAGTTTACATAGCGTTGGTCAACATCACTGTCATCAACAAGGACAATCCAGATCGTGCTGGAAGTCGTAACATAGAGTTAGGAAAGATTGTCACCACAAAGTGATGGCTTCCTCGGGCCCAATCAGTGCTAGGACCAAAAGTGCTTCAAGAGTTCAGAGAAAGGAAGGGAGTAAACCCAGGGTGGGAGCAGATAGGAACAGTTTCAAGGGGGGATGGATTATAAATGAGAGAAGGGGTTGATGGAGGGAACTGGGGGTAAAGCGATGGTGTAACCACAGGGAAATCGGATGCATCATCCGTAATGATGGATGAGAAACATAGTAATAGAATGGCAAATTTTACAAACATAAAGGACAGGAAGAAATAATCAGATGTAGCCTCCTAGCTTTAGGCAGGTAAGGTCTTATTATCCCATTTTGCAGATAAAACATCTGAGGCCAAAATATCTGGTGAGGTCAAATGAGGAGACTAAGTCCTTAGTCCAGTGATTTTTCTCTCAAATTTCCAGAAGAGATTTTTAAATGTAGACTTTGGGGCTCAAACCCTAGGGAGTCTGACTCAGGGGAAGGGACCTGAGATGTCCCTTTTTTGTGATACCCTCAGATGGTTTCCAGATGGAAGAACCTCACTTGGGAGATGGTGCTTTGATATAATAGGTACTCAGGGAACACCTTTTGCCATATTCACATTTTAAGACTAATCCTAATAAGTTTTCATTAACTCTGGGTAGATGGACAAAACCATGGGTAGTTTTGTCCCATCACTAGAATTCTTTATCCATTTTCCTAGTTCTCAAAAAATTTTTTCACAACCAGAAAATGGAGGCCTGCCATCACTGCTCAGGAATTTGAAAAGATGGTCAAATATGTGGGTCTAGGCTCCTCAATACAACTGCATGATAAGGGTCCCGCAGAAGACCCGAGAACATAGAAGAAAGTAGAATACTGAGTTAAACTCTAAGTTTGAGTCCTGGCTTGCCACTTACTGCCTATTGATGCTTATTTAAGTATTTTAATCCATATGTTAGATTATGATCTATATACTTGGGCCAATAAGACTTCCACTGATTATGTTCCAAGATTATGGGAAGGACAAAAGGAGATCGTGTGGCAATTCTCTAAAACTATGAGGACCAACACAAATTTTTTGAAAAGTTGTAATAAGGATCACTTACTTTATGTAATTCCTATCATATTCCTACTATAAGTAAGCCATTGTATCTGTTCCAGGGAAGTAGGATCCTCTGTCCTGCTCTCAAACAGGCCAAAATCCCACAGATGAGTTATACCCCTCCCAGTTTGCCCATGCCTATCATTTTGTGGTCCCTGACATTGATCAGAGAGTGCAGCCACCAAAAACCAATGCCTTGACTGTCCCCTGCTCCCAGGTTAAGACATGGAACAATTAATGAGGTTGAAAAGAATTATCAATGTTTTATTCCTTTTGCTATCTCGTTTCTCCTCTCCCTCTGTAGGCTGAACAGATCTAGAGACTTGTGTGTATTCTTGGGAAATACGACACTGGGAAAGTTTTAAAAAGGCCATAGTTGGGGGCCTGGGAAAGGAAATGCAGAGTTGCTAGTGTATCTCCTTTCAGATCAGGCTCTTTCATACAAGTAAAGGGTCTTTTTGAAGTTTCTGCATTCTGTGGCTTATTTCATTAGGGCTGAAGTCATGATAGTGGTGGTGGATGGGAGAATGTATATTTGGCTCCACTTCATATACTTTCTTGGACCCTAAGCAGAGGGATAGGCAGCTGCATTCAAAGCTAGATTCGAACCAGTGAAGGAATCCTATCTAAAACAAGTTTACAACGAGCTATGGTGGCTGGAGTCAGGACAGGCGTTTCGTTTAGAAAGTTTCTTCCCCTCTTTGACTGAGTTTTAGTTGAAAGGAGTGTAGCTGAAACTGTAACCAAAGGAGGCATTATGCTTCCAGAAAAATCTCAAGGAAAAGTATTGCAAGAAACAAGAGTAGCCGTTGGATTGGGCTCTAAAGGAAAGGGTAGAGAGATTCAACCAGTTAGCACGAAAGTTGGAGATAAAGTTCTTCTCCCACAATATGGAGGCACCAAGGTAGTTCTAGATGACAAGGATTACTTCTTATTTAGAGATGGTGACATTTTTGGAAAGTATGTAGACTGAAATTAATCAGTATTGAAACAGCATCACATGAAGCTTCCCATTCCACTAAAGTTGTGAAATCTTTCATCATATAAATAATTTCCATGTCTCTGTTTTATAATAAATGAATGGTATCCAAGCTAAATAATAATAGCAGTAGTAATAAAACAAGTTTACAAACAGTGTAAGTCAGGATGTGATTAGCGCAGTGGTATTTCAGAGAAGAGAGGCTGCTATCAGCCATGTGGGAGCAGATAATAACAGGACGTGTATTTTTGCAAAAAGCAAATGCAGTACACAATGATCCAGTAGTGAAGAGAGTGGGGTATGGAAAACCACAGGACTATAGGACAAAGAAGCCTCTCCGTGTGATCCTAGCCAAGTCGCACTTCTGGAGGCCCTTTATCCCCACTTAATTCACTCTCCCTTCTTCCTTCCATAATTAGTATTAAGTGCATTAGCCTTTGAATAGTCTTCTAGTCACAACTGCCAGTCACTCCGTAAAATAGGTCACTCTGCAACTACAGTGACCTCGTTAGAACTGGAATCTGATTTCACGACTAACTCTCCTATCGGAAAGACTTCATGAATTTCCTTCTGGTGACCAATGCCTTCAATTGATCTATGGCTCCAGAACCCTCCTCCACTGACCTTCCCCCACAACATAGAAACCTCAGGTGCTCATCTCTACCCCACCCCTGACTTTTGGCATTAAAACATGTGCTTTTTGTTTTGTTTTATTTATTTTTTTAAGATTTTATTTATTTATTTATTTGACAGAGAGAGAGAGAGAGATCACAAGTAGGCAGAGAGGCAGGCAGAGAGAGAGGGGGAAGCAGGCAGAGAGCCCGATGCGGGGCTCGATCCCAGGACCCTGAGATCATGACCTGAGCCGAAGGCAGAGGCTTTAACCCACTGAGCCACCCAGGCGCCCCTGTTTTATTTTGTTTTTTAAATCACTGCATGTATATGCCTCTTCACACTCCCTGGTTTGCTCTTTTTTTTCCCCTCTTCCTCTAGCTGGCAAATCATCTTATCCCGCAATACTCAGCTGGAGTGACACGTTCTCAGGGAATTCTTTCTCGGCTCTCTGGATGAACTGGTCCTTCCCTAATAATAATGGACCAAATACTTCTAGATTGCAGTGGGGTTTTTCGTTTGAAGGCTTTTCTGGAATTTCCAGGCCAAGTGGGTCGGCAGCCCTATTATTGGCAGGTTTATGCTTCAAAATGAATTCTCCTCTTTATCTTCCTGGAGGTAGAAAGGATAGTTCATGTGTGTTCTTGGGCTATTCTCTTCACATGAATGCTTAAACAACAGGAATTATAAGCAGGCTCATATTTTAACCGCAGGCAAAAGGGTTACCTTCTTTTGTACTTGCAAGTTCTTAAAAGATCTCTTGCTGGAAGACTGCCCAATTGTTCAACCATGGTAAATTAGGGCCAAAATTTTCTGAGGCTGCCATTACTCCTTTGAAAAATGTTCCAAGAGCATCCTTTCATCACTTGGAAACCAGTAAAATCTCCCTCCAATGTGCAACAGAGTTTCTGACCAAACAATGAGCTTTAACAGGCAACCCCAGGGGGCATTCATTAAACTCCGAAGAAATCCCGGGGGGAGCCAGACCCACTTTTCGTGATAACTAATGACACAATGTTCTGTTTCTGCAGGACTTTCTTTCCCCTCTACCTCTTTAAATCTCATTTTAAGTCACATAAACGATCTCTAGTGTAGTCATTAGACCTGGTTCTGGTCTGGTGGACAAGGTCCAGGATCCATTTTCTCATTGTTATTTTAGAACTTCCAATTATTGGGGCGCCTGGGTGGCTCAGTGGGTTAAAGCCTCTGCCTTCTGCTCAGGTCATGGTCTCAGGGTCCTGGGATCGAGCCCCACATCTGGCTCTCTGCTCAGCAGGGAGCCTGCTTCCCCCTCTCTCTCTGCCTGCCTCTCCGCCTACTTGTGATCTCTCTCTCTCTGTCAAATAAATAAATAAAATCTTTTAAAAAAAAAGAACTTCCAATTATTATTTATTAATTACTCCAGAGTTCTTATTCTGCCCCAGATCTCCTCCCACCACAAACAGATCCTTCATTGGATTAGGTCCTTTTCAGGCCCGATAAACTTCACACATCCTGGCCTATGAGCAAGTGGCAAATGATGATCCTTGCTTTCTGAACCGGAAGCATAAGCATTACATGGTTAAAGGGAGTTCCCTAGATTTTTGAGGCAAAGGAGACAGGAGCTAGAAAAGGCTCTGAGGCAAGGGATTAGATCAAAGGTAATTCTTTGTCCCCAATCAGGCGGCTTTCTGAATAGCGTGCACTTCGTAAAGCATTGAGCAAAGAAGTGCTGTGGTCATCGTTAGCCATCCCTTCTCAAGGCCACCTCTTATTAGCAGGAATTTGGGAGAGGGACCTTTCCTCTTGCATCTCAGTCTCTTTGTTTTCAAAAGCTTTCTGCGGCAATTCAGTTCAATAGAATGCCAACTCAGCTATCCCTTTTTAATTACACCAGGAAGGATTTGTGACTAATTGTCTCATTTATTCTAGCAGCAGAAGGTTAATTTACCAGGAAGGTGATATTAGGCAATGGGTCCCAGGTAGGATTAGTGTCCATCCCTTGGGTGGACTCCCTAATCAACACCAGACCTTCGGATTTCTGGAGGGATGGGATCTCAAAGCCTATTTTTAGAAAGATCCGCAAGCCAGGTATGTTTGTCAAGTTCAAGAACTATTTGTCTAGGGTACTCTTGCAGGGGCTCTCAAAGTCAGTATCCCCGGGGAGATAGCACAAAGCACAGATTTGATTTTCAACTGCAAGGGATTCTGACTGCTGGGCGGGGACTAGAAATAGGCATTTTCAACAAGCCCCCAGGGTGCTTCCAAAACACGTGACCAGTGTGCCTCCCTTGAGGAAACACCGCTCTGGTTCAGGTTTAGCAAAAAGAGAGGCAAAGGTTGTAACACACTTGAGAGGCTCAGAAGTTGCCTGTATAGGGTCAATTCCAAAGGTCTTCCACACGCTGTGTCCGTCTGTCTCCGGACCACACCAATACCCGTGCGAGAGAGTGAGGATGGACGGGAGGACTGTCAGGGACAGGGCTGGGATTCCCGGAGTATCCTGCTTAGGATGAGGCTGGGAGAATCCCAGTTTCAAAACAGGAACCAGACAGATGCTCACTTCCTCCCCTCTGATCTACTTCAACAGCTCCTCACAGGCTTCCCTGCCTGTGGGGTCTCCCTGGCTTGCCTGCCTCCTTTCCCCCAATCTGATTCCAGCTCCAGCTTCCACAGTGCTGCTGGAATGATTTTTGTAAAAGGTAAATTGTTTCTTCATGGCTTAAAAGTCTTCTCAGTAATTTATCCGTATAAGATCCAGACTCGGCTGCAAAGGCTCTGACGCTAATTTGTCATATAGCCCCTTCGTGTGTCTCCAGCTTTGCCCGTCACCCTCACTCACATGGTGTGAAGAAACGCCTCCGCTGGTAACACCCTTTCCATGACTGTGAGGGGAACCCTTCAACTTTCAACCTTCAGCTAAAACATGATTCATCCTGTCCAGGCCTCTCTGACCTTTCCGGCTAGAATTATCATGCCCTCCAAAACTTGTACCTACCTGTCTCCGAGCACCTACTACTCCATATTACATTTATTTATTTTAAAGTCTCGTCCTTTCAGTAGACTGGAACCATGTTTTAATGTTATTATCATTGATATGAATAAAAGTAAAAGTAATAATAGTAGCTATCATACATTAACTAATTACTAGCGAAAGGTTCTGTGCTTTATGTTTTATATGAATTATCTCACTCAATCCTTTTAACACCTGAAGATATAGGCCTTGCCTCTAGGAAACAGCAAGCTAGTGTTAGAACACGGGTCTGTCTGCCTTGACAGGAGGCATTTTGCATTCAGTAGGCACTTAGCAAATACTTGTCAAATGAGTCTATCATGGATGTGTCAGCGAATGAATGAATGAATGAATGTGCCCACTCTTCAGAAAGTTTGCTGATTACTAAGTTATGGTTGTTGCTAATTACAAAGTGATCTGCAATTCCAAGTGATCTGCTAATTACAAGTGATCTTGGACAGTGTTTGTATTTGAGGAGAGATCAAAAAGGAGGCACTAGAAATGGCTTTTATTCTCTGAAAATTGTTTCTGCAATAGCAAGCCTCACAAAGAAGCTAGAAGCTAGACATTAAAATAAAATGGAAAAAAGGAAAGGAAAGGAAAGGAAAGGAAAGGAAAGGAAAGGAAAGGAAAGGAAAGGAAAGGAAAGGAAAGAAAAGAAAAGAAAAGAAAAGAAAAGAAAAGAAAAGAAAAGAAAAGAGAAAAGAAGACCTTACGAGTCCAGCTTGGGGAGGGAAGGTGGGAACGGTTCCTGGCTATCTGTGACTTGTTAGGCCCTGGTCAGTCACGATCCCCTTCCCTGTGGTTCAGGCCACTTCCTCCTTTCCTGATGCTTTCCCCAGCTTTGCTGTCCGCAGGGAGCACGGCTCTGTCTGGGTCTTCACTTCCAGACAGCCTCCCCTCACCCTCTGACCGTACAGCCCAGGCTCCAGCGCATCAGCGTCTTGATTCTGATGATCAGGCTCCTTCTCGTTTCTGGGACACAGGGCCTACTTTGTAGACTAGTTCCAGTGATCAAATTGCTGTCTGACCCCAAGGGCTGGGCTTACTTATTGCTAACCAGCCTCCTGGTCAAGTCCTAAGTAAAGGCCTGCCCGTGGGACCGTGCTACCTTCCTGGGAGCTCCAGGAGCCCCAGCTGACAGCACCTGCTCGCCGGGGTCTCCGAATGTGCTTGTTTGCTGTGGTTACCATACCGCAGCTGGCATTGCAGCTTGGCTTAGAGTGCCGCCTGCTTAAGGTGACCCGTCCGTCGTGACCCGCCGCGAGCCATCTAGTTCCCGCATGTTGACAAGTAGGTAAACCGAACAGGGATAGGATAAGGAACCCAGCCTCTGCATTCTTAAAGTCTTCCATGTTGACACTAACATCCCACAGTCCTTCTGGGAATGAGGTGTTCTTTATGATGTACTGTCTCCATTGCTGGGAAGGCTAAGGCAGAGGGTCCGAGAGAGGACACCATCATGAGAAATCGAAGCAGATGCTTAAATGTGTCTGATACAGATGGTGAATATTGTAACTTCTAACTTGGTACACATTAGACTACACTTTAGGGAAAATAGAATAACACGGAGAAAATATAATTTCCGTATGGGAAAAAGCATTCATATAAAACAAAGTGAACTCCATTTTGTTTCTGGTTGAGTTGTTAAGTATGTAACTTTGGACAAACCATATCGGGGACTTATTTCCTCATCTGTAAGATTAAAAGAATGCAGTGGGGGCCACTGATAACAGCAGAATTCTATGACTTTCCTAATTATTTTTTGATGTTATTGTAAAATCGTAGTGATTGAAGGAATGTAGGAGGACAATTAAGAACAGCACGTTTTTTAAAAGAATAGTGTATTTTATATTCCATGAAAGGAAAATTTTTTTTGGCAAAATTAACCTAAAAACATCAAGAAGTAGCATCTATATGTTATATGTAAAATTATCATATGCCTCCTATGTACCTACATTTTTTTTTGTTTGCCTTTCCAAATCATGTAATTGGACAAGTATCCAACAATTTAAAGGAATAACATACTTTTAAGAAGATCTGTTTACTAAGGTTTTATGTTCCAGATATTTTTGCAGCAATGAAATGGGTTGCACTCTGGACTACTATTTTGTGCTTTTTCAATAGACTGTTATTTTTTAATTAAGATAATACATGTGTCAGAATTTAAAAAAAAAAAACACAGATATGGGAACTGAGAATGTGTCATTGACTTGATTTAAAATAGTCCGTATTCTGTAGTCCTGAGGAACTCAGAAATATGTCAAAGGACAAGGGGAAAAAAGCCATCTAGAAAAAAGTGAGGACAATGTCCCTGAGTATGATTTTGAAAGAAGCAAGAATGACATTTGCAATATTTGGCGAGATAACTAGGGGAAAGCGCAAGGGCTGCAATAGGTGCTTCCAAGTGTTAGGGCGATCAGGAATCCAAACCCCGGAGAGACTCAGATGAAGGGAAATTCCACTCTGGTGTCCCTGGGAATGCTTCAGCTCACAGCCTTGCCTGCTAATATTATAGAAAGGATGCTGATTTTTTTCCTTTGGCTAAACCCAGACAGAGAAAGAAACACGTTTTGTAAAACCCAGGTACATTATGGCAAAGCAAAGAGAAAAAAAATGCATTTCACATTAGATGTTTTCTCCGAACCAGGAGTCCTTTCTTGAGGAGTTAAGAAATAAATAATTCGGAAGATTCTAAGGAACATAAGCATATTTTAGGGACGATCTTGGAGCAACAACATAAATATTAGAAATATAAACTTCAGTGATTGCTTGGAAAAGCACAGCCTTCACTGTATAAATGAAGTTGCAACCTCTGCAAAATCTTTTCCAAAATGATTTCTCTAGGGGAGGAAATGGAGAAAAAGAACCCTTTAAAAAAAAAAAAAAATCGGCCCGTGTCAGTCATTCATGATTCTTAACACACAGACATAATGATTAATCTACTCAGAACTAATCAAGGGATTGACTTTATTTGTAGTAGATGAACCTGTCACTACGTGGAGGTTTTCATTTACCAATATCTGACACCAGCAGCAATTTTTAATAAAGATGTTCAAAGGAGCTTTTCAGCATTTGTATTCATTGAAATGTCTTTGAAGAATGACTTATGCCTTTAAGTAGGCAAAACAATTATTCTTGGAGGAGTTGTTGCGCTGTGCAGTATTAATGATCAGGAGGCAGCTTCGTGGTGTGTGCAACCATGGGAGGGTCATGAAAAGGGCAATTGGTCCCACTGGTGCAACCCCCAGGCAGGGAAATCAGAACGTTAGGAAACACAATCCACAGTTTCCTAAATTTTAAATCAGATTTTATGCTAGCTTTTCTCTATCTGTTTCCACATGAAAGGAACCCCTATGCTATTTAAATATGCCATTTGATATAATCATTTATTTATTACAGATTTGCACTTAATTCAATTTGGCTACTCAGGTCCCTGATTGGTAAATCCCATCATGCAACACAGTCTGTAATATGTGTAAGTCACTCCCTAATATTTATACACTAAAGAGAAGAAGGATTCTAAGAGAATTAGAATCACAGTAACTCTTCTCATCCCAGAAAAATACAGTTTTTCAAACCTGCTTTCTATACTTACAAATAAAGAAAATCACCTCCATTGGGAACTATAAAGACAAGTCCTCAGGTACCCAAAAGGCACAAAGGGGGAAAAGCATATTTTATAAGGCGTTGAGGGAGTAGTTACGACCAAAGCATAGTTGCTGTAATTTTCCTGCTTCCTTATTTAGAAAGCATATGAAAAATCGCATTTTTCATGCGATTGGAAAATGAATGCTCCACCTGTCTCTGACCGGAGTTGGAAAAGTTTCAACCATCTCCCTTAAGCCTTCACAAGTGAAGTTGCTTCAAGCTCTTCACTCATACATTTTGGGTTTTTTTAGCAGAAGACTATGAACGCTAACGTTTGTACATAATGTTGCTTTGTCTTCATTCCATCTACTGGTCTTTCCTGAGTCGGGCCCTTGATGAGCTGGGTTAGACAGTCAGATGCTCAGTCTGTCACCAAATATGTGTTGAGTGACTACTGGCTCCCATAAACCAGGCCCTGGGTAGTGTTCTGGCTCTGGGTTCTAGTAGTCAGCTTTGTGTTCTCTTATCTATTTACCTTGTGCCCAAGTTGACTATTTCAAACGATAAGCCCCACTGAAAGCAAGTCCCACTTTAAGCCAGTTCCCCTAAAAGGAACAGGTGATGTCATTCACTACTGGTAAGAGTTTAAAGAGCATAAGCTTCTTAGAGGGCAAGTCAACGATGTTAATCAACATTTAGAGTGCGTATACCCACTGGCCCTTCAACTCTACCTGTGGGCATTTATTCTACAGGAATACCAACACACGCAAAGATAAATACGTACAAGAAAGTTAAAATTATTTTTTAACAGTGAAAAGTGGAGTTATTGGTTAAAATATAGTACACATACAAGTGGAATATTGGGCAGCAATTTTTAAAAAATGAGATGTATTTATATTCATTGACGTCAAGAGACAGCCATGATGTATTGCTAAGTGAAGATGAAAGTTATGGAAGAGTATGTATACACAAAATCTTGACATATTATCCAATGTCTTTAATAAAAACTCATACTCATATTCCGTATTTTTGCTTACACATACATAGGAAAAAAACAAAAAGGATATTCCTGGAATCATTAAAAGTGATAATCCAGACATTGGAACAACGATTTTCTCCTCTATATCGATATTAATTGAGTTTTTGTATCAAGCATCCATCCATTTAAGAACATTCAAAATATTGCCATTTGTGGAGGAAAATTTTCCACAGTGAGAAGAAGAGTATTATCATGGTATCATCTCTTGAGAAGAGAAATTCTTGTTCTGAAACACGAATATCAAGAAAACTTTTTTGAATTTCATGAATTTCTCTGGTATCAAGATTCATTTCATTATCATTGCTGGAGAAAGCTCAACCTTTTGAGAGTTCTAAAATCAAAGATAACTGTGAGTAAGGCTATTCTGCATCAGAGAAAATTTTCTAATTCTGCCCAGCCCAGACTCACATCCCCAAGTGTGTGGTTCATCTTCCGGGGCTATATTACTGGCTCCCGCCAACACCACCACCATCACTAATGGCCACACGTTGAGTGAGGTACGTGCTTGGCAACATATGCAACGAAATGCCAGGCAACATGCAAAATATTTGACATCAAGGCTGCGAATTTAAACAATACCATAAAATACAGCTTTCCAATTTTACAGATAAGAAAGCTGAGTGCCATAGAAATTAATTAGATTGCCAAAGGTCACAAGCCAGTGAAGAGTGGAAACAGAATTTCAATATGTCGTAACTCCAGAGCTCGTGGATCTTTTTTTAATATAATACTTGCTTATATGGCAACCACGAAAATGTCATAGGTATGTTGGTATTCACTTATTATTTTAAAATAATGCCAGAATTCTAAGAAATAGTGACAGAATTATAAGGACAATATATACACATTTATCTTTATAGCCTCAAACCATTACCAAGAATCCTGTTGCAGGAATAATAATATCCAGGTTTAGAGAATCTTGGCAAGCCACTCAATGAATGCAGGAATGCACATTTCACCCAGTGCGAGAGGATTTTCGTCAAGAGGGAAGTTAACACCCAGATGGCAAATATAGTTCACAGATGCCTGACATGCGCGCTTTCTTACTCGATCAAAGTTCACTGGGGAGAAGTCCCACAGCAAAAGTGCCTCCCAGAAAGAATACTCAGTGTCTCCTTGTAATCAAATTGTTCTTGGATGAGCTGCTCCTGTTCTGTCCCTTTACCGGCATCAGGTCACAGTTTGGGCCCCGGTGCGGCATCTGCTACCGTCTGGTGTTTTCATTCTACCTCACGGTTCCCGTTTTGTCTACAGCCTTGGGGTACCTCAGCACTCATCCTAAACATCCTTTTTCTCTCTCCTTTCCTCACTCTTCCCTAGTCTCTCTTCCCTTTCTTCCTTTTCTCCTTTTTCTAGTCCTCTTTCTCCCTGACCTCTTCCTTCTTCCCTCTCTTAAACGTCATTTCCTCAGTGTCTTCAGTGAAGCAGAAACTGTGCCTTCGGTCTGCCAGAGCCACTCTCGACACCTCCGACGCACGCTCCCTCCTCTCCAGAAAGTTCCGAGTCCTCATGGGCCTGCTCCTGCTTATCTTCCTCAGTTTTACACCCAAGCATCCAGCACCGTGACTGACACTTAATGGACATTTGATGAATATGTCGCTGAATACCTTCTTTGTCTTTAGTTCTATTTATGTAATTAAAACCACATGATGCATGCACAATTTTTAAAAGCATATAAAGCGTAAGTAGGCTGAGACTGGTACAAGTGAGGTTATGAACAAAAGTTTGGAAAACACAGGGTGTGCTCATTCCTTGTGGGCTGAAAAAAATTCTTCCGAGCACAAGTAGCAGTGTATGTACTATTCCAACTTGAGGAGGGCAGGCTGGTTCTTCTGTTCTACTGTATATTTCCCACACTTGGGAAATATTTTGACTCTGTCAAAAATAACTTCAGTCGAAAATAGAGCTACCCTATGACCCAGCAATCGCACTACTGGGTATTTACCCTAAAGATACAAATGTAGTGATCTGAAGGGGCACGTGCACCCGAATGTTTATAGCAGCAATGTCCACAATAGCCAAACTATGGAAAGAACCTAGATGTCCATTAACAGATGAATGGATAAAGAAGATGTGGTATATATATATACAGTGGAATACTATGTAGCCATCAAAAAAGACAAAATCTTGCCATTTGCAATGACATGGATGGAACTAGAGGGTATTATCCTAAGTGAAATAAGTCGATCAGAGAAAGACAATTATCATATGATCTCACTGATATGAGTAATTTGAGAAACAAGACAGAGGATCATAGGGGAAGGGAGGGAAAAATGAAACAAGATGAAACCAGAGAGGGAGACAAACCATAAGAGACTCTTAATCTCAGGAAACAAACTTAGGGTTGCTGGGGAGTGGGAGGAAGGGATGGGTGGCTGGGTGATGGACACTGGGGAGGGCATGTGCTATGGTGAGTGCTGTGAATTGTGTAAGACTGATGAATCACAGACCTGTACCCTTGAAACAAATAATACATTATATGTTAATAAAAAAAATCTCAAGGGGTTAATCAGGATGCATTTTTTAAAATGCAAATACTTCTACTAATATTACAATATTAGCTGCCATTTATGCCTTAATATGATCTAAACAAATCTGACTAATTCCCTCCTAATTCAACAATGAACTATACAGAACTTCCACATCATACAGAATGCTAAGTCTAGGGTATCAAAGGACGAATAATAAAACACTTACCCCAAGCAATTATAGCCAGGAATTAAAAAAGGAATAACTTAATGTTAAGTGAACATAAAGAAAAGGACAAACTTGTGCGTGCGTGTGTGTGTGTGATTTTATCTGTCCTCCTGGACATTTTCTTTCTCTTTTTTTAAAATATTATTATTTATTTATTTATTTGACGGAGAGAGATCACAAGTAGGCAGAGAGGCAGGCAGAGAGAGGAGGGGAAGCAGGCTCCCTACTGAGCAGAGAGCCTGATGCGGGACTCGATCCCAGGACCCTGAGATCATGACCTGAGCCGAAGGCAGAGTCTTTAACCCACTGAGCCACCCAGCCGTCCCATCCTGGACATTTTCTTAGTGATATCCTCTATCACAACTGGTTCACTTGTACATTCCTTTCTGATTTTCCACGTTTACTTTTTCACTTGCCCACAGTCTGTTCTTCATAACGATGCTTCCTTTATTAAATAAAGACAGAGTAGGACACATTCTACATTCAGAAAGTGCTTTGCCAGCTCTTTAGTTGGTTCCTACTTGTACCTAATACACTATAAATGAACAGTCCCTTTTATGAGTAAGAGGGCAAGTGAAGAAGTTACACAACATTCTTGAAGTCACAACACAAATCTATAATTAGCCACAACCTTTTTAACTGATGCATATCCTACTGGCTTCGTCACTCTACCCCAAACCATCACTATGTAAAATAAAAGTGTCAACGATTAGTCACTATGAACATACATTCAATGTATGATACACAAACTAAATAAAGTTACCTTTACTTTGCCTGTTAAGCCTAGGATAGGAAATATAAAATAATCTTCATATAAAAAGGTCCCAATAATCTGTGGGGGAAAGAGCCAAACAAAATATGCCTAAATTACCTGCCAAAATTTTGTCTTAAAGCTCTAAGAAATCTCTGAATGTTGACAATAATATAACATTAATATAGGAACTTTGTTTAAATAAAACGAGAACCTTGGCATGAACCCTCTCTTAACCTATCACACACATTCTGTGAAAACATTCCCTCTCATCATGGCTTTGACTCTACTCCGTATTATCCCAAGATTGTGTATGTTTCCTCTTCAACTTAAAAATTGTCAGAAAAAATATCCTCATTTCCTCCAAAAGAAATAAACACAGGCAAAGGTCAGAGGGATGCATTCCGTGGAAGCTGTCCATAGTGGAGCAAAGTGCAAGCAGTCGGCCTGAACCAGAGAGGGCTTCTCCCCAGTTAGCACTGAGTGTCTGGGGCTACATCCCTAGTCTCCCACATTTCCAGAGCAAAAGAAAGCTTTAGTCACTGAACACCCCTTCTCCATGGCTCTGGAATAAGAGTATGGTCTGGTACGTGCATTTTAATGTTGTTATTTGAATATTTGTGAATAAAAACGTCATTGTTCCTATGGGAATTCCTTTTACAGCCAAAGGAACATATTCTCCCATGTATCTTGTTTATGGGGACCAGGTTCCCCCAGAAGGAATGAGCTTCCTGTGCCCTTCCTATGTCATTCCTTACTTTCTTCTACTGCTTTTTCATCATCTCTCTGCTGTTACCCTTGCTCAGCTCCTCACCATCCCATAAGTCATGCCTTGTGAGGGAAATTACATCTGCTTACTTTATCCTTTATAATATACCTTTCCTAGTGCCACTATACCTTTGTAAAACACAGATTAGAGCCTATGGCTTTATTGGCTTAAAACTCATACGCAAGCTGTAAGAATGATTTTGTAGCCTAAGCACAACCCTCATTGCTTTTGTTAACTGATGCGTTAATCTAGCAAATACTTGGTGAACGAGTAAAGTACAAAGAACATTAAGTCATGGTTGAGATAAATTTCAGGATGGTGAGGGGAGATTGGAATAAGGAGAGATGGGGGATGGGATGAAGATATCACTTGTGCACAATATATGTGTATAAGGGGGGAGGGCAGGGGGAGAGAAAGGGAGAAGGAAAGAATCTCAAGCAGAATCAGTGCTGAGTAAGGAACCCAATGTGGAACTTGATCTCATGACCCTGAGATCATGACCTGAGACGAAACCAAGAGTCGGGGGCTTAACTGACTGTACCACCCAAGAGCCCAGAAATCACATCTTATTTATCTCTTTGTTCCCTCATTGCACCTAGCACAGTGCCTTGGACATAGTAGGTTTGCCAAAAAAGCTTTTGTGAAAAAAATTTGCCAGTATGTGTTTTAAACAATGAAACAAGATTTGAAAATGTGAATGGCATAATTTCTACTAGTTTTCAAGAAAGGATGACCACAAAATTTTTGGTTAAATCTGAATTTTCTTCATTAATACACAAGAAAGATATTCTTCATAAAATGTTGAATCCAGGGTCTTATAACGTTGAATTGTTTTTTAGTGTGATTCTCCTTATTGCATTCTATCTGTTCATATAACAATCCACCAACACTGTAGTGAATGATAGTGATTATTTGATGAGGGCACATTCTATCTTATCTAGGCAGCAAGATTAAGTCTTAGGAACTGAAATGAAGGTAATTTAGGAAAGTACTAGGCAGTTGCTTATATTCCAAGTTATACTGCAAAGTAGATACATAAAATATGACATATGGGTCTTTGGATTAAGTTTCTGGACAGTTTACGGTTCTTTGAAAAGATCAGGAAAATTGACAAACCTTTAGCCAGACTCATCAAAAAAAAAAAAGAAAGAGGATTCAAGCAAAATCAGAAATGAAAGAGGAGAAAAAACAACTGACACCACAGAAACATAAAGAATTGTAAGAGAATATTATGAAAAATTATATGCCAACAAACTGGACAACTTGGAAAAAAATGGATAAATTCTTAGAAACATACAACCTCCCAAATTTGAATCAGGAAGAAATAGAAAATTTGAACAGACTGATTATCACCAGTGAAATTGAATTAGTAATCAAAAAACTTCTAACAAACAAAAATCCAGGACCAGATGGCTTCACAGATGAATTCTACCAAACATTTAAAGAAAGTTATTACCTATTCTTCTCAAACTATTCCAAAAAATAGAAGGAGAAGGAAAACTTCCAAATTCATTCTATGAGGCCAGCATGACCCTGATCCCAAAACTAGATAAACACATTACAAAAAAAGAGAACTATACAGGTCAACATCTCTGATGAACATAGATGCAAAAATCCTCAAGAAAACATTGTCAAACTAAATCCAACAATACATTAAAAAATTCGTTCATCACGATCAAGTGGGATTTAGTCCAGGGATGCAATATTTGCAAATCAATTAATGTGATACCTCATTAAAAGAAAGGATAAAAACCATATGATCATTTCAATTGATGCAGAAAAAGCATTTGACAAAGTACAACATCCATTCATGATTAGAAATTCTCAAAAAAGTATGGTTAGAGGAAATACACCTCAACATAATAGAGGACATATATAAAAACCCCACAGTGAATATCATCTTCAATGAGGAAGAACTGAGCTTTCCCCCTACAGGATAAGGATGTCCACTCTCACTACTCTTATTCAACATAGTACTGTAAGTCCTAGCTACAGCAATCAGACAAGAAAAAGAAATAAAAGCCATCCATATTGCTAAGGGAGAAGTAAGTCTTTCACTATATGTAGATGACATGATACCATATATAGAAAACCCAAAAGACTTTACCAAAAAAACACTAGAACTGATAAACGAATTCAATAAGGTCACAGGGTACAAAATCAATGTACAGAAATCTGTTGCATTTCTATACACTAATAATGAAGCAACAGAAAGAGAAATTAAGAAAGCAATCCCATTTACAATTGTAGCACAAATAATAAAATACCTACGAATAAAGTTAACCAAAGAGGTGAAAGAACTGTACTCTGTAAGCTATAAAACACTGCTGAAAGAAATTGAAGATGACAAAAACAAATGGGAAAATATTCCATTCTCATGGATTATAAGAACAAACATTGTTAAAATGTTCATACTACCCAAAGAAATCTACAGATTTAGTGCAATTCCTATCAAATACCAATAACATTTTTCACAGAACTAGAACAAATAACTCTAAAATTTACATGGAACCACAAAAGACCTAGAATAGCTAAAACAATCTTGAAAAAGAAAACCTGGGGGCTCCTGGGTGGTTCAGTCAGTTATGAGTCCAGCTCTTGGTTTCAGCTCAGGTCATGACCTCAGGGTCCTGGGATGGAGCCCTAATTGGCTTCTGCACTCTGTGCAGAGTCTGCTGGAGATTATCTCTCTGTCCCTCTCCCTCTGCTCGTCTCCCCAATACCCCCCCCCCGTCTCTCTCTAAAATAAACAAATAAAATATTTTTTTTTAAAGAAAAACCTGGAGGTATCACAATCAGATTTCAAGTTATACTACAAAGTTATAGTAATCAAACCAGTATGGTCCTGATACAAAAATAGACACATTAGATCAATAGAACAGGATAGAAAGCCCAGAAATAAGCCCAAGAATATATGGTCAATTAATCTTTGACAAAAGAAGCAAGATATGCAATGAGGAAAAAAACAGTGTCTTCAACAAATGGTGTTGCCACATGCAAAAGAATGAAACTGGACCACTTTCTTAAACCATACACAAAAATAAACTCAAAATAGATGAAAGACCTAAATGTGAGACCTGAAACCATAAAAGTCCGGGAAGAGAAGATAGGCAGTAATATCTCTTGACATTGGCTGTAGCAACATTTTTCTGGGTATATTTCCTGAGGCAAGGGGAACAAAAGCAAAAATAAATTACTGGGACTACATCAAAATAAAAAGCTTCTGCATAGCAAAGGAAAAAAATAAAACAGCAAGGCAACCTACTAAATGAGAGAAGATATTTGCAAATGACATATCTGATAAAGGGTTAGCATCCAAAATTTATAAAGAACTTAATATAACTCCACACCCATAAGACAAATAATACAACTTAAAAATGGGCAGAAGACATGAACAGACATTTCTCCAGAGAAGATATCTGGATGACTAACAGATAAATGGAAAGATGCTCAACATCATTCATTATCAGGGAAATGCAAGTCAAAACTACAATGAGATATCACCCCACACCTGTTAGAATAGCCAAAATCAAAAACATAAGAAAGAACAAGTGTTGGTAAGAACGTGGAGATGAAGAAACTCTGGTGCACTGTTGGTGACCATGCAAGCTGGTGCAACCAAACTCTTTGGAGGTTGCTCAAATAATTAGAAATAAAATTACCCTATGATCCAGTAAATCATGCTACCGGGTATTTACAGAAATTACAAAAACACTAATTCAAAAAAATACATGAACCTCTATGTTTATTACAGCATTATTTACAATAGCCAAATTATGGAAGCAGCCAAGTGTCCATTGATGAATGGAGAAGAGGTGGTATATATAATGGAATATTACTCAGCCATAAAAAAGAACGAAATCTTGCCATTTGCAACAACATGGATTGAGTTGGGGGGTATAATGCCAAGGAAAATCAGTCACAGAAAAACAAATACCACATGATTTCACTCATATGTAGAATTTAAGAAACAAAACAAATGAACAAAGGAAAAAAGAGGGAGACAAACCAAGAAATAGACTCTTAACTATAGAGAACAAAGTGATAGTTACTGGATAGGGAGGCCAGTGGGGGGATGAGTGAAATAAGTGATGTGGATTAAAGAGTACACTTATCATGATGAGCACTGAGTAATGTGTAGAATTATTAAATCACTATATTGTACACCCAAAATTAATATAATACCATACATTAAGTACACTGGAATTAAAAAAAACTTAAAAATAATTTCTGGAAAGCCTCTTGTTTGAGGGAAATCTCTGTCTTATATGGTATAGAACTTAGTGGACTTGTTCATAGAATATTAGCCTTCCACAGGATGGCCCATGTGTTAGGAACATAAACTGAGCTGCTTTTAGAGACACCACCCCCTTAAATAACTCTGGTAAGCTTATTTTGTTACTCTACACAACTGATAACATGAAATTTTTTCACGTAGACCCAACAACTTTCTTACATATTAATTCTTTCATTGCTATTTAATTTACGAAGTTCCTATACTATAGGTTACTTTTTTGTTGGTATGAAATCATTAAAGGAGCCAGTGTTGTGTCCAGAAAATTTCAATATGCCATTTCTTCAGCAATGATCAGACACTAAATATGTTAACATAGGAACATGAGGACACTGCCCATGGAAATATTCCTGAGGTAATTTTACAGGATTATGACTGGACTCTCAATTCAATTTTGTTGAATACTCCATTATTGTGTATGTTCCAGTAAATAGTCACAATAAAAGCTCCTGCCTTAATGGAGCTTGGACTCTGTTTACCAAGAACATATATCTGTACTTTTGTCGTGGTTTCACAGGAACATATGTCTATGCGTGTCATGGGTTAGTGTTGTGGTCATGTTGAGGTGAAACTGTCACGAACAAGAATGGAATGGTATGGAATCCGCAAACATCTTTTGTCTCCTTTTTCCATGACTGTTTCCATCTCATCCTCTAGGTTTCAGCTTCATTGTCTACCTCCTTTGCCTGACCTCCCTGAACTGCCCCATCTGGTGTTGCCTACCCTCAGAGCAGTCATTACGTCAGATACCTTGTTCTGTCTTCTCGAAAATCACTACCTAATGTTGGTTTACTTATCTCCTTGTATATTCCCTTCTCCAGAACTAGAATGTAAGCTCTGTGAGAGCCAGCAAGTGTCTGGTAAGCTTGCCCAGGTTGAATCCCCAGTGGCTGGCAAAGTGTCTGACACACATGTTGAATAAACAATGAAATCTTGATGTCACTATGGGACTGTAAAATAGTGCTACTCGATAGAAACATCATGTGAGCCACGTGTGTAATCTAAAATTTTCTAGTAGCCAGGTTAAGAAAGTGAAAAAGAAACATTAAATTAATTTAATATCTTAGTAATTTACTAATTTTAATGATGTATTTTATTTAATCCAATATATCAAAAATGTCATAATTTCAATGTTTCATAGTTTATGTAATCAGTGCAAGAATTTTCAATGAGATATTGTACTTTTTTATATTGCCCTCAAAGTTCAGTGTACATTTTATCCTATTAGTACATCCCAATTCAGATTCTAAATTTTCTTTTTATTTATTTATTTATTTTTAAAATTTATTTATTTTTTAAAAAGATTTTATTTATTTATTTGACAGGGAGAGAGAGAGAGAGAGAGAGATCACAAGTAGGCAGAGAGGCAGGCAGAGAGAGAGAGGGAAGCAGGCTCCCGGCTGAGCAGAGAGCCCGATGCGGGGCTCGATCTCAGGACCCTGAGATCATGACCCAAGCCCAAGGCAGAGGCTTTAACCCACTGAGCCACCAAGGCACCCCTAAATTTTCTTTTTAAATACTTGATTGACATTCAGATTTCATCAAATTTAGATGTTTCTATAATTGGAAGAGTAGATTCACATATTCAGGTTCTCCGACATATTTTAAAAGTTCCCCAGTAACTGTATGAGGATAATTTCTTAAATTTTAATTAAAAGTAAATAAATTCAACTTAAAATTTAATTCAATGTAAAAATTCAATTTCTGAGTCATACAAGCCACATTTTAAGTATTCATGAACCACATGTGACTAAAGACTACAGTATTTGGGCAGTCCATCTCTAAAAAAAATGTTTAAATTGCAGTGTTAAAATACACATGCTATATTATTCAGGTGTGATAATCATTTGAAAATCTGTCTAAAGCAATTTGTTACTAAAGGTAAAGCATCAACATATATTTTGAAAAGTAAACCATTATTAAAAGACTGGAGAAAATATCTGCAAAAAACATATCTGATAAGGGACTATTATCCAAAGTATACAAAGAACTGTTACAACTCAACAATAAGAAAATAAAACAACCCAACTAAAAATGAGCCAAACACCTTGACACCTCACCGAATAAGATGTACGTATGGCAAATAAGCATGTGAAAAGATGCTCCACAGCATGAGGAAAACGCAAACCAAAACAGCAGTGGGATGCCACTCCACACCTACTGGAGTGGCCCAAATCTAGACCACTGATAACATCAAACACTAGTGATGATGTGCAGCGACATAACTCTCATTCATTGCTAGTGGGAATGCAAAATGGTACGGCCACTTTGAAAGACAGTTTGGTGGTTCCTTACAAAAATGAAACATACTTTTACTATATCGTGCTCCTTGGTATTTACCCAAAGGAGCTGAAAACTTATGTCTACACAAGAACCTGCATGTGGATGTGTATAGCAGCTTTATTCATAATTGCCAAATCTTGGAAACAATCAAAATGTCCTTCAGTAGGTGAATGACATAAACTATAGTATATCTAGACAATGGAATATTTTTCAGCAGTAATGAGAAATGAGTTATGAAGCCATGAAAAGACATGGAGGAAACTTAAATACATATTACTAAGTAAAAGAAACCAATCTGAAAAGGCCACATACAGAATATAGAAAACTATATTCTGGAAAAGGCAGAACGATGGAGACAGTAAAACTACAGTGCTTGCATGGGTTGGGGGCTTAGGGATGTGGGAAGGACGTGAATAGGTAGTGCCCAGAGAATTCTTAGGGCTGTGAAAATACTCTATGATATTATAATGATGGATACACATCATCATACTTAATGCAAACACACAGAATGTACAATATCAAAAGTGAATCCTAACATAAACTATAGACTTCGGGTGATTATGATCCGTCAATGTAGGTTCATCCTTGGTAAAAAATGTAAGTGATGTTGATCATGGGAGAGGCTGTGAATGTAGGGGGGCAGGGGGTACTTGAGAAACCTCTGTGCCTTCCTCTCAATTTTGTTATAAACCTGAAACTCCTCCTAAGAAAATCTTAAAAAAGATAAACCCAAACCAAGCCAAAACAAAAAAGCAAACCATTATTAATTGAGAACATTGTCAAGTTATCACTGTATTAAGATTGATCATTTTTATTTACTTGTTCAATGGGAAACAGGTGAATTTTTAATAGCAGGTCTACCCGGAATGGTACATCACCCACAGTCCATGTATCTATGCCACCATCCGGAGTAGACGACCATTATTACCGTGCCGCTAACAAATGCAACAATTAAAACTTACTATTGTAACATCACTTTATTAGGCCCTTATAGCAACTTGTTTGCCTACAGAGAAACCTGTCCTTTATAGAATCCTATGCTTCAAACATTTCTGGGGAGCTCTCAGGATACTTACAGGGGTCTTTGAATCAATTGCGCGTGCTGTAGCTGCTACTCAGAGGGGTATACAGTGTAATGACTCGTCATGACGCAGTATTTTTATTGCTTTTTTCTTTTCTAAAATCTGTGTATGTTCATGGCAGTTTGACGCACATATGAACATCTTCTATCCGTCTGGTGTGGTGTAGGAAGAGATTGAAAGACAGGATACTTTAGGGAAGTAAGGGTGAATGGGGGGAAATTGGAAGGGGAGATGAACGATGAGAGACTGTGGACTCTGAGCAACAAACTGAGGGTTTTGGAGGGGGGGGAGGTAGGGGTGGGGCGAGCCTGGTGGTGGGTACTGAGGAGGGCACGTATTGCAGGGAGCACTGGGTGTGGTGCGTGAACAATTAATCTTGTAACACTGGAAAAATAAAATAAAAGTATTTGGGGAAAAAAAGGAAAGTGATCTCATGAATTGTTCACTATGTAAAAGAAGGAAATAAAAGTTTGATAGTGTGTGGCCACCACCACTTCTGATCATTTGCAAGTAAAGCAACACCATTTAGATCTGGATAAATTTTGAGCTCATAATAACATAGTTCAGGATCTGGATGGATTTTCTCAGTACGAAGAGCATATTTTAGAAGAGGGCTTATTTTTTTTAAGGCCCCAATACTATGGAAATAAATCCTATGCTCTCATTTAGGGGATGGAAAGAGTGAGATTAAATCATTATTAATTAAATTGACAGATTCTTGATGGATAATTTCTTTTTCACACATGCAAAACATTTGAAATGAGAAATCTGAGGTACTTTAAATAAACATTATTTATTTTGTTTTAATTGGCAAGTAATTCCCAAAACAGTACTGTCCCAAAGAGCCTTTGCAAGTACTGAAGCATCTGTAAGATAATTCTTATGTTCCTCAATTCAAAAGAACCACATAACTTTAATTTTAATAGAAACCCCAGAAAAGGGGGTCAAAATTCATCCCAAGATAATTAATCTACCCTACACTGGGATAAATATGTATGGAAATAATACGTACACATTTAAGGCACTGAGCATTAAAGTCAAAATAGGAATGTTTAAAATATTTTGAGCATGCTGAAAAATAATTTGTACTCTAAATCAAATGACCATTTGCCAGGGAGAACCAAAGTTGAGAAATTTCTGTTAAAAACATGACTCAGAGGGAAAATTGCAGAGGCTGGTAATGAAGGAAATGATCCAGTATCACCCCCAATTGGTTATTCCTAACGTCACGTGATCTGGGCATCTTTAAAAGGAAGTTATCTGGACTCAAGAAGGTCACAGCACCCTCCTGAGAGCTACAGCTTTTTTCTCACCTTGAAGATAATCCTAGAAAGTTCATAAAATGTGTGATGCTTTTGTGGGTACCTGGAAACTTACCTCCAGTGAAAACTTTGATGATTACATGAAAGAAGTGGGTAAGAAAATCTGTTGCGGGGTGACTGGATTTATACCTTTTTCTCTGAGGGAAGAGCGTTTATGGCTGCTTTTCATTCTGGATAGGAAATGCTGCTTTCTGTACAGAGGCTATAAAAGTAGCAAGTGAGAATCATTTGTTTGTAGAAACTTCCTAGTCTGAAGTCACAACTAATGCTTCCTACAGGTGAGCCAAGCTGAAAAAGGGTCTAACTGGAATTTTTATATAGTCCACAGAAATGATAAGATTTTATTTCACTCCTAAACTGGGGTATCTTTGTTTTACTTGGCTCTTTGCCTGCTGCTCTTTCATTCTCTCTTGCATATAAAATAAGTAAGACTCTATTTATTTCCTAGTGTCCAATAATTTCTATTTGAAGTCAGAAGCACTGTATTTCTCTTTTTAATGTAATTTTTAAAGTAAACATCTACTAATTAATTATTTTATTTTCTCAACTGTCAATCTGTTAAAATGTGTGGTTGTTTTATGGGAGCCAAAATCTTAATTTCAGGAACTATGTTGCTTTAAGGGGTTAAATATTTTTTTGACTAGGAATTACATGGGATGCCATAGGATTATCAAGTAAGAGAAAAGGACAATGCTATATCCATAACATACCTCCTCCTTGATAATGGAGGCTTTCAGGCTTTTAGATTCTGCTAGTATTGCCAGCGTGTTGTGTGAATGTTCTCTGGATAATCACTGTGGTGAAGCAAGGGGGTGCGGAGACTCGTTCTCATTTACACAGCTTCTTCCTTGAAAGCCCCTCTCCTCACACCCCTATGAATGATAAGGTCATATCCAAGGGTAGCAATTTGAGGGAGGGTTGTTTACAGGGGTTAGGATTTAATCTATCTTAAGACTTGACCTTTCCCTAAATCATATAGTATATATATTTTTTCCTTTCCCGTAAGTATCATGATTTTCCTTGTTTACAGACAGAAGGGAATTTAGGGACTTCAGCATAAGTGAGACTAACTTTCTAGACTATCAAGTATTTGTGATTCAATAAACTAATAAGTACGTGCTGACACAAATCTCAGGATTTGAGGCTATTTGCTACTGATTTTTAGGAATATTGCATGCTTTTAACATTTATCTTTAAATTCTTATGGCACTATGTTTTAAAATTATAAAGTACTGGTGCTAATGAAAGACAGTAAGATATCTCCTGAAATTAGTTGTTCTAATTGATGATCAGTAAGCAGGTATTAGTTCCATCAAAGAAGGACTGTGGAGAATGTGATTTTTCCCAAGGTCAGCCAGTGTGGAATTATACTTGTTGCATCCATTCATTATACTGACTCACTCCATGTATGTGAAGCTATATTTTGTAACAGAGCCAGGACTTAATGAAGCAATATATCTTCCCACCTACAGCCATTTTGCAGACAGGGAGCTAAATAAGATCCTCAGCATCGCTCATTTTGTACAGTATTTCTCTCCTTCTTACTCCCTATATCTAACCTTTGGTACAGATAAGTAGTCTTTAGTAAAATAAGTAGCTTAGGTTGTGCTCGCTTTGGCAGCACATATAATAATAAGTAGCTTAGGTTTATGTACACGTATTGAGAAATTCAACACACCTACAGCTGTCATAAATTCTGTATAATATACACAGTGACATCAAGTTCCCACTGTCTACATTAAGTTGTAAATTGTTCATCCTTTACGTTACTTACATTACAAAAAAATTCCTTTTTTAAAAGAGGGGTTTGTAGCTGAGGTGATTGAAAACCAAAGTACTGAATTCTAAATTTACTAAAAATAGTGATTCTTTAAAATTTTGTCTTTTGGAGAAATTGATCAAAATCTTCATTTCATAGTAATTTGGAAAAGTCAAGAAAATAGGACTTGGCAACACATGCCATGAAATGTGACTTTTGTACACCCGAACAGATTATTTTTAAATGGAGTAATTCTATATCCATTTTCAAAATCCTACTGAGAATTCTGTCTTTGACTATGAATTTTTGGTTTTTGAAAAGGAAAAGTCGCGGTGACCCAAGGGTTTCATGAGTTGAGTAAAACAATAGTTGCTGCTAATGATTGAGATGGACAGTTAGTTTCAGAGTGCAGTGACTATATATATATATATATTTTTTTTTTTGAGGCTTCAGAAAGTTTACTGCAGCCCAGAAAATAGTTTCCATTTAAAAAAAAAAAAGTCACACAAAAATCCTGCCACGAAGCAACAAGACACTTGGGATCCCATGGCCACACGGACTGGAAAGGCAGACATTATCCAACGACTGCCAGATGCTGACCAGCCCAAGACTCAATTTCTAGGCCCTAGAGAACCACGATTGTCCCTTAGCACCCACACTACCCTCCCTGGTGGTGTGGTATCTTCCATAGGCCAGGTTTCTGCAGCAAGCCCCAAAGACAAGGCTTGGCAGAGGCTGTGGCACCAACTCTCTCTGGAACCCTGTATGTATACACATACATATATATGTGTATATATACATATATATGGTTTTCTTTGAATATTAGCCTACTTTACTTATTTGCAGTCGCTGTTTTATGAGACTTTCAAGAAACTTACTGGTGTCTTTTTCGTTTTATGCACACACACCCACCTATACACACTAACCTGCCTACACACACACACACACACACACACACACGTACACACACTGCAGCTCTGACTTCATTAAAGATGTGAAGGAAAATTGTGAACTTCGCATTTTTTTTTCCTTTTCCCAACCGCAGGAGTGGGCTTTGCCACCAGAAAAGTGGCAGGCATGGCCAAACCCAACATGATCATCAGTGTGAATGGGGATGTGATCACCATTAAATCAGAGAGCACCTTTAAAAATACTGAGATTTCCTTCAAACTGGGCCAGGAATTCGATGAAGTTACTGCAGATGACAGAAAAGTCAAGGTGAGGAAGAAGGAACTGGAGTAGAATAAAAGCATGTTTTCTAAAAGACTGCTGCCTATAAGAAGCCATTTTGTATAAAAGGAGGGGAAACTATTCTATCACAGGTCCAAGATCCCTGACTTCCTAGATTTAAACCATGTTGCCTTTGATATTTAATTGGTGAATTTTCTCCTTTCCATAAAGCTGTCTTTATTCTTTTATAAAAGTGATTAACACAATTTATTTGTCACACAATATATAGATTATTTGAAGTGAATTAAAATAACATAACAGGGCGCCAGGGTGGCTCAGTGGGTTAAAGCCTCTGCCTTCAGCTCAGGTCATGGTCTCAAGATCCTGGGATTGAGCCCCGCGGTGTCGGCGTCGGGGGCTCTCTGCTCAGCAGGGAGCCTGCTTCCCCCTCTCTCTCTGCCTGCCTCTCTGCCTACTTGTGATCTCTCTCTGTCAAATAAATAAATAAAATCTTAAAATAAAATGAAATAATATAACAATGTTAGAGAATGTTTATAAAAGAGTGGAAGCAAAAAAAGAAAAATCACCTATAAGACTATCATCTCAACATAAATTTATTATTTATATTTTTATGGTATTATTTCAAGTATGTGTTTTTATATAATATTCTGATCAAAATGTATTATTTGTATGCTATTGTTTTTGACACTCATTTTTTTATTTTAATGTATCCTTACAATTTAGAATGACTAATCTCCTCAAAATATTCCTTCATTCAAAGGTGATGTATTTTTCAATTTTGTTTTCCTCTACCATATACCGATGGTAATCATTTCTAATTATGCTCACAGAGCATCATAACCTTAGATGGAGGTGCCCTGGTACAGGTGCAGAAGTGGGACGGGAAATCAACCACCATAAAGAGAAAACGAGTGGACGATAAATTGGTGGTGGTGAGTCTCTTCTAGTTGCTTAATTCTAGATTCTACTGCTAGGTCATCTTATAAGCACTATTCTACCTAAAGAAACAGATAATCATGCTTGCTTACATAGAACAAAAAAGGTGATTCCATTGGGATTACGGTTTTACGCTGGCAATTGACCTTCATGCTTTTAAGTTCAGTCAAGGCATGCTGTCTCCCAAGAAGCATGCTGTTACTGCTCTCAGCACACACCATACGGTATGATACATTTCTGGTTGTATTTCTCACTCACCTTATACATTGGAAAGTTCTTTGTGTTTTCTCGGGTCTTAATATCTCCCTAACTTACAACACTATCAAGTATATATAGGATCCCAGAATGAATATTTTTGAATAAATACTTCCTTCCCAATATTAAAGGAGACAATAAATAACCCATGGTTTAGTCTCGTGATTGACCAAGAAATTTTTTTGTGTGTCTAGGAATGTGTCATGAAAGGTGTCACTTCTACCAGAATTTATGAGAGAGCATAATTCAAGGGACATCGAGCTGAAGTTTGCATCGAACTTCCATTGGATATTTTGTCCAAATATGCATTGTTATTTTCTACTAATTAGCAAGCAACTAATTTCCCCCAAACTGATTTTATTCAATGTGGATGTGTTCGTTAAATAAAACATTTTAGATTTAGAAGGCGGTGTAATGATTTATTATGCTGGATCATTTCTTACTCATAATTCAATGAAAGAAATAGAAAATTGTATTTTTGCTTTCTCATATAAATAATATGATTTTTCATGGTAATCCAAGGTAAAAATAAATATTCATGAATTTTCCATTGTCTTAGGTAAGAGATGATAAATTTGTTATTACTGAATATGCCGTCCTTCTATAGCATGTTTACAGTCAAGTAACTCAAAGACCTATGGTAGTTTTAATGGAGTGGCCCACAGCCAACTGGCCCAAATCCTGCCATTTCACACCTCCCTGTCCTAGAACACTCAGAGAAAGAGCAGCAATACATTGTTGCAGAACAATAAATTTTAGTCGGAAAAGTTATTGGTAAACCGAGCTATCTCTGGAATCTCTCAAAAATTAAGTGCAAATAATCCCATATTGTTCCTTCCAGAAAAGAGATGACAGCTTTTAATGAGTAATGATGCAAATGTTCTTTATAGTGGTTTCCAAATTTTTCTTTTTTCTGCAAGGGAACTTTTTTATTAAATAAAATATTGAATACGTTCCGGAACTTTTTATTCAAATAAAATCTCCATGGAACCCCCAATTCAAAAACAAAAACAAAAACAGACAAAAATGATAACAAGGCTTCCCAGACCGGGGGGGGGGGGGGTGTACGTGTGCGTGTGTGTGTGTGTGTTAGAGAGACAGGATTCTTCTGCCTTTTGTGGAAACTTTGAAGCTACTATAGAAATTACTGGAGTTCCACACACATGGATTAAAATTTCTAAACTATATACTTATATTTTATAGTTAGCCAAAGTCTGCTAGTGTGCTGCAGTTGCTGTAATTCTGCTTGTGATGCTTCCTTTAAAAATAAGTCCACTGTTTTCTGAATACTCATTTTATGTACAACACCAAGAGATGAAGAGGCCAGAAGAGCTGAAATAAGTTCCTAATCATAAGAATTTACTTTCTTTGCAAAAACAGAGAGTCATACTCTCACTTTGGGCTC